>CM067304.1:56678054-57258054 GCA_034231615.1 Meghimatium bilineatum
AGCGTGATCTGCAGTGTTTTTCAAAAGTTTTATTTATCTTTCCCTCCCCATTAGATCTCTAATATTATCTGTATGTCTACGTTCTTAGCCTCATTGACATCATCTTCATCTTGAAATGAATTTACTACTATCTTGATCAAGTCTGCTTTATCTCCTTCCCAGCATTGTGCCGGATATCACTGCATCATTATTATCATTAAGGACCGTCTCCACAACGAAGGTTGGCTGCAATGGATCTCCAACACCCCGTCTCTTGTCGTGGTGGTGCACTCTACTAGACTTTAACCTGTATATCGTGTGGTGTTACTCTCCCACTTGTATCTCTGCCTACCTCTTGCTCGCTTCACTTTGACTTTTCCCTCAAGTAAGGTCTTCAATAAGATGCCATATCTTTTAATGTGTCCAAACTATTTTATTTGCATGATCTTTATTTCTCTTAGTAATTCTTTCTTTATATTAAGTGTTTTTAGCATCTCTTTATTTGTTTTCTTCTCTTTCCAGGATGTTTCCCTATTGTTCTATATATCCACATTTCAAATGCATTAATTGTTTTCTAATTGTCTATTTGGTGTCCGTGTTTCAGATTCATACCTTAATACCATTTGTTTTCTTCTATTTCCATGATGTTTTCCCTATTGTTATATTAAGGTATGAATCAGAAACATGGACACCAAACAAACAATTAGAAGACAGAATTAATGCATTTGAGATGTGTATATATAGAACATTAGGTAAAACATCATGGAAAGAGAAAAAAACAAATTATATGAATAGATGTAGTATTTTATAATTCTCATTTTTAACTTGTTTGTAATTTGTTTAGATGTTACTATTTTCCTTATGTCATTGAAGGTTCTTTTGGCCATTCCTATTCTCCGTTTAAGTTCTTACTTACTCCCGTCTATCGCTGAGTATGATGTGTGCCTGTTTTCTCTTGTGCTGCCAATCCTTGATCGCTTGATTTTTGAATAGGCATGTTGGCTCTCTCTCTCTCTCTCTCTTTAGTCCACCATGACGGCTGTTGCATCTTAGGTCTCACCTACTTACGTTCCAAAGCCTTTTCCTCAAGTTGCTAAGCACTGATTTTTTCGTGCGCGCATATCTAAATGGGTGGTGAATGTTGATCAATATGACGTGCCATAGTGATATAAAGATAAATACGAAAAAATTGTGTTTGATAAAACATAAGTTTTATCACAAGATGAGCAGCTTATGTGACAGAACTGTTTGACGAACAACGAAACATAAAACCTACAATACACAACAATGATTGACCAATAATAGTGAAAGCAGAAGTAGAAAATGCAATAAAATTTAAAAATGTGGACAGGCTGAAGGCTTCGTCAACATAATAGCAGCCATAATAAAAACTCTAAATGAATTTGGTGTGGATACTATCACAGAACTTTGCAAGAGCATATATGAAACAGACCACATACATAAAGACCTAACATCATCAATATTTATACCACTAGTTAAGAAGCCCAGGGCTGTGGACTGTACAGAATAAACAACTATAAGTCTAATGTGCCATATAACTAAAATACTTCAAGATAATACATGAACGAACGAAAATCAAGATAAGACACGGAGGTCGGTGAAGAAAAGTTCAGTTTTAAGAAAAACAAAGGAACCAGATAATCTATACCTAGTATCCGACTAGTGATAGATATCTGCTGTAATATAGAAGTCCGAAAAAGTATCTATATTTCTTCATATAGTACATTAGACAAAGAACTGGCACCGCCCCAATCTTGGAATATATTAAGAGCCAACAGATCACATGGTTTGCACACATCAGCAGACTACGACCAGATATCATACCACAGAACACTATCCTACACAGATACAATGAAGGCAGACCTATAGGCCGACCACGAAAACGATGGACAACCGAAATAAAAGAGGCGATAAATTCCACAACATACTCAGTACACACGAGGGAAATTTCCAGATAACTCTTCTACCCCTGACACCGAAAGGTAATAAGGGTGTAGCGAATAGATAGATAGAAAGACTACAGCAAGGCCTCTGACAGAGTCCTACATGAACAATTAATAAAATGTCTTTAAGAAACAGGCATAGATGGAAAAGGCATCAGACTGATTAGAAATATATATTGAGAACAGACTACATCAATAAGGTGTGAAAACAGCTACTCAGCATACATGGAGATAAAAAGAGGGGTAAGACAAGAATGCATTTTATCACAAAGCTTACTTAATATCTACATATAGAATATCTTTAAATATATAGAAGAAATTCCAGGATCCAAGATCAATGGGAGAATAATAAACAACTTTAGATATGCAGATGACACTGTTCTTTTGACGGAAAGTGAACATGAACTACACAGACTAATAGATCAAGTCAATAAATCAAGTTGAGAATATGGACTGGATATAAATATCCAAAATACAAAAACAATGATAATCACCAAAGTCACAGAAGAACACGCGCTAAACATAAACATAAGTGGAGAGAAACTACATTACGTAGAACATTAAAAATATCTGGGACACATAGTCACAAATGACGGTAAATGTGAAACAGAATTTAAAAAGAGAATAGGAATGGCTGAAATGACATGAGGAAAATAGTAACATATAACAAATTACAAACAAGCAAAAATGAGAAAAACAAAATGCTACATCTATTCTATATTAATGTATGGCTCAGAAATATGAACACTAAACAAACAATTAGGAGACAGAATTTATGCCTTCAAGATGTGAGTATATAGAAGAATAGAGAGAACATCAAGGAAAGAAACCACCAAAGAAGTTATAAAAACACTTAATATGAATAAAGTATTATTAAGAGAAATATAGATCAGGCATATAAAATATTTTGAACACATTAAAAGATAAGACACCTTATTAAGACTTTATTTAGTTAGCCGTCGGATCATCATCACTTCAAACTGGACACGTCCATAGTTGCACCGATCTCTCCCTGAGTGTATCCGCCACTACATTCCTACTGACAGTACCGAAGGTTGGAACTCCTTAAGAGATATAGCACGCGAGAGTGAGACTAGTTTGCATTATGATTCCTTTTCAATAGCTAGGATTCAAGATCAGGGTTTCTTCTTCTTTAGCGTTAATTTTCAAACTCCCGCTGGATCTCTCTTATAGCAGGACCATGGCCCCATTAGATTTCCAAAAGGATGTTTCCAGAGAATGGAAATGTGCTGTGTCGACGTTTTATTTGCGCCAATCGCCCAACACATCCGTCGCTGGCGGAGGAGATCAGGGTTTGAAATGCGGTGTTGCTAAGTAGTGAACATTGTAGAGGGCGCAGAAGAATGATCGTTAACCAGCATAAGTTGAAGACTTTACTTGAGGGTAAAGTCAAAGGGAGCGAGCAAGAAGTAGGCAGAGATACATGTGGGAGAGTAACATCACAGGATGGACAGGCTACAGTCTAGCAGAGTGCATCACCAAAACAAGAAAAAAGTATGTTGGAGGTGTGTTGCAGCCAACCTTCGTTGCGGAGACGGTTACTTGATGATGATGACCCTGGAATGTTATCTGCCCTCTATTCAACTCTCTATTCTCTTTCTCCCACGCTGTAACTTTCAATAATGTGTGTGGTAAATTCTTGCCTAACAAGAACGGCATCACCGTGGTGTGTTGGTCTTACAGGACTGACGTAACTTATGAAGTCCATGAATTTCAACTGTTCAGCCTGTGTCTCATGTAGTAACATGATTTCGAAGTCGTATAAGAGACGTTTCAGAACTAGACCGCGATGCTTAACGCTATTACAGTTCCAGTATCTCATTTTAATGTTATTTTTGCGAATTCTGTCTGTTTTCCGTAATAATTTCTCTCCCCCACCCCTACCCCTCTGTTGTTTCCACCTCGATGGTCGCGTTTTCTGACTTTGTGTTCCAAGTATAATGCTGCCAAACAGACGTCGACATCAGTGCACATCTCTGGCCCTTACGACATATTTCCGGTTAAAGGTGGCGCCATGATTGGTTACAGTTACTCTGATGCGCTTGTGGTTTCGTTTTTATTGAGGATCCGGTAGTCGTAACCTTCGATAATAGTTACCAATTTGTTCCGACAGGCCGATGTTGCGCGTGAACTAAAGATTTTATGGAGGAAGGCGATTGTAGATAAACAGAAGACGAAATTTGTCAATAATACAACTGTGGCAACGTCTATATGCAGTAAAAATGGCGCATCGCAAGCTCATGTCAGCACTTTTCTGAATATACCACTTGTCAGTGAGCGATATGATATATTGATGAAGACTGCGGTTGTCGTGTGCAGTTGTTTTTTTTAAACGGGAATGGTGAAAATCATGTGTGCAAACGCTCGTCTAATTACGATCGGTATAACTTACGATTTATGTATGATCACAATTGCGTATCTGTGAGATTGTTTTTCTGTCTTTTCAGTCAGTACAGCACCTTTTCTCTGTGCCTATGAGAATTTCTTTCCTTTAACGATGCAAGCACCGTTGCTGGTGTCCTTGCGCCATACGTGGCGATTCTGGGCGACAGACTTCCAAGATGTGACGTTGATGTGGGACAACAAGAACATTTCATGGCAATGAGAAAGCGTCTCATACGTGTGGTTTTGCCTCTTGATGATTTCCTTTCCAAACATATCTTGCAAGAAACAGTGAAGAAAAATAATGGGTGGTCAAATGAATGTTATGCTTTATAGTATTCAAGAAAGGACAGAACTAAGATTCTCCATATTTAAACCAAAAAAAGATCATGGAGGGGCGTGATGAAATTTGTGTGCGGATGTCTCCATGACGGCACTCCTACGACCATGAAGTGTTATTGGTTTGTTAATGGTAATAATGACACTGCCAGTTCATTCATGCAGTGGTGGTACACTATTAGTTCATGATGAAATGTTGGTACACGGCCCGAAGCTACACATCCACTTAACGCAATAACTTAAAATATACACATATGTCCACACGAGAGAACCACTTAAGAGAACCACACACAACATACTAACGATAGAACCAGCTAACACAAACAAAACCATTTAATATTTTTTCTTACATATAGTTCTCGCAAAAATAAGAAAAGATTACTTAAAATGAACAACTCATTTATTTCAGCTTGGATTTAAATATAACGATTCAAGCATGCAAATATTGCACCACGAACTGTTGCGAGAACCGTCAATAATTCTAAATAAAACAAGTTAAAGTTAATACTGAATGAAAGAAGATCTAACAAAAAGTCATCGCACCCAAACACTTCCGCTTGAAACTGAAAAATAACGTCCACGAATACAACTTCAACTATCAAATATTTAAGAAAATGTTTGACAACCTGTCACATTGTTATCTCACTATTATCTGTTCAATCTTAGACGACTAGGTAAGCTTTAAAGGGATTGACTCAATAAGGTTGCCAACTCATTTCACTATAAAAGCACTAAAAACGATTTTTTGAAGCACTAAAAAAATAAAATATTTTCCTTAAGATAATACACGGTAACGCATTGTAATCTAGTAATATCCGTTAAGCTAACAAATAATATTATTCCACATTGCATAATCACAGTCAGATAGCATTTATTTTCATTTTATGGTTTATTTCATGGTGCATTTAGCGTTGAAAACATGTTTAGGCCAAAATGCACTAATCGCATGCTAAGAATGCACACACAAAATATTGAAAAAAGTACACAAAACGTAATATTCAAAATATGTTTCAAGTTTTCGAATTCTAATTATTGAGTATCTGTTAAAATTAGAAATATGTTTATTCAAGATCTGCAACATCCCAATCAGACAAGACTTCTTCAATTTCTGTTGCATTTTCTTGCTGTACTTGATGATGATTGAAATAAACTTTTATAAGCATCTTGTGATGTATTTTTTTGCAGGATACCATTAAGTAGTTTATAATCAAGACAGCATTTACTATTACTTTTCATTCCATATATAATAGTCTGATCAACTTTTAAACTCGTGATGCTCAGTCTATTTTAAATTTTTGATTTTTTTCTCCCCTTTCTGACTAAAAACACGTTCCACGTCAGCATTAGAATGAAGTAAAGTAATCACAGTTAAAACTAAATCTGCAAGACTTTGGAAATCTTCTTCTAATTCTGCGTTCGTTCTCAAACTCCTGCAGATCAACAGGATCTTCTTCTGCGTTCGTTCTCAAACTCTTGCACATTAGCAGGATGCAATCAGGAGAACGGAATGCGTTGTGTCATGGTTTACAGCATTCTGAGATATCTGCGCCTTTCGGCCTGATACATCCGTCTTCAGCATGACCTTTGGTCACTAACCCTATATGGGATGGGACAGCCAACTCCATCCCATAACCTCCTTAGTGTTGCTATTCTTTGCTCCCCTTTCGGGCTTTGGCAAGATACGGGCGATGATTTTCACCAGTTGCACCCCCGTATGAAGCTATTTCTGCCCAAAATGCAAGTGTGTCATTGTTATGTGTCCATTGCATATGGTGAAGTTGCCTCCACTGGAAATCTATGCGGATGAGAGTATCTGCGTCATCAATAAATAACATTTAGCAAGATCTAATATGCAAGGCTTAATTGGCTGTATGCATTCCCTTCCACTAAAACATAACAAGGACTGCAATATGTGAACGTTATCTGGTAAATGCAAACGTAGCTGTGTCAATAACTCCACTAAAAACTGTATACATCTTCTACGAATTTCTTTCTCATTCGGAAATTTGTAGATTGCCATTTATTTTCCAAACTGATAGTCCAGATATGGATTAGGATCTAATCTTCAATAGCATCAGTCTGTGTAATGATTTTTTCCAGGAATAACAATCTTTGAACTGATAGAATCAATGAGATGGACAAGATTGTTGATTAGTTTTGTTGGATCTTGTATTTCTGCTTCACATTATTTATTCATGCTTTTAACTTCAACAATATGCTTGAAAAATATGAGCAAAAACATAATTTTTCATATAACAAAACATAGAATATAGTTCTGCTGTATAACAACGCTATGTACAGCTATATAACAATCCTCGGTACTGCTGTATAACAACGCTATGTACAGCTATATAACAATGCTCGGTACTGCTGTATAACAACGCTATGTACAGCTATATAACAATGCTCGGTACTGCTGTATAACAACGCTATGTACAGCTATATAACAATGCTCGGTACTGCTGTATAACTACGCTATGTATAGCTATACAACAATGCTCGGTACTGCTGTATAACAACGCTATGTACAGCTATACAACAATGCTCGGTACTGCTGTATAACAACGCTATGTACAGCTATATAACAATGCTTGGTACTGCTGTATAACAACGCTATGGGTACAGCTATATAACAATGCTCGGTACTGCTGTATAACAACGCTATGTACAGCTATATAACAATGCTCGGTACTGCTGTATAACACCGCTATGTACAGCTATATAACAATGCTCGGTACTGCTGTATAACAACGCTATGTACAGCTATACAACAATGCTCGGTACTGCTGTATAACAACGCTATGTACAGCTATATAACAATGCTCGGTACTGCTGTATAACAACGCTAAGCTATATAACAATGCTCGGTACTGCTGTATAACAACGCTCGCGAATTCTTGCTATATTAAAATGGACTCTGAGTTCAACCAACTGTTGCAACATTCTGAAAATGGCATAACCACCGACTCAGAACAAGATAACTCAGAGCAATTAAACAATGAACTAAATTAACTGCTTTTCACAGATGACCAGCTTCATATACGAAAACAATTAAACAACCATGTTAACTCACTATCTGTAACATGTAGAAAATACAACATGAAGTTCAATACACAAAAGACGGAAACTATATATACATGCCGAACACCGAGCCCACTAAACATACAGATAGACAACATAGGAGTATATGACAATATAGGGCGTCATATACGGTTGACAGTATAAAGTTGAGCTTATTCTGTGGTCTTGTGTGCCGCATATGTGTGGGCAGTGTCGTTATTATAGTATAGCGTAACTATTCCACAACATCAATGTGATACATAAAGGCTGAATAACTCACTGCAACTTCAGCGTTCACATATATCTGGTAACTTTATTATATTGGTTCAAAGTGTCCAGAAGGTACAACATCAAATTACAACATGAATTTGATAAATAGAGTATCCAATATTCTGCAATCAATTATATGTATGTAACTGACCTCCAGTATACGATAGTATAATCCAACTCTTAAACAACTCAGTGTTTCCAGACTCTCAAGTCTGAAACTATTCTCTAACTCCGAACCATTGGACTGGTTCGAGACTATCTTTCCTGTACACGTCTGTCCAGCGCGAATTCCAAGCTCTAAATGTTGTAAAACCAAACTAACTCCTTCCCACTAAAACCTCTCCTTCTTCATCCCACAATTCTCACTCTTTCAACATTTATGTGAGTCCCACAACTATCTGCATTAAATCTATCCGTTCATTCAACATCACACATTCACCAACTATTTATTTCAATACGTATCTTTAAAAGTTTCTGTAGTCTAATCTAGCGATCAGTTTTTCTGCCGGGACTAACCGTTTTTTTATTTCACTGGTCAACATTCAGGTGACCGCGTGATATAAATCTGCGTGTCACCGTCTTTTGTATCGCTTGTTGCCATTAAAGATTTTGACCGTTGATTCGGTAACCCTTTAAATCTTATAGATATCTCCGTTGACTGATACGAACTTAGTCTGGAAACTACTTAGCCAAGAAACTACTCTGTTGTATAATAGCTGCCACCTGTATTCCGTACGGTAGCTCGAGATGGTTATGCAACTAAATTACTAGTATGGCCTGTGTATACGGCTACAAGTAAACCATGTAGCAAGTTGAAATATCTCGGTAGTATTTTCACAGAAAATGGAAATCTCGATAGAAAGATAGAGACGAGATGTAAAACAGGCAAATGCAGTAACATACAAACTGTCAGCACTACTTCTTCATCCCAAGATTGCTTTGGAAGTTAAAAGACAAATGATTTACAGTATATTCCTACCAACACTGTGTTACCAGTGGCAAACCTGGTCTCTCTCATTACAGAAAGATAGTGACATTGAGATGAAATACTTGAGGAAGGCTGAAGGGGTCACCAGGATTGATAGCTTAGGTAATGAAAGCATCAGGGAAATAATAGGTATAATACCTTGTACATAATACATAGAAAGGCAGCAGATCATGTGGTTTGGTCACATCATGAGAATGCATCACATGTGCCCATACAGGAATATAACCAAATGAGAAAAGGGTACAAAGCCAGAGGAAGACCACGAATAAGATGGATCGAAAACGTAAGGGACATCTTGAATAAACACAAACATAGCACACCCGAAGCGACACATCTGGCGTTGGAATACAAGCTTGAGCTCCAATCACCCCTATATTTAACGGCAAGAGTGAATAACAAAACACATGGGGAAAGACAATACACAATAGACAAAAATAATGAAATCATACAAAACATTAATTTCCACATGTCAACAAGAAATTTTCAGATCTGCACATTCATAGAATATTATCCGAGAGATAGAGAGTGACAGAGAGAAAACGAGCTTATATTTGCCAGAGATAAAATAACCGAGCTTACAAGTTGACATGCAGCAATATTGACCTCGTGTGCACGGAGTTTACTTAAAGTTTTGTGGACAAGTAGCGACACACCATTCGCATTCTTATACACTGTACGTAACACTTGAGGAGGAAACAGTGAGAAATGGTGAAAATGAGGGCTATATAATAAATATCAAGTGATGGTTAGAGCGTGATCTTACCACACTTGTTCATATTTTCCCAGGATATGGATGTTTGGCAATCTATTTTTCCCAGCGCCTTACCCCTTTTCAATTTTCTAGTAGCCTCTTTAACGTATCATTTATTATTTTGTTTACTAATTCTTTTGTGAAAATAATGTATAAACACATTGTTATTTAATAATGCGCAGTCAGTATCATCTTCACTGTTGCATACATAGCTGCATTATCTATGTACGTTTTCATTAAATCTGATTTTTACTAAGAATTGATGATGGTAATGATGATGATAATGATAGAGGTAGTGGTGATGATGATGTGACTGTGATGATGATTAATAAATGATAATGATCATTATGATGATGGTGAAGATGTGATGATGTTATGATAATGATGATTGTTCTGAAGGGTGATTGATGCTGATCGTGACGTGTTAAGGATGGTGGTGATGATGAAGATGATGATCATGATGGTGATGGTGTTGATGATGATCGTGATTGTGATGATCATGATCGTTATGGCCATGATGATAAGGATGGTGGTGAAGATGATGTTGAGGAGGAATGGAAAAGTCTTAGTAATGAGGATGATTATTATTATTCTGATGGTTGAGTGATGCTGAGCATGATGGTGTTGATGATGAGGATGGTGGTGATGATGCTAATGATGATGAGAATGGTGGTGATGATGGTGATGATGATGAATTAGCTGATAGGAGATTAGTGATTGATGCTGATCATGATGGTGATGATGATGATGGTCTACTGAGTCTTTGCAGGCGATCAGGAAGCAAGCCACTTTCAAATTTCAAGTGGATTATGAGGTCTTCAAATTGGTTAACCTGCCGAGAGAGCATCCTTACCTTTCACATGTTTGATTTCCTGTCAATAACACACTCTCGCTCAGCTTATTAGTTCCTAAGGAAAGACAATTCCAAAAGACATGAGCTGTAGGAATTCCAGAATGTGGTTTAATTCATACAGGACTGTCTTAGGGTCCCCTTAGGATCTTATAAGGGTTTACTCCTGTGTCTAAAGTCTTATGCACTCCTGGATCTACCAGCTAGGCTATGTGGATTATCTGGGAGTTGACTCTAGTATGAAAAGGTACTCCTGTGCTTACCACAATCAATATAAGATAATACTGCGTGAAAAGTATCAACAACAGTAACAACACTGGTGTTTAAATGTTTCACTTGAACAAGGCGGACTATCGCTAAGAGGTTATGAGGTTGAAACATCAAACAGACAAATCACAATACACAAGACATTTTCAACGTTTCCAACCGTTAGATCTTTCTCAAGAATATTTTTTTAAGCAGTGAAAAACAATGAAAACAGAAACACTATGTTACCACCACCGAGGTACTAGATACACTATTGACATATAGACAATACAAAGTTCAAGGTGACAATGATATATGTGGAAACATGTAGTCATAGAAGTGGGTTTTGTTGAAAATTGGCCGAGATATGACAACAGATATAACAAATTATTACCGTATACAATACAGATAGCAATACTATAAGGACACACCAACAGAAATTTAAACAAATAAATATTCGGAGTTAAGACCAATTAAGGCTTGATGGTACCAAACTCAAGAATAAATCGATTTTCAAGAGTGACACCAACAGAAATTTAAACAAATAAATGTATGGAGTTAAGACCAATAGGCTTGAGAGTACCAAACTCACGAATAAATCGATTTTCAAGAGTGTACCTAGATCTGTCATATGTGGTACAGGATCTGAGTGCAATGACCTGGATATCGAGGGCACCATGATAACCATAACCATTGAAATGAACGGCGACAGGTGTAGAATCTATGTGCTTTATGGCATGAAGATACATACACAAGCGATAACTCAATTGTAAGCCCGTTTCACCTATATACTTCTTGTCACAACGTTTACATATGATGATGATGATGATGATGATGACGATGATGATGATGAGTCAATCCCTTTCGCTGTGAGCAGGCAGCACTTGACAGTCCATAGCCCTTCTGATGAATAGGCCCTACACATGTTTTTCTCTGCTGTGGTGCAGTTGTGTACAGTGTGTTGCGTATATTTGGAATCGGTGGTAGTAGTTCTTGTCGGATGTCTGTTTGTTTTGGGCACTGCAGTAGTAGGTGTTCGTCAGTCTCCTCTTATACGTTACAGTGTCTGCAATTTGGTTCGTGTAATGGATTTATTCAATGATCACAATTTTATCACCAAACCTATTTAATATCTACACAGAGAATATCTTTAAAAATATAGAAGAAATACCAGGACTCCAGATCAATGGGAAAATAATAAACAACATTAGATATGCAGATGACACTGTTCTTTTAGCAGAAAGTGAACATGAACTACAAAGACTAATAGATCAAGTCAATAAATCAAGTAATGAATATGGACTGGATATAAACATTCAAAAAACAAAAACCATGATAATCAGCAAAGACACAGAAGAACAGGAGGTAAACATTAACATACAGGGAGAGAAACTACAACAAGTAAAACAGTATCAATATCTTGGACACATAGTCACAAATGATGGCAGATGTGAAACAGAAGTTAAAAGGAGAATAGGAATGGCTAAAAGTACCTTCAATGACATGAGGAAATTATTAATATCTAAACAAATTACAAACAAGTTAAAAATGAGAATTATAAAATGATACATCTATTCCATATTAATGTATGGCTCAGAAACATGGACACTAAATAAACAATTAGAAGACAAAATTGATGCCTTTGAGATGTGGGTATATAGAAGAATAGGGAGAACATCATGGAAAGAGAAGAAAACAAATAAAGAGGTGCTAAAGACACTTAATATGAAGAAAGAACTACTAAGAGAAATAAAGATCAGGCAAATAAAATACTTTGGACACATTAAAAGACATGACACCCTATTGAAGACCTTACTTGAGGGTAAAGTCAAAGGGAAGCGAGCAAGAGGTAGGCAGAGATACAAGTGGGAGAGTAACATTACACGATGGACAGGTTACAGTCTACCAGAGTGCACCACCAAGACAAGAGACAGGAGATGTTGGATATACGTTGCAGCCAACCTTCGTTGCGGAGACGGCACTTGATGATGATGAATGGATTTATTCTGTTCAGGTGTTTATTAACGGGAGAGTGGTCTGTTCTTAGTTGGAATATGAGACTCTGGTTTGCTTGCTCGCGTCGTCTCAGATGGTCCATTGGGTTGGGTTTCTGTTGGTGATCATATAGTGAACGCTCAGTCTTTGAGCAGTTATAGCCATTCCTGCCTGTAGTTGTTTCTTAGGGGTTTTTTTGCATGTTTGTGTTAGGCAGATATTTTACGAAAACTAGGGGGGGGGGAGCAGCACCTCTCTGAGCTAGGTTTTCAGCACTTTTGAGGTAAGTATCTTAATTTAACCTTATCTATTTTACTTACTACCACACCTTATCCATTTTCGCTCCTCACCTCCTTCCGTGCACTTTCTCTCCTCACTTCTTCTCCCCATACTCTCTTCCTCCCCAATATGCTGCTCCTTATTTACTTCCTCCACTATCCATTCACTATCTCTCCTCCTCTTTCCTCCCTATCAACCACGTTTGTTTCCATGTAAGATTCGTTATACCGTTGTCTTTCGTTTGTCCTGATGAAGGCTTAATAGTCGAAACGTCGTCTGTCCCTGTATCTCGTTGTTAGGTTGTGTTATGTTTTATTTTGGTAACACATCTACCTATTTTTGTTTATCTTGACATTTGCCCGGTGTTACTCCAGCCACCTGCTTCCTGTTTAGGGTTGTTACCCAACACTGGAACATTTATCCCCTCATTTCCACGTACTCTGGCATACTATAGAAGGGTGACTTTCTGTGCCATATGGTGCTGGTAGCTGGTCTCTCTGTCTGTTGATATTGCACATATGGTTTTTTTTTGTTCTCCAAGGCCTGGAATGCTGATTTGAGTCGGAGAAGATGACTATGTCTTCAGGTGAAGTAGTTCCGTTCTCAAAGTCCACAATAGTTCGATTCACAGATTTCTCAATTACTATGATCTCTGTTCTATAGTTAGAGCAGATAACTCCGCATGGGCCAAAAATGTGTGGGTAGTCTTCTGGGTATGTGTGCGGATATTTTCTCACAGCTCCATATCCAACATTTGTGGTAGCATTTTGTGCGGATGTATCTGTGTATACATGAATTATTTATGGTGGGTATGTAGGGATTGTTTCTAGGGCAATTGTTTTCAGGATTGGGTTTACAATGTTCTTAATTGCCGAGGGATCAAAGACTTCAGCCCTTATGGTAGGAGTTATTGCTTGTATGCAGGACGGTTCAATGTCTGTCTTCTCATTTTTTCTCTATTTGTTGGTAGATGGCGTTTTTTTTTGTGCTTGCTTCTCTTGTGTTAATGAGGAATGATGTCTTGAGAATTCTGTGTTTTTCTGGCCACTTTCTATTATATTTCTATTTTATTTTGTTGTGTCCATTCTCATGTATCTTTCAAATGTTTCTACTACCGCTCGTTCTCTTCTTAGGTGTAAAGGTTCTATGTCTGTGTTTATCTCACATGCAGCAGTTGGGGTGGATTTCATGGCACCACATATAAATCGTTGTTGGACGTTGTCCAATCTTTGTAAGAAGGCTTTTGCTTGCTATTGCTTGTACAGGAAGTGTGTAGTCAATTGCTGATCTGACGTATCCAGTATATAACTGGCGCATAGCATGCAAATCAGCTCCCTGTTTGCGTGAGGCCAAATGCTTTATGAGCTTTATCCTTGTGGTCATTTTCTTAATCAGATTTTCTATGTAGTGCTCCATTGTGAGCCTCTGATCAAGTTCAACTGCGAGGTATCTTGGGAATGTTTCGTATGCTATTTTTATTCCGCTGATTTTGATTTCCATTTCTTCCCTTTTTACTATGATGACCATCACCATTGAAATAAATGGCGACAGGGGTAGGTTCTCTGAGCTTTATGGCAAGGAGATGCCTACAGAAACGATCAGTCGATCGTAAGTCCGTTTAACAATATACTTCTTGTCACAACGTTTACATATGATAACGTAACATTACGGGATTTACATGCAAAGGCAGCATTGCTAGTGAAAGTAGCTTTTGAAATGAAACAGAGCGGATCTGAACTACATAGGGACATGTGTAGTAACGACCGCGTTTGCAGCGAATATTCCGTCATATCCTGTCCTATCCCGTTCACTTTTCAACACAACCGGCTTCAATAACTGCATGTTTCCATATACATCATTGTCACCTTGAACTTTGTATTGTTTTCATGTTAATAGTGTACATGTATCTAGTGTCTCGCGGTGGTAACAGTGGCGTAGCGAGGCGGGGGCGGAGGTGCGGCATCATCGGGAGAGCGGCAAATTTATTTTCGTCCAGTCTTTCACAATCACTGACATATTTTTTTCATGTCAAAAGGGCGGAAAATTATGATTCCGCACCGGGCGCCATTGACACACGCTACGCTACTGGGTGGTAACATTGTTTTACTGTTTTCATTTATTTTTCACTGTTTGTTTTGTTTATTCTTAAGAAAGACCTAACGGTTCCAAACGTTGAAAATGTCTTGTGTATTGTCATTTATCTGTTTTCGTGTTTAAACCTAATAATCCCTTAGCGATAGTCAGTCTTGTTCAAGTGAAACATTAACAAAACCTATGTTTTACGTAAGTAATATTCATGTGTTTATCAATATGGCACAGGCTTATTAAAGTTACTGTGTTTATCAGTATGGCACAGGCTTATTAAAGTTACTAACATCTATAACAAATATCTTTAATGTGTGTGTCCGCGCGCGTTATCGTTGCAAAACATTTTATTACACCATTTGAAGTTTTTTTTATAAATATGTTTTCTAAATATTTGAAGTGTATTCGGCTGAGATAGGCTTTGCTCTAATGTGTGTCATGTGACGTATTCGTTCCGGAACGTTGTACAAAAAAAAACCAGGGTAGTGCTGTGAAGCCAGTTTCTTATCAAAAATCAAGCTGAGTCGACGTATAGAGTGGGCGTGTCAAACGAGAATCACTACCCTGATTTCTTTGTTTGGATGTGGACTCGAGCCAAATACGCTGTAACTGGGTGATATCAAGTTCACTATCAACTCACTTTCGTCAATAAATTTGAGTCATTTATTTCTACACGTCAATTTTTTGGTTACCTTTTCTAGAGCTTTCAAGTTTAGAACATTTTCCTTCCATTGTCTAGTTATTTTTCTTGATGTTGTTCTTATTATTTTTGCTCTTTTCCTCCCTATCTCACGTTGAAATCACCCATGATGTGTAACTCGTCTGTGTTGTTAATCTTGTTTAGGACATCTGATCCTTTCAAAAATTATGTAGTTTCTTTTATTTTTATGTGATCGTTGCTATGTGAATTTAGATTAGTTTAGTTGGTCTTTTTCTCTCAATCAGTTGTATCCGTATTGTCCTTTCTTAAATATATTTGATGTGTGTGATATATTTAGCTTTTTTTTGGATTAACCAAGAAACCAACATCGTGTTTTGTTTTTGAGGCGTTTTCTGCTCCACTCCATATTAGTGCATAGTTTTGTATCGTTTTTTTTTAAATGTATATTATCCATTTTATTTCTGGTATTAGCAATGCCTAAATTTTCTATACGTATTTTGTTGTCACAAATTCGGTCAGTTCTATTGTTTTGTCGCTGAGAATACATACATTTAGTGTTGCTGTTCGTGTAGTCTTCATTGTTACCTTCTTTTATAGGTAAATGTTGTGTTTACGAATAAAGCCGTCTTGCAAGGCCTGTCGCAGCAGGATGTTTTTCACAGACCTGGATTATATTTCAGGATATTCACGTCTTTCACTGCCGAATAACTCACATTTCACACTCGAATGAAACAATCCGAACATAATTTAACAGTGCCTGTGAAACATGGACAGTATATGTCAGACACTAGAAAACTCAACAAATTTCACCTAAGCTGCCTTCGTAAGATACTTTAAGACCATTAATGGGATAAAATATCAGACAGTGAAATACTGATGAAATCTAGTCTTTAAGCATACACACAATGTTGATGAAGGCGCAAACACGCTGGGCAAGACATATGGTCCGCATGAAAGATCATCGTTTATCTAAAAGGTTGCTTCATACTCTTGCGCATGCGGTTGTGTCTGTGGGTTTCACAAATGGCTCACTAGACAAACCACCCGTGCAACAGAAAACGTTAGTAGATGACATGCCTTTATATTGAGGTTATCTTCTTAAAGAAGCTTCATGGCACGTCATCGATACAATCCCGTAGTAGTAACCTTCGATAATAGTTACCATGTTGTTCCGACAGGCCGACGTTGTGCTTGAACTAGTTACGGGCACGGCGTGGGTGGGCGGAACAACAAAGAAATCTGTCGCAAGGGCCAGAGTTGTACCCTGATGTCGACGTCTGTTTCGGCGGCATTAGATTCGAAACATTATCGAGTTAGATGGCTGCTGGAACAGAGGGCGGAGCACCTACGGGAATGACCAACGTGCTGTGAGGCCAGTCTATAATCAAGATTCAAGAATCATTACATACTCTAGACTGGCTCCAGCAAGACCAAAGGACACAAGATACGTTTTAAAGGCACTCTCAAGACATTACTTTAAAACTCACTTCAAAATATACACAAACTCATGAAAGAATCTTTCACAAGACAGATCCGACTGGCGTCACATGAGCAACTGTGGGGCAGTAGCTGTAGAGATCCTCAGGCATCAAGCTGCTCAATAAAAACTAGAAGAAAAGCAAGAGCTGGTCAATGTACCACAGACTCCTCCCACACATGTTCAGAGTGTGGTTGACAATTCCAGGCACCCAATGGACATTAGACAGTCGGGCACACCGCATACATCATCATCTTCATCATTTAACATCCAAGTTGAGCTGAATGGTCATCGTCGACTTCGCTTCTAAGAACGACTTGTCGTGAATGCAGTCAGTAGTGTATGTTTGCATGAATAAAATTATCGATGTTATCGATGGAATCATGTTTATCCTGGATAGCAAGTATGTTTGTTGTGTGTGCACGTATGTATGATGTTGTTACACATAGAAGGAATACAATGTGTTGTCAATATTATGCACACGACATTCTAATAACAAACACAAGGACAGACGACGTTTTAGCTAACACGTCTTTATCTGCACAGAAAATAGAGGACCATAAACTAACACTACATACAAACATATAGTATGATGAGATCAAGAGAAATAAGAGAAATACAATTAGATATAAAGGGAAAGTAGATGAGATAGACATAAATGCAATGCAACAAGATACCAGGATATAAAAACAATAGAAAAAAAAGAAAAGCAGACTTACGTGTGTGGTGGAGAGAATGAGAAGTATACGTATGAAGAAGATGGCAAAGATATAAAGGGAAAGTAGATGAGATAGACATAAATGCAATGCAACAAGATACCAGGATATAAAAACAATAGAAAAAAAAAGAAAAGCAGACTTACGTGTGTGGTGGAGAGAATGAGAAGTATACGTATGAAGAAGATGGCAAAGAAATACTTAGCTGAATAGAATAGAAAATATATGTCAAGTAACCAAACCACAGAGCAGTAACAAAATCAAGTTTCTCAAATTTACAATAGATTGAAAGACACCATGAACAAAATTCACAATAAAATCACAAATGAAGATAGTAAACATAAAGAGAGAAGTGGAAACGGAAAAAAAACTTGCTAAACAACATGGTTCTGTCTAGAAAACTACATATTTTGGCCATATCAAACACAATGACAGGCTATAGAACAACATACTGGAGAAGAAGCTTCCAGGAAGACAAACAAGAGGGAGACCAAGAGAAAGATGGGCGCGGGACATCAAAGACCACGTGAACATGACAGTTAAAGCTTGAAACGGGGTAATGATGTTTTGCTACTAACTAAAAACACACACACACCACACACACACACATACACACACATAGACATTTCGACCAAAAGGCCTCTATCAAGGTTACATACACATATACTTCTAAAAGCGACGAGAAGGGACAACATAACTGGCGTTCATATGTTTAGGGAGAAATAAATGTGCCAGAAAGGATATCAATTAAGTCAGAGGTGGCACAAACAAGAAATGTACACAAATAAGAAATATACAGAAACAAATTCAAATACATGTGAAAACGAGACAGAGAAATGATGGAACAACCATATATCATGTCTGGAGCTCATTGATCCCTGAAGATTTAAGAGTGTCAAATTCGTATAAATAGTTGTTCTAAAGCGCGAGACCGGTCCGGTCGATGGAGAAGCACACCTTAATGGCCGTCACCTGAATATCCTGGACGCCCTGATGGTCTTTGCCATTCAATTACGCTTCGTCAGAATAACTTAAATGATGTTTTATGCTGTGTAGGTGTTCGCATACTCGGTCAGAAAGCCTCCCAATAGTCTCACCTGTTTTAGTCACGGTGCAGCATTTGCAGATACTGGCATAACGTTACCGGAAGACACGAGAAATTCTCCTCAAAGGTAAAGGTTTCCTTAGTGAAAGTGATGGACCGGATCAGAGTTACATATAGACAGGTGTAGCATCTAGGGTGTTTGCACAAAAAGTCCTCGTCACCACTGCACAGACACCGGAGACGAAAAAGTTGAGAGAATGGAAGGTAATCATGATAGGCAGATGGATGAGAAGAGGTATATAGGAGAAATATGTGGGCATCTGTCAGTTTTTAGTGTACCGATGTGCTGAGAAAGGAAGGTTGGATAGTCATGGATATTCCCAGAGTGTAACACACAAAACACGATGAACACATAAAATCATACATAAAGTTTATATAAAAATGATATATGCAGATAGGTGATGAGTTTACCTCTCCTATGGAGAGGCGCGCCTCTTTCAACCAGTGGAAAGTAGGCTATATCAGGACAAACAATCAAAACGTATTAGAGGTAACAAAAACCCCTGTGTATTACATTCCAATGTGTGTTTTAATATAAAAATAAGTACTGAGAAATAAGAATATTGCTGGTGTACCCAAAAACAATCCTGCTTTATAACTTCGCATGTGAAATATCTGACTGGTTTGAAGTCCAAAAAGGAATGTGACAAGGATACATGCTCTCACAACACCTGTTCAACATTTATGCAGAAAACATCATGCGGAATGTACAAGAAGATCCAGGTTATGAACATTTGCAACCCCTTAATATTGGAGGACACAGAATTATGTATGCAGACGGCATCACACTAATATCAAGGAGACTCACAGGTTTAGAACAAACCTGATTATGTCAGTCAAACATCATAGAGAGGCACAATACCTATTCCTCAATGCATATAAGACAAAACATAATGCATGTAAGCAGCGATGAAATTACACCTAAAATAGCCACTGACAAAGAGCAACTAGAAAATGTAAACACATTCGAATATCTATAATCAACTATCAAAACCACAGGGGATTTCTCGGCAGAGATAAGACAGAGATTAGTAATGGTACTGCAAAAAACATCACAGATTAAAAATCTATGGCTAGGAGCAAACAGAAAAACAACGTTACAACTACTGAGATCTATATATGTCCAGTTGCAACACACTCTTGTGAGACGTGGGCAATGACATCGACAATGGAAAATAAATTATTTGCATTTGAAAAGAAGTGCTATAAAAAGAAATATATTTCGGACATACAAAAAGACACAATGGTGTGGAAAGATTAACTATGCAGGGGAAAGTTCCAGGAAAGAGAACAGGAACGAGACCGTGACAACGATGGATACATTACATCGAAGACCTTCTAAAGAAGACACTGGGAGAAACTTGACAGACCACACAGAATCGTGAGGCTTACTGAGTGACAATGTCCTGCAAACGTCACATAGAAACAGAGAGAGAGAGAGAGTCCGACTCTGTGGCAGAGTGGTAAAGAGACGGCCAGGGTATCATGTTCAAATTCCGCAATTCTTCCGTAAAATCTTGTCAAAACATTATTGACGTATTTTATAGACACCCGGTACAAAAATTCATGATTCTGACGATGTAAAATTTCTTGTGTAAATAAAGGTGCAGATTTAATAAATCATTTTAGATGTGCGTGCTTGTGCTCGTTTCTTTACAATAGAAGTCCTAACATTGTAATTTCTAGTATCCGGTTATTTCTGACACGGGAATTTTATCTCTAGTACCCCATGAGCCTGTACATTGCCCTAGTTGACTGATGTCGTAGGCTATTTAACCTACTAAGATATTAAATCACATGACATGTAGATAGTGCACAGTACCTGAACATCTAACAATTATATCCATCAGATTATTTATTGTTCGTGTTGTGAAATAACTTATTCAATGATGGTAGAGATATCTATCGTCATTTTACAGTTTATTTTGTAGATTCACTGAATTGTGATTAGTGTTGGCATTTCAGAGATTTTCGTGAGCATACATTTTTTTCAAAGACAGAACTAGTTTAGTTATTACAGTGGTGGATTATTATTAAACTTATTTAACAAAATCCATCTCATTTACTTGAAGTGTTTGGCATCAGCTTTATTTCTGACAAGTTTGTGAAAGTAACTTTTGCTACTGAGGACATTAGATAATACATTACATAAATTACGTAGTTGGCTCTTTGAATTCTTGTCTCAAGCTCTCTGTTCATTCTTCTGTAAAAGTACTTCCAAGATATTTAAATTCCTGCACTTGTTTCATTAATTGATCTTTTATCTTAATGTTGATTGTATAGGGTTTTCTGCCTATAGACATTATTTCTGTATGTTCTGTATTTATCTTGATGTTGTGGTTGAGACTGCTATTGTTGAGTAAAAGGTAAAGGTAAAGGTAGGTCCCATGGCAACTGCCGTCGGGGATGAAGATAACTCTTCATGTACTAAGCCGCAGCAACTATTAGGTGGGGTGGCCAGTTCCCTTCCTTGCTGTTTTTTTTTTTACCTTCCCTAACTCATGCGTCAGGTACTCATTTACAGCTGAGTCGACTGGAGGAGTGGTCGTGTCAAATGAGAAATCACCCCGGATTTTTTTTAATGTCCGGACGTGGTTTCGAACCTGGCACGCTGTAACCAGATGATAGCAAGCAAGCTCACTATCCACTAGGCTACCGCGCTCCTAATTGTTGTTGAGTAGGGTTATATAATCTTGCAGCTCTTCATTTGAACTTTGGAACATGCACTGATCTTCAGCAAAGAGTAGTTCAAATAGTTCATGAGGATGGTAAGTGTCTGGTTTGGTTGTTACAGTTTTGGTAATATTATCCATATAAATAATAAACACTAATGATAAGACATATAAATAATAAACACTAATGATAAGACATATAAATAATGAACACTAATGATAAGACATATAAGTAATAAACATTAATGATAAGACATATAAATAATAATCACTAATGATAAGACATAAATAATAATCACTAATGATAAGACATATAAATAATAATCACTAATGATAAGACATAAATAATAATCACTAATGATAAGACATATAAATAATAAACACTAATGATAAGACATATAAATAATAAACACTAATGATAAGACATATAAATAATAAACACTAATAATGACAAGACACACCCCTGTTAAACTCTTGATGTTACTGAAAACCAGTTTGTTAGTTCAGAACTTGTTCTAATTGCACTTTTACTACCTTTGTATATGGCTCTTATACAGTCTAATAATGGTCCTTTTCTTCCATACTTTTCTAGAATACTCTATAGTAATTCTCTATTTATTCGGTCGAAATTTTTCTCTTGACCTATAAAAACAAAATTTATTTCGCGTCGCGAAATGGCACCAAAGAATAGCAACACCATTATCTGACATGAAATGGGACCAAAGAATAGCAACACTATTATCTGACATGAAAGGGGACCGAATAATAGCAACACTATTATCTGAAATGAAAAAGGACTGAAGAATAGGAACACTTTTATCTGACATGGATGTTGTAGGGGGCGATTGGGAAGGTTCGGAGGTGGAGTAGGTTGTCCCGTTCCATAAATTGGGCAACGTGACCAAGAAATAATGCTGAAGTTGGATGTTTAATTCCGAAAAGAGCGAATATTACAGTCAAGCTGTAACCTATGACACAAGTATTCTATTTTTTTGTTATTGAATATAATTAGCTAATCTGCAGGAGCCTTTGAACGAACGCGGAAGAGTAATATCAGAATCCAAACTTTCGTAACTGATCGATAATTGGTTACCACTGTTTACACAGTCCAACCGAAAGATAAAACTAATTGATTTTTTTCCAACGAGCATTCTTGTGTGATGAGGGATGACGCAACTACGAGATAATGCCTTGTAAACAATCAATTTTTACTGATATTCTTCTTCTTCTGCGTTCATTCTCAAACTCCTGCAGATAAGTAGAATGTAGTCTGGAGAACCGCATGCGTTATGTGATGGTTTGCAACATTGCTGCGATATCTGCACCTTTCTGCCTGAAAAATCAGACTTCAGCATGGACGTGAGTAGCTGACCCTATATAGGATGATATAACCAACACTTAACCCCCATCCCATAACCTCCGTAGTAGCCCTTTAAGGCATACATGGAAGATAAACAGTATTGCTATTCTTTACTCCCTTCTACGGACCTCGGAAACAAGCGAGCGACATTTGACTGATAAATTGTACGGAAATTATCACATTATTCACACACAAAAATGCACTAAGTTCAGTGATGGAAAAGTAGAATGTCACGATGAAAGATTTATTTCTTTGCACAAAATACTGACTTTTTAATCAATTCTCCACGTGAAGATCCTCTCTAACATGACATGATAACCACTCACATGTCCACGTAACTATAGCTACATGGTAAATTTACAATATACTATTTGTAGGTTACTTCAGCACAATCCGCCTGATTGATTGCTGGATTGGTTGCTGTAGTGATTGCTGGGTTGATTAATATCATTTAGTTTCACCTGGCATATGCATATGCGATACTATGTTTGTCTTAAGCACATTTGTCTTATGCTCTCTATAGGAGATTCGTAGAATTCTTCTGAAACATTTGTATTCGAAGGCATGTAGTCGTATATCCATATTCGGCCTGAGTGTCCAATTGCTCAGAGTACATCTCTTTACAGTATTCTTTCCACCTTTCTAGAATGTCACATTGCTCTGTAAGGGTGTTTCCTGATTTGTCTTTAATGACTCGCATAGATGTTTTATATGTTTTGCACTTTGTGGTATTTGCTCCGCGAAACATGTCTTTCATTTTTCCTTCTTTGTACAGGTCCTCTATGTTTTTGCAGGAGCGCTTGATAAACTTTGGTTTATCCTTTCTAATTTGTCTTTTTAATTCCGTCGTGCACTGTATAATGCATCGCTGTTGTTATTGTTATTGGGCTTGACTTTCCTTCTTTCTTCCACTAGCTTCATGGTTGCGTCCGTTATATATGTTTGTCTTTTCTTTGTTTTCTTGGGTACATATTTTTATGCTCCCTGTATATAAATCTCTTTAATCCTTTTGGTTAACTTTTCCACTGATAATATCTCTTGTTCCTCTAATAAGGCTTCGAATCTGTTTGTAAATTCTTTGTTGTATTCTGTTGGGATTTTTGAGCAGTCGAAGTTGATTGTAGCTGTACCTCTGACATGTTTAAGTTTTTGTTTGAGTTTAGCTACTAATAGTTCGTAGTCAGAATTGCAGTCTGCCATGGGTATGTTTTGCATGCTGTGATGCTGGATTTCCACCGTTTCCGGATCATTATATAGTCGGTTTGATTTTCCTTATACCATCTAGGACCTCCAGGTATACAGTTTCCTAAGGTGCTGTGTAAACAGTGTGTTTGTGATGACTAAGTTGTTTTCTAAACAGAATTGAATTAGTGTTTCTCTTTGATAATTTCTTTCTCCCAAACCGAAACCTCCTTTCACCTTAAGCTCGTGTACTAGTCCACTTTCTCCAACTTTGGCGTTAAAATCGCACATAATTATCAATATGTCGTACTTGTTCGTTTTATCAATTGTTGCCTGTAACTGATCATAAAATGTATCGATTTCATGAATTTCTGCTGTTTAAGTTGGTGCACAAACCTGTATAATTGTAATGTTTCTCTTGTGTGATTGTATTCTGATACCGATGATGCGATCACTGATTGGAATATATTCTAACACGGACGAACTTGACATCTTAGCAATTATAAATCCAACCACACAATGATCTGCCTTCTCACTTCCGGAGAATATGAATACTTCTCCGATTGTTACGTTAAGATTACCTTTACCTGACCGTCGTTGTTCCGATAGGCCTAGTATTTCTATTTGTAGTCGTTTCATTTCTTTCACTATAATGTATATTTTTTCGTGATACTTCCCACATTCTATGTTCCTAACTTGACACTGCTTTTGTTCTTGTTTAAGCCGGTTTACCTTCCATGCATGTCGTCAAAAGCGACCAAAGAGGTTATTGGATGAAGTTGTCTGTCCAATCGCATATACAGTCAGAGACATAAAGCCATGATAAAGTCAGATATGTCAGACCAAACGGCGCAGGTATCGCAGCAATGATGCTGTAAACCATGACATAACGCATTCCGTTCTTCGGACTACATCCTGCTAATCTGCAGGAGTTTGAGAACGAACGTAGAAGAAGAAGAAGTATCTTGAACCAATCCTCAGATACCAGACTATTTGTATCTTTAAGCATTTCCCAAATACACGTGTATCTTTATGATAGTCACTTACCTGTTGACATTGACGGAAAAATTTGATCTGCAATCTTACTTATTGATTAGGAAACAGCATTATGACACACGGTACATTCCCACAAGTGCTACAATTCCCGTTTCAACAGGCACCCAAGAGTATGCAGATTCAAAGTCTCGAACAGATGTTGCTTATATGATCTTCGGGTCTTTCAAGAGAGGACACACTTTCTCCTCTAACCTCTGGACATCCCCATTTCTGCAAATTTTATATGTGCACCCCCCCCCCCCCCTCATCGAGCTCTGCTTCCTTTACTATACCGCTAATTCTCTAGCCATTATGGATTATTATGTCGTTTATTTTTACTGTTAGTGTTTATCTAACGTATACCATCACATTGCGGGCAGTTACCATTCCGTTCGAGTTTCTCGCATTTCACGAAGGTTTTTATGACAATTGATTCGTTTTATATGCACATTATGTTCCTACTTCCAGCAGTTAATCAAAATCAATTTCTCTCATCATCATTATTAAGTGCGGTCTCCGCAACGAAGGTTGGCTGCAACGTATCTCCAACATCTCCTGTCTCTTCTCTTGGTGGTGCACTCTGCTAGACTGTAACCTGTCCATCGTGTGATGTTACTCTCCCACTTGTATCTCTGCCTACCTCTTGCTCACTTCCCTTTGACTTTACCCTCAAGTAAGGTCTTCAATAGGGTGTCATGTCTTTTAATGTGTCCAAAGTATTTTATTTGCCTGATCTTTATTTCTCTTAATAGTTCTTTCTTCATATTAAGTGTCTTTATCACCTCTTTATTTGTTTTCTTCTCTTTCCATGATGTTCTCCCTATTCTTCTATATACCCACATCTCAAAGGCATCAATTTTGTCTTCTAATTGTTTATTTAGTGTCCATGTTAATATGGAATAGATGGAGCCATACAGTAATATGGAATAGATGTGGCATTTTATAATTCTCATTTTTAACTTGTTTGTAATTTGTTTAGATATTAATAATTTCCTCATGTCATTGAAGGTACTTTTAGCCATTCCTATGCTCCTTTTAACTTTTGTTTCACATCTGCCATAATTTGTGACTATGTGTCCAAGATATTGATACTGTTTTACTTGTTGTAGTTTCTCTCCCTGTATGTTTATGTTTACCTCCTGTTTTTCTATGTCTTTGCTTATTATCATGGTTTTTGTTTTTTGGATATTTATATCCAGTTAGTTGATTCATTACTTGATTTATTGACTTGATCTATTAGTCTTTGTAGTTCATGTTCACTTTCTGCCAAAAGAACAGTGTCATCTGCATATCTAATGTTGTTTATTATTTTCCCATTGATCTTGAGTCCTGGTATTTCTTCTAAATTTTTAAAGATATTCTCTGTGTAGATATTAAATAGCCTTGGTGATAAAATGCATCCTTGTCTTACCCCTCTTCTTATTTCTATGTATGGAGAGTAGCTATTTTCACACCTTATTGATGCAGTTTGTTCCCAATATATATTTCTAATCAATCTGATGTCTATTTCATCTATGCCTCATTCTTGAAGACATTTGATCAATTTCTCTAACTATTTCCAAAGAGTGGATTTTGATGTATTGGTGCGAGTGTTATTTTCTCAACATAGCCTTCACTATTATCATTAGTGTTATAAAAATCACTCATACTAAACACTTCAACTATCGTTCAATTAAAATCAAACAACTTTACAAAGCTATCAACAATTTCCTTCGTGCTAGAATTATTTCTATTTTCATGCATATATTTGCATATTGTTGGGGACCAGCAACTGAATGAACGACAGTTAACTAATTTCCAATAAATATAATTTCCTCATGTATGCACATGAATATTGTAAAACAGATTCACACTTACCTTCCAATAAAGCTAATTGCGTAAACATACTGCAATACTATGTGATGTTATCTGTTCTTCTTCGTCTGCGTTCGCTCTCTTATAACCACAAAGAATATATTGTGTGATTTTTGTGTAATGGACAACCGAGATCCAGCGCATCCGTGTCTGTCATGCCTTTAATTCGGGTAGTGTGTTTCCCTAGCCTGTGATAGCATGTCTATCTGTCGACGGGCACGCGGGTGTGTAATGACTCTTCCCCGAGACCATTGTCGTTCAGATTTATCTCGCACAAGGTGTTCCACAGTCAGTACATTAGATCTCATCAAAAGAAGAGTCAGGAAGATTCATGTACATTAGATTTCATCAAAAGAAGAGTCAGGAAGATTCATGTACATTAGATCTCATCAAAAGAAGAGTCAGGAAGATCCATGTACATTAGATCTCATCAAAAGAGATTGAGATGAGAATCTTAGAAATAAACTTTAGTGGTGTTTTAAAAATGGATTTCATGACTGATGGTATGGACCAAGTTTGCAGTCTTCTATCTAGTCTCACTAGAGTACCACCTTACATGCGTGGAAGAAAACTGTTTCTATTAACTATATTTGTTGCTTTTCGACCTGATCTCTTGATCACATTTACATGCAATGAAAAGTTACAAATGACTACTTAGTTAAGCATTCCTTCACTGACATGTCCCGACAGTCTGAGTATTACAGTTACAATTATTGCATACATTTGATCACTAAAATCAGCATATTTAGTTCTGTGATATAAATATGTTTCTTTTTAATAAAGTATAAAGTATTCTGTTATCTCCATGAATTTCACTATTATTTATGCATAAGTGTGTCTGCCAATGATTTTTTCAAGAGTCCCACATTTCTTCACGTGTGTACTTTATGACTTATTCTACGAGTATGCTTTGAAAAAAAGAACAGAATATCTACACCGTCTGTTCTCCAGTAGTCAACAAAATTACTATTCATAACATAGATTATTGAAACAGTACTCTCCTTTTTTGTATTCTCAACCCGTGCAACGCCGGGTATCCTTCTAGTATTATATATGTAAGTGAATATAAGTACAGTATATCACATATGTAAGTGAATATAAGCACGGTATATTATATGTATTCATCGTCTTCTGCGTAGAATAATGTTTGTCAACCAACAGATATTAATCTCCAGTTAATGGCTACGTTCACAGCATAGAATTTCTTCGCAAAGAGACAACCGTAAGTCAACAATAGGGAATGTCCATCCCTATGCAAAAAGTCTGTGACGGCACGCGAGGCGGAGGAATCCAAATGGGTCAACGGCTCAAACGGCGAAACAGCAAAGTGTGTGGCGCACAAGAGACAAGTTCTGGGCATAATAATGAATATAGGCTGGCCACCGTGAAAAAGACTGGGACCTTACCACGTACACCCCAAAGCCAAGCAACGGATAAACAACATCTAAAGTTTAGGAAACAACATATTAGAATAGGAACATGGAATGTTAGAACACTACACCAATCAGGAAAGCTAGTAAATTTAATATTATAGGCAGAAGCATTAGATGTAGATATTCTATGAATAGCAGAGACAAGATGGAAAGATGCTGGGTACACAAGAAAATAAAATTTTAGTTTTATACATTCAGGAGGAGATTACCATGAACGAGGGGTAGGAATACTGATCAGGAAAGAAATAGAAAAATATATCCGCGGGTACTGGACATATAATGACAGAATGATGTTGCTAAAGATCAAAGCAAAACCGTTTGACATGGCCATTATACAAACATATGCACCAACTACAGATTACACTGAAGAAGAAATAGAACAGTACTACGAAGATCTACAACAACTACTCAAACCAGTAAAATCAACAGACATTTTAATAGTCATGGGAGACATGAATGCAAAAATAGGAAAAGGAAGACATAAGAATATTGTAGGGCATTCGGACAAGGGACAAGAAATGACAGAGGAGAAAGACTTATACAGTTCTGTGAGAAGAACAATATGATCATATGTAATACATTCTTTGAACATGAAAATAGAAGATTATATACATGGAAAAGCACTGGAGACAGAAAGAGGAACCTAATAGATTACATTATGATCAACAATAGATTTAGAAATAGTGTCAAAAACATCAAAACATACCCTGGTGCAAATATCAACTCTGACCATAATCCAGTGCTGTGCAAAATAAATGTCAAACTTAAAAAGATAGTAAATAGAAGAGTCCAAGAACCACAGATAGATGCATCAAAACTAAAACAACCAGACATACAACAAAAATACCTTGTAGATGTAAGGAATAGATATGAACATCTAATGATAGAGTGCATGGAACAATACAGAAGGGAAAATCCAGAAGAGAAAATAGACAATAAATGGGACAGCCTATGGAAAAGTATTCAAACATCAAGTAAAAATTTACCAATAAGAAATACCAAGAACAAACAAACATGGATGACATTAAATATTAGAGAAAATGACAAAAAGAAAGAAAGCTAACAATACGCCACAATACTCAATTATAGACAAGGAGATACGTAACATGTGCAGAACAGAGAAAAAACAATGGCTAGAAACAAAATGAAGTGAAATAGAGGAGATGTCTATACAACAGAAGAAAAAAACAATTAATGCATAAGGAGATAAGGCTGATCACAAATAAGAAAAATCATATAAATGATAAAAATGTATAGATAAAAATGGCCACATTAAAGATAAAAATGGTAAAATAATATTTGATAAAACAGAAGTACTTACAAGATGGGCAGACTATGTAACAGAACTGTTTGACGACCAACGGCACAAAAAAACCAACAATACACAACAATGATGGACCAGCAATACTGAAATCAGAAGTAGAACATGCAATAAATTCAATAAAATGTGGAAAAGCTGCAGGCTCTGACAACATAACAGCAGACATAATAAAAACTATAAATGAATTTGGTGTAGATACTGTCACAGAAATTTGCAATGACATATACGAAACAGGTCATATACCTAAAGACCTAACAATATCAATATTCATACCACTACATAAGAAGCCCAGGGCTGTGGACTGTACAGAATATAGTACAATAAGTGTAATGTGTCACTTAACTAAAATACTCCTCAAGATAGTACATGAAAGAATGAAGAACAAGATAGACATGGAGGTCGGTGAAGAACAATTCGGTTTTAGGAAAAACAAAGGAACCAGAGAAGCTATACTGAGTATCCGGCTAGTGATAGATAAATATATAGAAGTCCAAAAAAGTATCTATATTTGCTTCATAGACTACAGCAAGGTCTTTGACAGAGTCCAACATGAAAACTTAATCAAATGTCTTCAAGAAATAGGCATAGATGGAAAAGAGATCAGATTGATTAGAAACATATATTGGGAACAAACTGCATCAATAAGGTGTGAAAACTGTTACTCTCCATACATAGAAATAAGAAGAGGGGTAAGACAATGATGCATTTTATCACCAAGCCTATTTAATATCCACACAGAGAATATCTTTAAAAATATAGAAGAAATACCAGGACTCAAGATCAATGGGAAAATAATAAACAACCATAAATATGCAGATGACACTGTTCTTTTCACAGAAAGTGAACATGAACTACAAAGATTAATATATCAAGTCAATAAATCAAGTAATGAATATGGACTGGATGTAACTATTCAAAAAACAAAAACCATGATAATCAGCAAAGACATAGAAGAACAGGAGGTAAACATAAACATACAGGGAGAGAAACTACAACAAGTAAAACAGTATCAATATCTTGGACACATAGTCACAGATGATGGCAGATGTGAAACAGAATTTAAAAGGAGAATAGGAATGGCTAAAAGTACCTTCAATGACATGAAGAAATTATTAATATCTAAACAAATAACAAACAAGTTAAAAATGAGAATTATAAAATGCTACATCTATTCCATATTAATGTATGGCTCAGAAACATGGACACTAAATAAACGATTATATAATTAAATAAATAATAAGACAAAATTGATGCCTTTGAGATGTGGGTATATAGAAGAATAGGGAGAACATCATGCAAAGAGAAGAAAACAAATAAAGAGGTGCTAAATACACCTAATATGAAGAAAGAGCTACTAAGAGAAATAAAGATCAGGCAAATAAAATACTTTGGATACATTAAAAGACATGACACCCTATTGAAGATCTTACTTGAGGGTAAAGTCAAAGGGAAACGAGCAAGAGGTAGGCAGAGATACAAGTGGGATAGTAACATCACACGATGGACAGGTTACAGTCTAGCAGAGTGCACCACCAAGACAAGAGACAGGAGATGTTGGAGATACGTTGCAGCCAACCTTTGTTGCGGAGACGGCACTTTTTGATGATGAGATAGCTGTCAGTCATCGTGTAACGGCGGATGTGTTCATGGGGGAGATCGGAGCACATTTGGGAGTATCATGTGTACAATAATGATGTTGTGATAACTAATTATAACTGGATTCCATCTAAGAATGAAGTAGGTCAGTGCTTCTGATTGGTTGTTTGTTGCTGACCGCATTAATCTATTGTTAAGTGTGCAATAATATATTTTAAATTGTGTTTTTAAATGTTGTTTAAATATTGTGTTAAAGGTTTTACATTGTTTTAAATAATATTGCTTGTAAATGGCATCAGCTGTTAAAAAATCACCTGACATCAAAGAGTAATATATGATGATGTCAACCTCTTCTTTTTAGATAAAAACGAGTATAACTATATATGCATATGTGCTAGAATTATTCTGCGGTAAGAATTTGCTGTCAAGCTAGATTGTCAGGCCGATTGTCAGAATTAAGTCCACCGTCTTTTCAAGGTCAGACCGACTGTTCAATAAATTTTGCCACGAGCGATACCGTTCCAGTAGACGACCTCTGCATGAAATTAATTAAGACTTCATTCGTTACGTTTTTTATTATTGTCGTAATTTTCGTTAGTCATTATTTAAATAATTGAATTCGATGGCCAGAAATGACCAAAACGACTCCAATTATTAAAAATAGTGACCAACGAAAACACGGCAATAATAAAAAATGTAATGAATAAAAACCTAATTAATTCAATGAAGAGATATTATAAGTACTACCTGCATTCTGTATCTTCTAGACGAGAACTATTGTTCATGTTTAGCAATCCTGAAGTAAGCGTTCATGTGTTTGGATTCAAGATCTATATGTGCATTCATCTGTCTATGAGATCTTCAGTTAGTAGTGGTGACCCACCAGCCTGCAGTGTGCTAGACTATATTTGCCTATGTATATATCAGTATTGTATACTTGGAAGACTAGAACTCAAACACTTGTTCCACAGTGAATATAAAGGAATAAAACCTGACAAACAATGGCAAAATTGAAATATTTGACAATTATTTTAATTGTTGGAACAGTCTTCTCTTTGATCATCTTTGATGTACCATTTCTGATATACATCCACAAAAGTTATCGATTTTTAACCACTATGAACCTGACCTCAACCGAGACACTATCGTCTTTGTCACTGCATGACAATGAGTATTCAAATAAGACCTCACCAACGACGTCCCATTCCTCTTCACATAATTACAGTAGTTATACGACTCTGCCCTGGTCGCGTAATGGCAGTAACTATACAAGCGAGTCTTGGATTAGTAAAAACTTTATAAAGACTCCAGTTATAGTTCTCACTAAGAATTCTTCCGATTTCAGAACACTACAATATTTAAATAATACTAATATAACTGTAATGGAGAGACTAACGAACATTTCAGAAATGGTAAAAGTTGCTGGAATAAACTGTACTGCTCTGTTTAAGGGCTCTCCAAAAGATAAAGCCTGGATTCCAACCAAATCAAAAGTTGTTGACGCGCCTATTAGTGATCAAATGTATATCAACATGGCGTCGGATTGTCACAAATTTCAAACATCTCGAGGATACATCATGTCATCTTTAACAGAAGAAGAGAAAGATTTTCCATTGGCGTATTCTATAATGGTCTACAAAGATTCAGAAATGTTTGAAAGACTTCTGAGAGCTATTTATCGACCACAAAATTATTACTGCATCCATGTGGACCAGAAGTCGTCAGATTCCTTCTATAATACTATATTAGCCATTGTTAAATGTTTTCCTTACGTCTTCATGGCTAGCAGGAGAATTGCAGTTTATTGGGGTAAATTCAGTGTATTGGAACCTGAACTAGTCTGTATGGAAGATTTATGGAAGTATCCAAGTTGGAAATATTTCATTAATTTAACAGGACAAGAATTTCCTCTCAAAACTAACTTTGAAATGGTGAAAATATTTCAAGCATTACATGGAGCCAGTGATGTTATAACTCTTTTCAAATGGTAAGTTTTTTTTTTACATTCCATTTTCTTTATTTAATGTTACAATTATGTTCCTTGGATTGTATATCGTTATATTCAAGATTATTGCTGGTTTTCTTTAGTTTTTTTTACTCAGATTTTTTTTCAATGTATCGTAATAACCTTGACTGATCATCGTTGCCTTGGACAAGTACTTTAATTTGGTTGAGTCAAAGCGTACTACCTGTGCTCCATTCAAGAGTGAATGTTAGTCCAATTTAGGTTCATCGAAGATTTTAACAATTAAAAAAAAGGGCAGGTAGTAGGTTGTGGTAATCCAGTCATCCGACTCCCGGATGTATGGGACTTCCTGCGTTTTGACCAGCAAATATTCTTTGCGTTTCAGTCATTTCCTTAGTTCACATTTTCTGTCCACAACTATACCATAAAGCAACAACATCGCGACGGATCATTTTATGTCGTGGATTCTAAAGTGATTTCTTCTGTGTTATCTTTTTCAAAATGTGTTTATTATATTTTTTAATTATTGACACGTTTCTATCATATTCTTAGTCCGTTTCATGTTTGACATTTCTAGCAAAATGCTAGTATGAAGATGTCATTTATAATTTGATTTGTTTCCTTACAAATTGCAGACTTTCTTTTATCCATGAAAGATACGTGATAAATATCTTTATTGACTTGATTAATATATATTTAAGTTTATCTATAAAGATGTGAATTTTTTAAAAAGCCTCCTTAAGAATACTAACGTGACTAAGTGTAAAAATACCCAATCCAGCCCTCGTCCAGAATGGTTGCCCACCACTTTTAGAGTAAGTCCATATTCAGTGTAGCTTTGTGTTTGCTTTACAAGAACCATATTTTTACCAATGAAGTATAGTTACGCTTTCCAATAGCGCTGGTTGATGCATTATTATTTTTTAGGATGTACTGACGAATAAAATCAAAATCTTCATAGGTCGAGGCGTAGTCCCCATACTTTCTTGCATGTAGTACTGACTGGCAGACTGTGGAACACAGAACTACCAGCTCGTACGACTGTTTTTCTCCTACGATTTCTGTGAAGTGATGTATTTTCACTCTGTTGATGAGGTCATAATTGACCGATCTCCTTTTCTAATGTTTTTTGTGATGAGTTCCGTCTTCCACCTGGCTTCTTTCCTTGTGAGTTCCAGTTCAGAGCTTGGTTAAATATGTTCTATGACTTTCTTTCTGATGACTTGACTCATTTACAATTTATATTAACAGATGGGGAGAGGGGAAGGATTGATTGGAGTATAAGGGATAACATCACACTGTGAGAGGAAGTCACTTTCTGCTCGGAGGAAATCCTGGATCCTATTTTGTTCCCCTACTCATATGCTATTCTTTTCTTAGCATGTACTTTTATCTTTAGTTCAACCACAACGTCGGCCAGTCGGAACAACAGGCCGACGTTGTGCGTGAATTAAAGATAAAAGTACATGTTGAGAAAAGAATTGTGGAGCTTATTGAACAACTCAGTTGCTTAGAGCATTACATGGATATACTGCCCTGGTAACTCCGGGGTCAGAGGAAACGAGATAACCGACTTATTGGCAGGCAATGCGGTGATAGACTTTATAATAACGAGAAGAGATAAAGCAGACTTTATCAAGGCTGTAATAAGTTCATCTCACGACGAAGACGATGTCCATGAGGCTGAGAACGTGCACATACAGAGAATGTTAGAAAAAGGAGTATTTAGAGGAGGGGAAAATTAATTGTTTAGGAAGTCTCCGAAGATCACATAATCAACACCTGGCTGGGACTCTTTAGTCTACATACATTGGGATGGCCGCTGAGACGATTATTAGAGCAGAACACTTATGGGAATGACCTACGTGCTGTGATGCTAGTTTCTAATCAAGACTTAATCCCCCACTCCTTTTCCTCACTCACGTATGGCTCCTTGTGTCTGTATGTGTACGCAGCGCTACCCCACCCCCGGCAACAACTTCAACTGGCTGGCTAAACTACGTAGAGCATTTCTTAAGGACGATTTTCCCCTCCATCAGTACACAGTGTCGATGGTGAATAATCGAATTGTTCGACAAAGGCGGAAATCTGAATGACACGGTATCGTATAAAGAGCAACCATGGACAGGTTGTAAGCGACCAATTTGGCGCTCAGGCAATAACATCAGTTATCTAAACGTAGGAATACAAAGACAAATAAGTGAAGTAACAAGCTGGATGGCAAAATGGGGTTTCAAAATTAATGCTAGCAAAACAGTAGGAATGCTATTCAGCAGAAATGGGGCTCAAACAAATAAAATTAAGGATATTTTTATAAATAACGAACCAATTACATTCTCACCAACCACCAAATTCTTGGGAATGGTATTAGATCAAAGCCTCAGATGGCATAAACATATAAACTATATAGTAGACAGAAGCAGAGGAGCCCTAAACATGCTTAGGTATATGAGTGGTAGCGGTTGGGGAGCGTCTACTAAGACAATGAAGATATTCTATAAAGCCTTTATACGAGGTAAACTAGAATATGCCAGCATTGTGTATGAGTCGACAGCACCAGCCAATATCTCTAAAATAGATATAATTCAAAATAAGGCTCTCTCAACAATAGCTAGGACGACCAGGGGAACATCTGCTGAAGCAGTTCAAGTAGCTCTAGGAATAATGCCATTATCCCTAAGAAGGAAAGAAGTGACTTACCAATATAAAGCAATAATACCCCCTTGGGAATTAATATCACCAGAAACTGACATTTCCTTATCTTATATAGGGAAAAAAGACCAAAATAGAGATTCAGCTAAAAATATAGCAATAAACCACATAAATGATAGAACAATAAATAGTCTAAAAGTATTCACAGATGGGTCCAAAGGAGAGGAAGGCCCAACTGGTGCAGAAATAGTAATACCTGACAGGAACATCAAAAAGAGCTTTAAATTATCAGAACATACATCAATATTCCCGGCTGAACTAGTTGCAATTCTAAAAGCACTAGAAATAATAAATGATAACCCACCTAAAAATTAACAATCCTGACTGACTCATTATCATCAGTCCACTCTATTCAAAATAAACATGACAGCCAAAGGCCAGATATAGTAGAAGATATACTACGCATAACAACAAACCTAGTTCACGTTGGTACGAGGGTTAATGTAATGTGCATTCCAGCCCATGTAGGAATACCAGGAAATGAAGCAGCGGACAAGGAAGCCAAGAAAGGACGAACACAAGGAACAGAAATCCAGGTAGGACTTGGCAGATCGGAAACCAGAAGCATAATAAAGGACACAATACTTAAGGAATGGACAGAAAAATGGGACAACGGTGCAAAAGGAAGACATGCACATGCAATGCTAAAAGGACCCACTAGGACCACAAAATAAAGGAAGAGCTGAAAATCCCTACCAATAGGAAACTACTACGACTTAGACTGGGAAAATCATTACATTATATACTTGAACCAATATGTGAAGACTGTGAAGAGGAAAATACAATAGAACATTTCCTACTCCATTGTCAGAAATACAACCATCATAGGCAAGACCTAAAAGATTACTACCTAAACAATAAAATACCATATAAATTAGAAAAGGTTCAGGCTCATGATGTACCACCAGATAGGCTAAAACTAATTAAACAATTTATAACCAGGACTAAAGCCTTAATTTAAAAATCTAAGCAAGTCAAAAACAAAATAAGTCATTGTTTGTCATCAGTCTTTCTACAGGTCTCTCTCTACAGCTTTCAACAAATAACAACCGAGGAACGCTCACCACAGGATAGGACTGGCAATATGGACAATTTTTGACATAATCGCACGCACGGTTTTTCAAACTCCTCCAGGCATTAGTGTCACTCTTAGATAAAAAAGCAATACCACCGGAAATAAACAGTTTAATACAACTAGCAACATAACATTCTTTTGCAATAATAGCGCGCAGGGTTCTCTATTCGCCCAGACCATAGGTCACACTTAGATAAAAGGCATCTTGCCACAAATAAACATCAACTCCACCTAGCAATATAGATAATACATAGCAATAGCACGCACGGCTTTCCAAACACCCAGACCATTAGGTCACATTTAGATAAAAGCTAATACGGCCTGATATAACCAAAATAGACTTCTGTCTTAGGCTGAAAGAGTCGTGCCTCAGTTAAGAGGCTTAATCCCCATTTAACAAACAAACAAATTGTAAGCGACCAGAACCATTCATAAAGCAATGAAAGCAATGACAAACTACTGAATATAATTGCTAAGAAATCATAACATCCTACATCGTAGAAACTGAAAGATCTGATTTTTTTTTTCAATCTTTATTTGCAACAAAAAACATTTACAAAACCAAATACATTTGAAATGTGCAGTGTGCATTTTGTTATGAGATGGATTCAACAACATTCGTGAAAATGTGTGATGATAATGTAATGATAAATATAATATGTAAGGATTTTTTATCTTTTCATCTTTGCACGCATACTATCCAAGCAAAAAATGAATTTACACACACACACATGCATACATCGCATATATACATACATACATACCCACACACGTGCACACATAATATATGTATGTATATATATATATATATATATATATATATATATATATATATATATATATATATATATACGTGACATATATGCACATAGTGGGAGCTGGCTTTCATGTGGTTTTTTTAGTTTTTTTCTTTTTTTCCCTCAATAACATTGTATATACCTATACATATTATTTACATAATATATTTATAAACAACATATTTGTAACGATTACATCATAGAATATAAAAGTAACAACAATAGACATGTAATGTGATGAAATTTTGCCCGCGAGTTGAAATGTGGAATGGTGGGCCTTTACAATTTTGTGAAATGGGTGATATATGGATGACAACAAAATTATTTGATGAAAAAACAACAAAGGAGTAATTGTTTACATAGGCCCTATATCCATACATGTTCATAGTATGAGTAAAGCTAACAATCAGTCGTGATATAGTACATGCAGTAGCAGAAGTTTCCAGCATTGGAGATAATAAAACTACAAAGTATGTTTGGAAAAATAGTTTATTCGAAACATTTGGTCTTATATTGTGTCTCCTCGTGGAGATTAAATCATTTTATGTACACAATTTACGTGAAAGATTTATCAATGTAACGACAAAGACATATGTAATGTTATGAAATTTTTCCCGTGAATTGAAATGTGGAATTCTAAAGGTGGGCCTTTACAATTTTGTGAAATGGGTGATACAAGGATGACAACAAAATTTATTGATGAAAAAAACGCAGTTATTTGCGTATTTCTGTAGATGTTCATATTATGTGATGTGTCATCTGATTGAATATGTGTAACACAGTATGTGGTTGAAATATTATATTGTGAAACACTGCCTGTATCCGACAAGACCGGATCAGGTATCTGTATTGTCTGAGGCAGTACGTTCAACATGATAGCTTTGCAAATGTCCGCGTTGTGTATGTGTGTTTTTATTATGTCTCTTAATCTGTTTCTGGTAGGAGAGATTGTATTGCATGTGTAAAAGATGTGGCCTTCTGTTTCTCGAATGTTTCTTCGGCAAAGTTTACATTTTGGTGTCTGCTCTAGTCTGCGTGCTTGTTTCCCTATAATGGGCGTCATGTTGAATAAAGCCTGAAGGCTATTTGCCTAGCTTTTGGCGTGACACGTGGAATGTGACGGTTGTTAAAAGTCTCCGTATAGTCTGTTATAAAATAGGTGTATCCGAGTGAAATGTGGTAGTTAGATAGATAACGGAAGCATACGAACAGGAAGTACACAAAGACGATATTACAGGTGGAACGAGAGGAACAAAACGATGACGTAACAAAGACCAATACGACCGAGAACTAAGCGAAAGAGTGGAAGGAATTGAGTCCAAATGGCTTGATGGTACCCAACTCGAAAATGAGACGATTTTCTAGGGCGTACCTAGATCTATCATCGGTGGTGCAGGATCTGATGGCAGTGACCTGAATGTCAAGGACACCACGGTGGCCATCGCCGTTGAAGTCATTGGCCACAGGAGTGGGTGTTCTGTGTTTGATAGCATGAAAGTGGTTACAGAAGCGGTCGCTCAGTATAAGGCCAGTCTCACCGATATATTGCTTACCACAGCGTTTACATATGATCACGTAAATAACATTACGGGATTCACATGTAAAGTCCTCATCGATGGAGAAACTGGCCTTGGGGAATGAGATGGAGCGCATCTGAACCACATAAGGACATGTGAAACAACGACCGCGTGAGCACCGCACGGTACCAAAATGGTCAGGTGCAGAGGACCTGAGGTGGCTGTGGACCAAGATGTCCTTCAGATTTTTGTCGCGCCTGTAGGCCACCAGAGGTAATTTGTGGAAAGCATCACGGGTGTCAGAATCAGACTGGAGGAGGGAATAATTTTTAAGTAGAATGCGACGGACAGTCGAGTTATGGGGATAGAAGGTAAGAACCAGTTTAACCCTATCAGAGGAGGAGGAAGAACCCTGGAAATTATTCAAGGTATCAAGGTGAGATAGCTGGCGTACACTGAGCCAAGATAATGAAAGAATGCTGTCAGGGAAGGAGCGTCTACGAAAGAACTCAATCATCTCAGAGGATTTGTCGAGAAAATCGTCGTCATCGCTACATAAGCGACGAAGGCGAAGAAGCTGTGAGTAAGGTAGAGAGTTACGACAGGCGGGAGGATGAGAAGAAGTGTAGAGCAGAAAGCCATCTGTGTATTGTCATTTGTATATTATATTCTGTGTTTTGTTTTGTTGTATGTACCATATTTACATCCGTTAGTGTGTGTAGTATTTTAGTCGTCATTCAGTAGGACTTCATTACCTGTCTTTCACGTGAGTATTATTTTCCATTATGTTCTACTAGCAGTACCACCTTCTATATAAAATAGGTGTAACCTTTCTTAATTCTGAGATGTAAGGGGGGGGGGGTGCTTGGAGTTTGACTAGATATTTGTAGATGTTGTTTGTTTTCTTATGAATGAGATATTCATGCTCTTGGATGGCTTTAAGACATGTTTTATAAAATGTTGGTGGTTTACAGTCGTTATGGGGAATTGTGTTGTTGAACGTCGCCACTCCTGTCAGACTCGTTCCCATATAATAGTCGGCCAAGGTATGTCGTTGTGGGTATTTAATGATATGGCCTACATGGCTGATTCTAATGGCTCTTATTTTTGTGCGAATGTCTTGGAATGCAATGCCTCCGTGTTGTTTGTCTTGTATGAGTGTTTTATGTCGTATGCTTTGTATGGTGTGAGCAATTATGAAACTCCTTATCTGTTTGTAAATTTATGTGACAGTGTCGTCTGGGGGGGGGGGGGGGTCAAAAATTGTGGCTATTTATATCAGATTTGGAATAATATATGCATTCACTACTCTGATCCTGCCAAAAATTGTTGTAGTTTTATATTGATATCTGTACAGCATGTCTGTGATCTGTGTAACATGGTTACACCATGTTGTCTTGTGTATGATATGTGGGTTTGATGGGAATGTTATGCCGTATAGTCTGATGTTGTCTGTTGTAGGAAAAATCTGTTTTATTTTTCCTCTTACCCAAGCCCATGATAATTGATTTTTGGACATTCAATTTAGAACCACTGCCGATTCCAAATTCCGTGAATGTGTCCAAAATATTTCGAATGGACCTTTCGTTGGGCGGGAAGAAAGCAGTATCGTCTGCATAGGCGCACAACTTCTGCTTTCCCTGGAATGACAGTGCCTGAGATTGTAGCAACTTGTCGAATCTTTTCAAGAAGTGATGTTCCAGAGCGAGAACGTAGAGCAGTGGAAACAGTTAGCAGCCCTGTCTAACCGATCTCGTTAGCCTGAAATTCTCAGTAAACGAGTGGTTCACTAAGACTCTCCTCTCTGGTTTAGAGTAAATGATTTTAATCCACTTCCTGAAAAGTTCTCCTATGTTGCAGTTTTGTAGTGTTTTGTGCAGGTATGTGTGTGATAGTCTGTCAAATGCCTTTTCTTGGTTTAGAGACAATATTGATGATGTACTATCTATGTCGTGTGTGTAATTGACTAAATCTCTTATGAAATGTGCATGTTGGTGTATGTTTCTGTGTTGGACACTGCACTGTTGGTCTTCATGAATGAGTGTATTCATGACTGGTTTTAGTTTGTTTTTTAGGGATTTTGTTACAAATGTGTAGTCCGTATTTAGAAGAGATATGGGCCTGTAGTTTTTCAGTAGTGTTCTGTCTGATTTATCTTTGGGGATGAGTGTGATGTATGACATGTTGAAACTTTGTGGAAGCTCATTTCTGTGGAATGATTCTAGATATACTTTTAATGGCAATGGGCTTAGAATGAAAAAGAAGTGCTAATAAAATTCTAACGTGAGTCCTTCAGGTCCTGGTACTTTGTCTTTCTGCATCGTCTTTAATGCTGCAGTTATGTCTTCCAATGTCAGTCCAGTGTCCAGTTTCTGTGTGTCCTCGTTTGTGAGTTTCTTTGTGCATTTCAGGAATTTGTCTTGTATATTTGTATATGCCGGTTCTTGTGTGAAAAGCTGCCTGTAGTAATCTTCAAAGGCTTGTGTTACTTCTTTTGGTTCTTTCTGAATATTTCCTTGCAAATCTACTATTTCTCTTATTTTTCTGCTGCGTTTAATGTTTTGTTCTATCGCCGTGTACTGCTTGCTGGGTGTTTCTTGTGTGATTGTGTTCAGCCTTTGTCTGAGAAGCACCTTGGAACCGATGGTTTCTATACTGTTCCAACTATTCCTGTAGCGTTGCGTTGTATGAATTTGAGGTGCGTTGTTGTTTATTTGTTTTGTTAGTCGTATTGCTTCCTATAAAATTCTTTACTCGTTGTCTGTGTATCCTGGTTGCCAGTGTTTGGGTTCTTTCTTGTATTGTGCTCTATAGAAGTTCCCAGTGGCTGTATATGTTTTCAGTTGGTATGTTTTCTGTGTATGATAAGATTATCTCTGTCATATGGTCTGCATACACTTTGTTTTGTAACAGTGTGTTGTTAAATTTCCAGTGAGGAGATCGTTTTAGTGCTATATTTGTGTGTGTAGTGTTGAGTGTAGTGTTGTGTGTAGTGTTGAGTGTAGTGTTGAGGGCAACATAAGAGTGATAGTCTGATACTAATGTACATGATTCTGAGCAACACAGCGATATAAACTATACATTAATATTAACCAACTTTAATGTTACTACTGCGAAACACTGCAATAAGAAATTAGTTTTATAACTAAAATACGTATCTTGGACACGGGGCAATGAAGTTTTGTTAATCACTGAAAACACACACAATTGGTATCGTATTTGGTAGCATATCCTGTCCAGGACGTAGCCATCAGTCACGCATTTTTTTTGCTCTATTGATTTTCTCGGCACGATAAATACGTTCAGTAGTTTGCCATTGCTGTCTGAATGATCCAGGTGCTAAAATGCCTGTGGGGTGGAACGAACTCGGTATCTTGGCCGTTACACACGCGCTCTGTACCACTTCGCCACAGAACTGACACAGCAGAACAAACATAATAACAAACAATAATAGACGTTTCGACCCCAATTCCTTTATCAAGGACTCAACAAATAAGAAACACCACATTAACGTAATAATCGCTAGATGGGATAAATCTGAAAGTCAGGAAGAGTATGTTACTAAAATAAAAATGTATGGGTACGATATCATATTTGTCTGCAATTATTGATGTACGACAATTTGGCTATGTTAATTATTCTATCTACATCCTGATCTTGTCCTCCCACCTGTATACATATTATCGAAATTACTGAGAGAAAAAATAGCCCATGACATCAATAAGTGCAGCATATTGACAACTTTTTTAAAAAAATGACACGAGGAAACAGTAGAATTTGCATAGAACAGAGAAACTTTCTGAGTGGAAGTACTGAAAACAATCTGGTATGTTACATAGAAGAATCGATTAAACCACCTCTTTACCAATGCTGGTATCAGAAAATAAATATTTTGTATCTCTGCCATGTTTTTAGTAATTATTTTATGTAATTGTTTTTATGTATTAATTCTGAGTTCTCAAGTTTTACTAACATTGAAACCACTAACACATTCTCAGTCCTCGATCGATACCCAGAGATCTAGAGCACATTACCCAATTCTAATACCTTTGTTCTATTATAAGCAGCAGCTGGAATTGCTATGAAGAATTCAGACGGAGGTTAGTCACTGCCACTGTTCCCGTTATGATGCGCTCCCGTGCGTGAGCGCACACATTGTTATCCCTGGCACAAAATGTTTGGCCTTTGCTCAAAAGACTTACGTATGGAAATGTGTGTAAAAGTTCCTACAATAAAAAATAGAACTAGTTTAAATAGAACATGATGAAAAAGATTAACTTGTTTCAATAAACGTTCTGCACATATGAATTATTTCCGATATTTATCAACCCACGGAGATATAGTTTTCCTCACAAGTACCATTTTCTTAGACGGAACAATGGCCACTGCAGCAAAAAAATGGAAGAAATTAAGAAAATATGACTGGATTGAAATAAAACAATCACAAAAAAGATCGCAAACAAAATTGCAGCATTTTAGACACAACAAATATTACGGAAAATCCTCACAATAACATGAACCAAAAAAATCACAAATTGGGACATTTTGGATGAACTGACAGTTGATGAACACTAGCTAAACAACACCGTTCTATCTATAAAACTACAATGTTTTAGTCATATCAGCCTAGACCGTAATAGTTCCAGAGTTGTTTATGCTACAAAAACGCAAAATTAAGACCACTTTAACATGGCATACACCGTGGCCGGAATATTGACTTAAGGCTGACAGGAGCGTCGAGGGCTGCGATGTCTACAGCGTCATATGATACGCTCCTTGATGATGATGACCTATATTAATTGATTACTCAGCTTTTGCTGTTTATTACAATAATATCTATCTACTCCTGCATACCCTGTTGCTTCTGCGATATTAGACCTATGACCGCCGAAGACATATGTTTTGTCATTGGCGAAAAATAAAACGGCGACATATCGCATTTCCGTTGTCTGGACTACATTCTGCTCGACATCTAGTTGGACCATTGTCCCACTATAAGAAAAATCCTGCTGAAGTTTGAGAATGAAGGCTCAAGATATATCATCTCCAAATCCAGTTGTTTTTTTTCGAAAGCTACAGTATTCGTGTTTTCCTTCATTTAGCTACTTGTCTCATCACCCGAACTACAGCAAAGACAAGTATTTCGAAAATAGTAAACATCATTGTCTGGCTTCTGTTTGCACTGCCAAAATATTTCACTAGCTTGTTTTTATAGACTATCTTGTACCATGCTTGATCATGGAATACATGTGTTTATTTGTATTGTTGTCACTGGTATACCATGATATAGTGATGGACAAACTACAACCTGTGAGCAAAATTTCTCTGTCACGCCTTTTTATTTTCTGCAAATTGCAGACAGTGAATCAAATCTAGCCTACAAAGCTATGTGTGTTTCACAATATAGACCGTGAGCCAAATCTGCTCTGTCAATCTATTTTTTTTTTAAACAATACAGACTGTAAGCCAACTATGTTCTGTCATTCCATTTTCTTTCTAAATAAAGACCATGAGCCAAATCTTGTCTGTCATTCCAATTTTATTATTTTTTAAATGCAGACCGTGAGCTAAATCGCCTCTGTAAAACTATTTTGTTTTTAAAAATGCACACTGCGAGCCAGATCTGGTATGTCATGCTTTTTATATTTCCTAGCACGTCAGGCTGATGCCAGAGTACTATCTCCCAGTGCTCAGAACACTCGCAATGGAGATGCATAGGACTTTTAAAAGGATATTTGTTCCCATGCCACGTGAAGAAATATCAATCGAGCTTGCCTGCCCTGAAAGCGTACCCACCACTGATAAATGTATCACTATTTTTTTTTCCAAATCAATGCATGATTTACGTTATATTTCTTTTAAAAATATACTCAAAATTCTAAAAAGTTACATATATACTTCTTGTTACTGCACATGTTCCCGTTAATGAATGTACGGAAGATATTTTTCTGATCTAACTGGGATTTCAAATGTGTAAACTACTAAATAGTATTTTTTTCCCCTAGATTATTCTCTTTCTTCCTTACATCATCATCATCAAGTGCCGTCTCCGCAACGAAGGTTGGCTGCAACGTATCTCCAACATTTCCTGTCTCTTGTCTTGGTGGTGCACTCTGCTAGACTGTAACCTGTCCATCGTGTAATGTTACTCTCCCACTTGAATCTCTGCCTACCTCTTGCTCACTTCCCTTTGACTTTACCCTCAAGTAAGGTCTTCAATAAGGTGTCATGTCTTTTAATGTGTCCAAAGTATTTTATTTGCCTGATCTTTATTTCTCTTAGTAGTTCTTTCTTCATATTAAGTGTCTTTAGCACCTCTTTATTTGTTTTCTTCTCTTTCCATGATGTTCTCCCTATTCTTCTATATACCCACATATCAAAGGCATCAATTTTGTCTTCTAATTGTTTATTTATTGTCCATGTTTCTGAGCCATACATTAATATGGAATAAATGTAGCATTTTATAATTCTCATTTTTAACTTGTTTGTAATTTGTTTAGATATTAATAATTTCCTCATGTCATTGAAGTTACTTTTAGCCATTGCTATTCTTCTTTTAACTTCTGTTTCAGATCTTCCGTCATTTGTGACTATGTATCCAAGATATTGATACTGTTTTACTTGTTGTAGTTTCTCTCACTATATGTTTATGTTTACCTCCTGTTCTTCTGTGTCTTTGCTGATTAGCATGGTTTTTGTTTTTTGAATATTTATATCCAGTCCATGTTCATTACTTGATTTATTGACTTGATCTATTAGTCTTTGTAGTTCATGTTCACTTTCTGCCAAAAGAACAGTGTCATCTGCATATCTAATGTTGTTTATTATTTCCCATTGATTAATTTTTCATGTTGGACTGTCAAAGGCCTTTCTGTAGTCTATGAAGCAAATATAGATACTTTTTTGGACTTCTATATATTTATCTATCACTAGCCGGATACTCAGTATAGCTTCTCTGGTTCCTTTGTTTTTCCTAAAACCGAATTGTTCTTCACCGACCTCCATGTCTATCTTGTTCTTAATTCTTTCATGTATTATCTTGAGAAGTATTTTAGTTAGATGGCTCATTAGACTTATTGTTCTATATTCTGTACAGTCCACAGTCCTGGGCTTCTTAGGTAGTGGTATGAATATTGATGATGTTAGGTCTTTAGGTATATGGCCTGTTTCGTATATGTCATTGCAAATTTCTGTGATAGTATCTACACCAAACTCATTTAGAGTTTTTATTATGTCTGCTGTTATGTTGTCAGAGCCTGCAGCCTTTCCACATTTTATTGAATTTATTGCATGTTCTACTTCTGATTTCAGTATTGCTGGTCCATCATTGTTGTGTATTGTATTTTTGTGCCGTTGGTCGTCAAACAGTTCTGTTACATAATCTGCCCATCTATCTTGTGAGTGCTTCTGTTTTATCAAATATTATTTTATCATTTTTATCTTTAATGCAGCCACCCCCATTTATAGGATTTTTCTTATTTGTGATCAGCCGTATCTCCTTATGCATTAATTTTGTCTTCTGCTGTATGGACATCTCCTCTATTTCACTGCATTTTGTTTCTAGCCATTGTTCTTCCTTACAAGAGATTGGAAACCTGTCTCGGTCTGCTGCATTAGTCATTATGCGAGCGGGTTAAAACTAACGATGTTATCGGGATTTATTTGTTACTTTTCAAATATCATTCCCTCAGTGCAGCTGCAAATACACATATTGATTTTTACATTAGCTTGAGAGGAGGGGTTCAGTAAAAAAATGTTTAGATAAGACAGATTTGGCCCGTATTTTGTTTTTAAGGGATGAGCATAATTCCTCATCTATTAAGTCGCAAGTCGCAGCAAATATTTGGTGAGGTGGCCAGATCCCTTTCCTGATGTGTTTTCCTTCCCTAATTCATACTCAGGAACCCTTTACATCTAGATCGACACTGTGAGAGTTCCTGTGAGGCGAAACATGAGCACCTGGATTTTATTGTTCGGACGTGGTTTCGAAACTGCCACACTGTAACTTAGTAATGCTTACTATCAACAAGTCTAGTACCTAACACGATGCAACCTGGTGATAATTTCACTATAAACAATGCTATGACGTTCCTCATTCTAGACTTAAAACAGAGCTAATCCTTTATTGACATTAATAACTGCTTGTAAATTAATTTGTCTGCAGTGCAATGAAGAAAAGATGGAAAGGAAGGCAACCGCCTTATAGTCTCCGTCCTGCCAAAGGATCTGTTCACATCGCAGTCAATAGGTAATATCAATAAAGATAACTTAATTGGTCTTGTTTGAGCATTCTTGTCTGTTATAGTTTCTTATGATTTGTTTATATGTTTGTATGAAGATTCTTTGGGGGAAATTGGGAATCGGCAACAGCTTCTCTTAGATAGTTTATCAGCCGTTTTATTTCTAGGGACACCGGCATGGTCAGGTATCCATTGGATGGTGTCTTATGTGCCATATGATGTGAATAGCTGGTCTATGTGCCTATTGATATTGCCGCCAGAAATGTTTTTGTTTGTTTTGTTCTCCAGGCCCTGGAGTCCGGATTTTGAGTCTGAGAATATGACTATGTCTTCAGGTGGAGTGGTTCCGTTCTCAGAGTCTACAATATTTCGATTCAGAGCTTTCTAGATTACTATTATCTCTGCTATGTAGTAAGAGCAGATATCTCCGCATAGGCCGAACATTTTTTGGGTCTGTGTTCGGGTATTTTATCACAGCTCTATATCCAACATTTGTGGTAGCGTTTTGTGCGGATCCATCTGTGCATACATGGATTATTTCTGGTTGGTATATATGGACTGTTTCTAGGACAATGGTTTTTAGGAATGCTGTTACAATGTTCTTATCTGCCGAAGGGTGAGCGAGTTCGATCCTTATGGTGGGATTAAAATGATAAAAGCTTCATGTTTTGCATTCATACTAAATCTGATATCATAATTAGGAACCAAGTGTTTCTTTCTGTGTGTCGGAATTTGACATAGGTAATAATTACATCATAGATTTAGACAACTACCTGTGTGGTTATATTCCCACACTCTCATTAACAATGTTGGTGTTACTGATGGACCAAATAATAATGTGGAAAGTCATGAAAATATTTTCAAATAATTATTTTACAAGACATATTGGCAGGACAGACGTCGTTATTTAATTGTAATAATGACGTCAATTGTTAATTAAGTGTCATCATCAATTCTGTCTACAACTGTGAAACTACATTTCGTTGGTCAATTTGAGTATAATGTGTCTTGCTAACCTGTGGAAAGACTATATTAAACAAGCAATCATCTGTGTTCTAGGCGGATGCCATTATTTCGATTAGATTCACAATTTCAACTACCTCAGTTGAATTTTTGGGAAAGTACCAAAATTAGTTAGCTAGTATTTCCTTTTGGGCCAAATATGGTACATAGAGCAGTTGTAATTTCATTGCATATTTAACATTCCGTTGCACGTTCATTGTCGCCGTGTGTATTGCTTATACCCAATATTGACTTTTCTAGCTCTCTGTTGATAGTTCTGCATAGTTTCTTACATTTCTAGTTCTCTGTTGATAGTTCCGCATAGGTTCTTACATTCCTTGTTCTCTGTTGATAGTTCTGCATAGTTTCTTACATTTCTAGTTCTATGTTGATAGTTCTGCATAGTTTCTTACATTTCTAGTTCTCTGTTGATAGTTCTGCATAGGTTCTTACATTCCTTGTTCTCTGTTGATAGTTCTGCATAGTTTCTTACATTTCTAGTTCTCTGTTGATAGTTCTGAATAGTTTCTTACATTTCTAGTTCTCTGTTGATAGTTCTGCATAGTTTCTTACATTTCTAGTTCTCTGTTGATAGTTCTGCATAGGTTCTTACATTCCTTGTACTCTGTTGATAGTTCTGCATAGTTTCTTACATTTCTAGTTCTCTGTTGATAGTTCTGAATAGTTTCTTACATTTCTAGTTCTCTGTTGATAGTTCTGCATAGTTTCTTACATTTCTAGTTCTCTGTTGATAGTTCTACATAGTTTCTTACATTCCTTGTTCTCTGTTGATAGTTCTGCATAGAGTTTTTTAGACGACAAACCTTTCTTTGTTCCATCTTCGCCAAATTTGCGAAGGAAAAAAATGGGAAGACTTTGGTCATGAGATTGCAAACGAAAAATCACTTAAACTGTTCTGGCGCCTGCGTAAATCACATTACAACGCACAAATTTGTCAGAGGAACTTAGGGAATTACAATGAAATCATGAAAACAGTCACAGACATGTGCAATAAGTAAGTGATGGAAAGCGATAATGTCATCATCATCATTAGGTGTCGTCTCCGCAACGAAGGTTGACAGCAACGGATCTCCAACATCCCCTGTCTCTTGTCTTGGTGGTGCATTCTGCTAGACTGTAACCTGTCCTTCGTGTGATGTTACTCTCCCACTTGTATCTCTGCCTACCTCTTGCTCGCCTCCCTTTGACTTTGCCCTCAAGTAAGGTCTTCAATAAGGTGTCATGTCTTTTAATGTGACCAAAATATTTTATTTGCCTGATCTTTATTTCTCTTAGTAGTTCTTTCTTCACATTAAGTGTCTTTAGCACCTCTTTATTTGTTTTCTTCTCTTTCCATGATGTTCTCCCTATTCTTCTATATACCCACATCTCAAAGGCATCAATTCTGTTTTCTAATTGTTAATTAGTGTCCATGTTTCTGAGCCATACATTAATATAGAGTAGATAGAGCATTTTATAATTTTGACTTTTTAACTTGTTTGTAATTTGTTTAGATGTTAATATTTTCCTAATGTCATTGAATGTACTTTTAACAATTCCTATTCTCCTTTTAACTTCTGTTTCACATTTGCCATTATTTGTGACTATGTGTCCAAGATATTGATAATGCTTTACTTGTTGTAGTTTCTCTCCATGTATGTTTATCTTTAGCTCTTGTTCTTCTGTGTCTTTGCTGATTATCATGGTTTTTGGTTTTTTTTAGATATTTATATCCAGCCCATATTCATTATTGACTTGATCTATTAGTCTTTGTAGATCATATTCACTTTCTGCTAAAAGAACTGTGTCATCTGCATATCTCAGGTTGTTTATTATTTTCCCATTGATCTTGAGTCCTGGAATTTCTTCTATATTTTTAAAGATATTCTCTGTGTAGATATTAAATAGGCTTGGTGATAAAATGCAGCATTTTCTTACCCCTTTTCTTATTTCTATGTATGGCGAGTAGCTGTTTTCACATCTTATTGATGCAGTTTCTTCCCAATATATATTTCTAATTAGTCTGATGTCTTTCCCATCTATGCTTATTTCTTGAAGACATTTGATTAATTAATGTAATTACTCTTGAAGATATTATTGCCTCTCTGAAAAGATAAAGAAACTCTGCGCTAGGACCTGACGGCATTAAGTACGACGATCTCAGAGGCAGGTCAGACGAGGACCTTACGGAGCTGGCAATGTTGTTCAACAAGAACCTAGCTAATGGCACAGTAAAAGAAGACTGATTGCATAGTTACTTTTTCCCACTACTCAAGCCTGGCAAGAGTCATGCAAAGATGCAGGGATTCAGGCTCATAACCATGCAGAACACGATTGGCAAATTATTATAAAAGATTGTTGCGTAGAAATTGTCCCTAAATCTAGAAAGGAATAACAGACTACCATCAACGTTGGGAGGCTATCGTCCTGGTAAGCAGACTTAGCACAACGCCGCCGTGTTTGCGCAGGACATTATCTAATTTTTTGACAAACGAATGGAGACGTGCGCGGCTGCAATAGACCTGGGAGATGCTTATAACAGAGTTCCCTTGGATTTCTTGATGACCATAATGCTGCAACTCCAAGTAAGTCCGGAGGTGCTCGCTCTGGTCGCTGAGAATTCCATGTAAGTGGATATGATTATATATATATATATACAGATGGGTCGGTTGAGAAACAATGGCTATTATCAGGTGGATTGTCTCGGTTCTTTTTCAGAGACAGGCTGTTCTTAGGTGTGGGAGCTGGTCTTCGTCACCAACAGTCATAAACCCAGGACTACCACAAGGGTCAGCTCTGTCCCCAGTATTATTTAATGTGTATACAGTTCAAATTACAAGCTGTTAGAATGCAGGACCAGGGAGAGCTATGTCCTACGCTGATGACATATTGGTATATAGGCAGGGTAGAGATAGAGAAACGGTCGCCAGGAATTTGCAGAGTTGGATTGATCGTATAGGGGTGCGGTGCAGTAATTCTAGCGCTTTTGTTAACCCATCAAAAGCATCGACAACATGGTTTTCTCTGAATTATCACATAGTAAATACGTCCACGCCATCGGTTACTTTGAAAGGGGATGTCCTCGAGAGAACCAGCACAATGAAGTAATTATGGGTTATGCTAGACCGAAGACTGAATTCCAAAGATCATGGTGACGACATCATCATTGTAAGTGCTTATAAGGGTCTTGCGGCGATGAAGGTTATGGCTGCTACTCAATGTGAACAGAGACTGCTATTTCTGCTGTATCGTGGATTGGTGGAGGCGTTGGTGGAGTACACATTAGCAATTCTGACACTGAGTCAGACTCAAACAGAAAGATTTGATATAATCCAGAATGAGACAATGCGAATCATTTTGGGGTGTACGAGAGATGCCTTGACACGGGCTATGCAAAACTTACTTGATTTCTCAACTGCATATCAAAGAACATAGTTGTGCAGGGCGCAGGACTACCCACAAATCACCGCTGATAAAGAGGACTCTGTACACCCTAAAATTCTCAAAATGAAAGGCAGTCGACTTAAGAGAGAAAATTCGTGGATGAGGCGTGCAGACGACGTTATACAGAGCGTGTGCAGATTGTCGGATGTACTACCTGGTGCCGAATTGAGTCTGGCGCCCTCAGATTGTCGGACAGATTTCGAAGTAATAATAACACACAACAGAGAGTGCAGGTAATGGTGTCCGACAGTGGTCGAGTCGGAGGTGCTCGCTCTGGTCGCTGAGAATTCCATGTAAGTGGATATGATTATATATATATACAGATGGGTCGGTTGAGAAACACATCATGATTGCCTGGGCCTTCAGGGCTCAAAGGTGCGGCAAGGGAGACCATCAGAGAAGAAAGTGGTGCGTTCGCTCAAACGACAAGCAGCATGACAATGGAGATTTTGGCAGTAACCAAAGCTTTTAAATGGTTGTGCTCACAGACTGTCTGCGAGCATGCTTGTATACTCAGTGACTCCATGAGAAGTTCAATCGGGGGACGTTTGAGAACAGTGGCTAGATACAGTGAAGAATATCTGTGTGCGTAAAGTGACTTTTATTTTTGTGACGGGAGTTCTGGGTAATGAGAGAGCAGATAGGTTGGCCGCCCACACTGCTACTACGGCTGTTGGTGGAGCGATGAATCCGGCAGAAATTTTGAATGTCCTACGGGAAAACGCATAACAAATGACTGCATAAGTGACGATGGCTCTTGTTCCATGACTAGAATAATGTGGTTTGAAATGTGGTGTCGCTAGAAAGAAGCGGTTTCGTGGACAAGAAAGAATGATGGCCAATCAACGGTGTACTGGGACAGTCAGCTAACGTGTAATAACGAGATCTGAGTGCCTCTGGACTTATCCGGAGCGCAATAACGATGATCCAACAACTAACGCGCGTCACCAACCAGTGTTCAACCTCTCTACCCATGTGAACACACCTCTATTTGCTTAACCAATATATATAATATAATTTTTTTAGTTATTTACACATTGAAATCTTTTTAAATTAAGTTTTCTCTGACAGATTCTTTGTTGACTACATTCTCCACAACCAAACAGCGAAAGACTTACTAGAATGGACAAAGTGGACGCAGGTCCCTGATGAAACATATTTTGCAATCCTCAACTCCAATCCTCAACTTGGTATTAAAGGTACATATACAGGTAAGCTGTCTTGTTATATGATTGGACGTTGTGAACATTACAAAGAACTGACATCTATGAGCACAAAAGTAGCCTAATTAAATATCGGTAACATATTCTATTTCTGACGTAGCCATCAACCGATCACTTTTGTCTGTAATGATTTGTTTTATGCAATATAAATATTCTCAGTAATTTACCATTCTTTTATGCAATATAAATATGCTCAGTAATTTACCATTGTTTCCTGAACGATCTGGATGCATTATTTAGTGCGGTAGGATTTGAACTCAGTTTCTTGGCCGTCAAAGACGTGTTCCTGTACTGATACAACATCATAAAACCGTGTTTCCGGTACAAAATGGAGATTGTGTTTTCTCCTGCTTTCGATGGACAGTTGAACGAAGGATTAATAACCATCTTGTAAAATTTACTTTCGTTAATGAATCAGAGTTTGTGTTTAGCAGTGCAGTAAGTATTCGTTGTAATTAGTAAAACATCTGGTAAACGAAACCCTTAAAGACACGTGCCAAAATCAAACTTTTCAACTACTGCGTGATTCCAGTACTAAACTACCGGTATAAAAGCTAGATATCCACTCAAGCCATAGAAAAAAAGACAATTTAAAAAAAAAAGAAAATTCTCCATAATTTTGAGAAACAATGTCTACGAAAAAAAAAGAACATAGTTTGAAAATTTCTCACAAATGAAGCAATAAGAGACATATCCAAACAAAAGTATGCGTCAACTAGTATTAGAAGAATACGTTGGCAGTATTTAGACCTTATGCGTAGATTAGACAAGCTGTGACATGGCCTGCAACATGAAAACGAAAACTTGGAAGACCCAGGACATAACTACAAAGAACAATCAAAGACGATAGAATGACAATAGGTATTAATACCACTTAGAACTACAACACCTTGCAACGAACCGCGGAGAATGGAGAAACATGACTTCTGCCATGTGTGCGGCCCTAGGCAAGAAAGAGCAACCTAACTAACTAAAAGACGTGCTATGTGAACGAAGGATCCAGATATTGGGTCCAGACATAGTTATCACTCGTTCGAGGGAACGGTGGATCACGAGATTGGAACTTGAGTGTGAGAGCGGGGGTTTGCGCTAGCTCACAGCAAAACGCTAGAGAACTTGACGGGAATAACTTTTCAGGGATTTAAGAACACTTACGGTTCCAAATTCGAGAGCAACGGAGTTACAAGTCGTAGACTTGAAGTTAAGAAACATGAAAATTCTCTAGGACTTGGGAAAACAGAGAGTTCAGATGCTTTGCCTTCACAGATTAGACAAGAAAGAATCCATTTGGCAATTCATTTGTTTCAGTCGGATTGATTTTTAGTGGAAGAGACAGTAAGGAACAGTAGGAAGAAATTAGAGATCAATAGAAGTAAGAAGGCAAGGGACAAAGTTCGGCCACAACAGATTCGATAGGACGGCAGAGCACATAAACTGGAGAAGAAGTGCGTAGAAGAGGGAGAGAGTCATAGGATCAGGCTAATTATTAAAAAATTGTATCGAGACAGAACGAGAGGAGGCACCTGAAGTAATTAAAGCAAACTTCCAGGAGGAGTTACAAACTCTAAGAAAATAAGTGGATGAACGTAGGAAACCCCAGGCGAAAAAGACTACGCGACCTCTCGAGGTGACAGAAGAAGAGATGCCGATGAAACGGCACCTTTGGGTGAGTTGGACAATCAATAGTGGCAAGTGGATAGGAGAGATAAAGAGTTAGCAGTGGACATCAATGCCGACGAGGAGGAAGACCCTGTTCTCGCAGAAGAGACACGTTAAAGAACTAAAACCCGATATAGCCATGGAATGTTTTACAATATTTGAAAAAAGCTTGAGTACGAGAGCAGGGCAGGTGCTACATCACAGCAAAACGCTAGAAAACTTAGAGTTAGAAATTCACATTTAAGATCACATTCATAGTTCAGTTAATCAGTTACCTCCATAGTGCGTTATAGTCAGTTACAGAACACAGAATTACTGAGTTATATAGCCAATATATGCACCATGATATCCCTACATAGGAGCTACAGACTGACTTCTGATACCCAAATGACTTGAAATTGTGTAATTTTCTGCACAAGAGATTTTTTGAATGAAATATGATGCCATTTTAAAAGGATGAGAATTGATTATGGAATCAATTACCAAACGAAAAATTAGAAATTCTAGTAGACATCAATTTAATATGGAAATACATTGTAGAAGTTAATTGACACGCAGTAAAACCCCATATATATATTATATCATCCACGAGAAGTTAGAATCTAATTTTGACATTATGCGAACTGTGTGCCTCTGTTAGAGGGTCAAATGTCAAACATTCGTATTGTTGGTCACGTTTACCAGGACATTAATTTGAAATTCAGCACCATTATGATCTTCTTAGAATTTGTAATAAGGTTAGCAATTTTAATTTGTCTTCGTTACGAAATGGAGAAACGTATACAATTTAAGAAAACACAGTGAAAACAGAAAACACAATTTAAGAAAATAACATATATATGTATATATATATATATATATATATATATATATATATATATATATATATACTACACAGATTGGCTTTGTACAGACAGAAATGGAAAGATCTGATGTCTGCTCTATGCGCTAACATAGGCGCTAAAGGAAAATGAATGAATGAATATATATATCTATACTAGACAAATGCAATACTCCGCGTTGCCCAAGATGAGAATAAAAATATATTTTTATTACGAAACAAATCAGTTGCAACATAATGATGACACATTTTTCCGTTACAGATATATGAAGGCATTTGTGACTTGACTGATACGTTTTAAAAAAGAAATAGACGCGAATATATGTCTTACAAACATTTCCCAAGATTCAGCAGATTTTAAATTTAATAGGCCTAACACAGCACGTATCCCGTTACTGAACATCGTCAATATAACACTTGTCGAGAAATGTATTTGCTAGTAATTCAATATTACTACCTTTCACAAATCTTTCACTATGATTAGGTCTCTTCTGTAGGCCTACTATATGATTTGAATGAATGCGTTTAAAATAACAACAAAACAGACGTGAATTAATCATCAAATGAGACAAAGGCTTGTAACTCTGTATTGGCCTAAGCTTCTAATCATTGAAGGAAAAAATTAAACCAACGTCTCTGGGAAACGAATATATATATATATATATATATATATATATATACAATACAACACAACACAATACAATACAATACAATACAATATAATATAATATAATATAATATAATATAATAATATAATATATATGCTGTTTATCGAGAGTTTTCATTGTGTGTGTAATCAAAACAAAAAGTATTATGTTTGAATATTTATGTGTTTTTTATTTCAAACGACGCTGAATATCGTACTTGTGTGGAATGATTTTTCCAGGCACATGTATAAGTTCAAAGGCCAGTAATGACAGCAGTTTACAAGTTAGTTAGTGGATCATTAGTTTGCAAGTTAGTTTACAAGTTAGTTAGTGGATCATTAGTTTACAGGTTAGTTTATTAGTTAGTGGATCATTAGTTTGCAGGTTATTTTATTAGTTAGTTAGTGGATCATTAGTTTGCAGGTTAGTTTATTAGTTAGTTAGTGGATCATTAGTTTGCAGGTTAGTTTATTAGTTAGTTAGTGGATCATTAGTTTGCAGGTTAGTTTATTAGTTAGTTAGTGGATCATTAGTTTGCAGGTTAGTTTATTAGTTAGTTAGTGGATCATCAGCTTGCAGGTTAGTTTATTAGTTAGTTAGTGGATCATTAGTTTGCAGGTTAGTTTACAGGTTAGTTAGTGGATCATTAGTTTGCAGGTTAGTTTACAAGTTAGTGGATCATTAGTTTGCAGGTTAGTTTACAAGTTAGTTAGTGGATCATTAGTTTGCATTTTAGTTTGCAACTGGATGATCATCGTCGCTGCACTCCGGACAAGTTTATAGGTGCTCAGATCTTCAGTGTACCCGCCATTACACGTTGGCTGACTGTCGCTAGTACACCGTTGATTGACCATCATTCTTTCTGGCCCATGAACCCGTTCTTTTCTAGCGACACTACATTTCAAACGAAGCTTCCTTATTCTAGTCATGGAACACGAGCCATTGCTACTTATACATTCATTTGTTCGCGCGTTTTCCCATAGGGCGTTCGAAATGTCTTCTCTATCCATCTCTCCGCCAGCAGCCGTAGTAACCGTTTGTTCAGCTAACATATCTGCTCTCATTAGTCAGAAACATATAGCAGTTTACAAATGAACACCAATAAAAAAAATACGCTGATATATTACATTAAATGTGAAGGTATGTTTTTCCGATTCATTCGCAAATAAAATATCGATACACTTCATATAGTTCGATATAGTTCATCTAGGGTTACCATATTTTCATCTTAACAAAAGATGACTAACGTTATTTCTGGCAGAAAATGTGGAAAAACAGAGGACGAATTTGTGTAATGTAAAATGTCACTTTTTTTATTATCAATCAATCAATCAAGCGTCATGCCGACTGGCGTAGGCGGTCATGTTTCTCCACGACTCTCTGTCTCTTGTGTTGTCAATAAGCTCAGTTGGTGAGCTTGTACCGTGCCACGATACAAGCCCATCTAGTCACTTTTCTCTTTGTTGCCCCCTATCCTTCACTTTGATCTTTCCAGTGGTTATTAAGTGTTCAAGCTGTGTTCTACTCAGCATAAGTCCATGTCCTAGAAACCTTGACTGTCTGTCCCTAATGTTTAATATGGTTGATCTTTTTACTCCAGCATCAATGAGAACCTCTGCATAAGTTTTGTTTTCTGTTTTCATTAGTTTTCATTAGTTTTTATTATATATATTCTAATATGAAATAACATAATTCCCAAAATGTCCATATTTTTCTTCAGTGTTCATGTTCAAATTTCAGCTTCATCTCTCTTGTAGCAGAACAATTGTCCTACTAGACTTTCAACAGGATGTAGTCCAGATAATAGAAGCGTGCTGTGTCTCTGTTTTATGTGCGCCGATGGGGCGACGCATCAGTTTTCGGTGGGATATTTTCATATGAAAATAAATACATTTCTAATAAATTACGTTGCTAATACAAATTAATTTTAAAAATCAATAACAGAAATACAACTTTATATTGTTACCTTTAGCTAAATAATATACATATCCATTACCACTGCACATCTAGATTTTTAAAATTCAAGTCTTATTATTTTTCTTCATGTGTGGCCTTCTCTGAAGATTTAATTTATTTTAACAATATTTTATTTATTTCTTGGTAGCTATTATAATGTTTACAAGATATGTCTCTTTAGTTATATTGTACACATAAAATATTTCTGATAAATTGAAAAATTGTGTGATGAGAAATAGCAGAGAGGATTTGTGAAACCATGAGCAATTTTGAGTTACAGTGAATACCGGTACTTCTAGGGCTTTCACAATATTTCCTACATTTTTGATGCGACTACAATTCGTTAGACTTGATTTTTTTTTAAAATGTTTTAATATCTTCTGAATATTCTTGCATGCTGCTCTCACGTAGAATCACTTATGCTTGCTTATCCTTCTTGTTCGTGTTTTTCATTGACTGGAAACACAAAGTGACTAACTATGCATAGTATCAGCCAAGATAAATAACGTTTGTTATCTTCACGCACAGCTTTAATTTAGAATATTTTGGCACTGGATTAGAATGTCAACCAGACCTAAAATAGCATGATTAAGGTAGAAAGCTGTCGCAGCCACATTTTAAACCACAACACGCATTTGGTTCTCAGGATACTTATTTCATCCTGATAGCTGGTGTGAGTTTGAGAACAACTAAGAGGAAGAGTTATATCACATTCATTGCTATTTAAGAATGTGTCATTACTTTCATCACCTTCATCGTTACTGATGTCCTCAAATATCGTCGTTATTACTAGGTGTACAAGATAGTTGTGATCAGAGACCTAGCATCACACGGTTCAAAAATTGGGGAGGAACGCCGTGCGCTGGAAGACGAGTTCGTGAGATCTGTATTTTGACGGCAGGTATGAACACTTTCTGTGCATTTGTTTTTTTTCATGTTTCATTAAGACGTTAGGGATGCTAATTGGTCGGATTCGGATAATATGAGATGTAAGTTGCCAGGCAAATATGTGCTAGCTGAAGGAACTGGTTCATTTTCCTGACATTCATTTCGACCATATATATATAATATATATAAAGGGATAAAAAGTATAAAGTACGTAGACACGTTTTTAAAGTCTCGGAGAGAGGGTGCCACATAGGATAATTTGCACTAAAAAGGGGACTATGGGCAAAACTGTTATGCGGACAGTTCTTACAGATTTTTGTCCAATTAACGTTATATTCTATTGAAATACTCTTATTTCTTTTATAATTCACTGGTTAGTGGTTAGTACACATACTTTACTGTTGGTTTAATCCTTGCTATGATTTCGACCTCAACTGGAACAAAATGTTAGAGTACAAATGGTTAATTGGTCGACGCAGATTACTGAAATAGACACAAGATCATGTGGGACAGTCAAGTTAATGCGGGAAACATCACACCAATGTATTAAATAGGTGAAAAACAATTATGTTTCTTGATTCTTGATTAGAAAACTGGCATCACAGAACGTGGAACATTCCTATAAGTGCTCCGTCCTCCATTCCAGCAGCTATTCGACTCGATGGTGCTTTGAGTTCAACGCCGCCGAAACAGACGTCGACATCAGGACACAACTCTGGCCCATGCAACAGGCTTCTTTGTTGTTCCACCCACCGACGCCGTGCCCGTAACTAGTTCAAGCACAACTTCGGCATGTCGGAACAACATGCTAACTGTTATCGAAGGTCACGTCTACGAAATTATGTTTTAACGATGTATTCCTTTATATGTGAAACATCTAATTTCCTTTATTTGCGATACATTAAATGTCCTATATATGTAATACAACTAATGTTTTAACGATGCATTACTTTATATGCGATACATATAATATTCTTTATTAGACGTGATAAGTAATGTCACATGGTATGGGCCATAAGAAGAATACATGATGAGAAATATGTTCAGAACCATATCCGTCCACTTATAGACCAATAGTTTTACGTTTAATGAGGAAGATCTATCGACTAAACTACTTAACTTTCTTACCAATTATTGTATTGCAAGTATACTTAATAGCATAATTTCTTATCTGTACATTTATTTTTTGACAGGTGACTTGCCTCTACTAATTGCCTCAACACAATTGTTTGCAAACAAATTTTTCTTGAACGAAGATAGAACAGTTATTGGATGTTTGGAGGAGAAGATCTTCAACGATACCAGAGATGAATATACGGGTGTAAAAACATTTGATGCATCTTCTTATTCTACGTTAGATTATGTGAAACATCAAGTAACATAAACTTGCACGAGCTGTTGTTTTCTTCCATATAATGTTTTCCATTTTTCTGACCGTGGGGGGAAGAAGCATTTTCCTGACGTCATTCAGTGCTGGACATTCAAAATAGGTGGTTGTCAACAGTTTTAAAGGTATGAGTGCACAGCTGAAGTCATGGAGTGTGTTGTGGTTGTATTCTGTTCAGGTGATTGTTTAGCTGTATATATTGTGTTCGAATTCGGAAGATGATACTCTGGTCTTTCCTTCCAGGAGGCTGATGTTCTCTTTAGGATTTGGGTTGATCACATATTTATAGATTTCTCTCCAGTGTTTCCCATGGCCCATCTGTTCATCCAATTTTTTTGTTCACAGTTTCAGCATCACTTTAACTATGTGCATGGCTGTTTGTGTATGTGGCTGTTCCTGTTGTGCTCCGTTTTTGCTAGTCTGTCTGCCTTGTCATTGTCAGAAATGTTTGAGTGGCCAGGAATGCACTGCATAACCATTCTGACTTCATAAGATGTAATCATAAATAACCAAATCGTCGGATGGTCTCCGACAAAGTGTAGGATGTTGCAGTAACCGATCGAACAAATGGTAAAGCAAAATAAATTAAACTGGTTACTAGAAAAACTTACCGTGCCTATGAATAAAAATATATTTTAAAAAAGGATATAAAAAAGTATTAAAAATAGTAAAAACAAGTAGATAAAAAAAGTAAATAAAAAACATACAATAAAACTAAACAGGACAATTCTCTAAAACTAAACAGGACAATTCTCAACGTGTCGCTTCAAATGGGATCTTTTTCAAGAGACTAATAACTTATAAGCTAAACAATACTACACAAAATAGATGACTGAATTTGACCAAGCCATGTTTAAGATGTAAGTTAGTGTATCTTGATAAAGGCCTTTTGTTCGAAACGTTGAATTTATTTTGTGTATTGTAATTTGTATGTTTTCTTTTTGCATATCATAACCCCCTAGATTTAGTGATAGTCCGTCGTGTCTAAGTGGGACGTTCTAAATACCTTTGTTTTAATTATTGTACAATTATTTTCCTTCAGTGTGCCAGATGGTCACCTTCTGCATGTCTGTGAGCTGGGTGACATGTCCCTGAATGACATTCCTGATATAAGTAATTATGTCACGGCAGTTGATACACTTACACGTATAGCTAGTATATCCTGACAGATATGGGTCAGTGTTTTTGTATATAGTCTCCTTAAAAGGACAACCTGTATCTTGCGAGTATGTAGTAATCTAGCAAGCTCTAGTTTTTTTGTTTCTGATACAGCATATGTTTTGTTATAAGATGTTATCGAAGACATTGTTTTATGACAGTCTTAACTGCTGGTTCTTCCTCTAAGTTTTTCTGCGTTAATGTTTTGATGCTTATATAGGTGTGGTTGCTGTGTTGTGTATTGTGCATGTTGGTGTTTGTGGTGTTGTTTTTGATGCGCTCCAGTAGTTAATTTCAAGTCACAAGAATTATCGCGTCCTGAGTTGCTGTGCCTCTATGATGGGCCTCAACCAAATGAAAAAAGAGAACTGTCAGTTTCCTCCTCCCAAGTGCTGCGCAGTACATCTATGTTTCCCTCCCAACCACAGAAGGTGCATACATATATAAAAATAACAAAGTATAAAACACATTCCAACAACAAAATAAAAGCATGAGAATCACAATTGCATAGATGACGTGCCGTCAAGCTTTAATAAGATGAGAACTTTAAATAACCAAAATATCGGAGAATGCTCGACAAAATGGAAAGTGCCGCAGTAACCAGACAAATAAGAGATACATACTAAATAAAGTATACAGGTTACTGTAGATGCCTAACTATCAATATAGTTGGTTGGTTGCTGATCCAGCGGTCCATGGGATCATGACCTTTGACCTAATGCCATTGTGGGATATATGCATGTGTTTGTGAGCTGTTGTTTTGTTCCATATAATGTGTTCCACTTATCTGGCCCTGGAGGGATCTATCAATATAAAATACTAATAAATAACAATAAAACATTGAACAAAGACAATTATCGACGTGTCGGTCCTTTTGGGACCTTTATCAAAAAACTAAAACCAATTACGAAAACATAACTATATTTTTTGCGCATGCGGTTGTGTCTGTGGGTCGCACCACTGGCTCACTATAGAAACCAATCATGCAACAGAAAACCTTAGTAGATGACATGCCTTTATATTGAGATTATCGTCTTTACAGACGCTTCATCGCACGTCATCTATACAATCCCGTAGTCGTAACCTTCGATAACAGTTACCATGTTGTTCCGACATGCCGACGTTGTTCTTGAACTAGTTACGGGCACAGCGTGGGTGGGTGGAACAAAAAAGAAAACTGTCGCAAGGGCCACAGTTGTGCCCTGATGTCGATGTCTGTTTCGGCGGAATTGGACTCGAAACGCCATCTGCTGCTGGAACAGAGGGCGAAGCACTTATGGGAATGCCCCACGTGCTTTGAGGCCAGTTTTCTAATCAAGAATCAAGAACTATATTTTTTTTTAAAGCCAAGAAGACTGGGACAATGGTTTCCTCACAAACAACATAGCCCAAGTGACAGTTCTAGCGCGCCTTTTATATGAAGTGCAAAATAATACGTTCAATATGTGAACCACAATTAGCGCACTATTGACAGACATAGATTTTCATGTCAAAAATGATGAGATGAAAAATGTAAACATAAAGAAAGCGCTGCCAAAAATGAAGGGGGAGTGTAGGGGCGAGAGATAAAAAGGGGAAAGGATAGAGAAAGAAATCAGTACGCAAGAGGGAGGGGGGGTTACAATTAGATACGGAGAACATAGAAATGTGCAAGAAAGAATATCAAGTGATAGCATATGGATAGATTTACATCAAAATATATACACTTCAACAAAGCTAATCATATATATATATATATATATATATATATATATATATATATATATATATATATATATATATATATATATATATATATATATATATATATATATATATATATACGTTTCCCATTTGAATAAACAGAAATACCTAAGTATACATGCTCATATACATACTGGGGTGCAAAGGAGCGCAATGCTCTCTGCGGACCCAGAGTTAACAGATAGCCAAGATCCCAAATGTATATATACCTCCTCGCGGTGCACCCTGGAAACAGAAATATAGCGGCTAGTGCTGATTCTGGCCAAATCATTTGGGGATCGTGTCCGAGAATGTGGAGGTAGCAGATGGACAGTTGACTGCATAAGAGATAGGCAATATCTTCGACACCACCAGCACCGACATACAGTGACGCTAGTCAGTCCAGTCTGAACATTGGAGGGGCGGCATCCAATATACATATACACATACATAGAAAAATATGCATACATATACAAGTATACTAGGAACACACACACACACGTATATATATATATAATATATATATATATATATATATATATAAAACAAGATAATTACATGGATATAAGAAAGATACCCACACAAAATACACAAGCATGTAAATGTATCAAAACACACGTAAGGGTTCACACAATAATAGGTGTACATAATGACACAAAATAAGCATCAATATAAATATATATACATGCATCACATAAACATTTTCTCACATAAATACATATAACAAGAGCATTAGCACACATAGAGATATGTACATATATTCCCATACACATTCGTCCACATGGAGATATGTATTCACATGTATTACTATAACACAAGAATATGAACATATGCAAATGTTTCACCCAAAATAACTATATGAATACATAGAACCATTATCTCTCGCCCCAACTCACCCCCTCTCTATTCTTGACAACGCGAATTGGTTCTTGATTCTTGATTAGAAACTGGTTTCACAGCACGCAGGACATTCCCATAAGTGCTCCGCCCTCCGCTCCAGCAGCCATCCCAGTGTATGTAGACTCATAGTTCCGGTCAGGTGTTGATTGTGTGATCTTCGGGACTTTCCAAAAAAGTTACTTTTCCTCCCCTCACCTCTGAATACTCCCATTTCTAACATTCTCTGTATGTGTACGTTCTCAACCTCATTGACATCATATGCATCTCGAAATGAATTTATTACTGCCTTTATTAAATCTCCTTTATCTCTTCTCAGCAATGTGCCGTCTATCACCGCATTGCCTGCCAGTAAGTCGGCTCTCTCGTTTCCTCTGACCCCAGGGCAAAATATCCATGTAATGCTTTGGACAACTGAGTTGTTCAATAAGTCCCACCATTCTTTTCTTAGCATGAACTTTTATATCTTGCGCAACATGCATTGAGAGTCTGTGAGTATTACCGCGTGTGTTGATGTATCAATTATCAACCAATTAAGAGCTGCTGTAACTCCCTCTATCTCCATCCTCATGCTCGATGTGACAGTAGAATATGCTGAAGATTTCTCAACCAACTTCACGCCATTTCTGTAGGCAACAAAACCCCAACCGCTTTTATTTGTGTTTCTGCTAACAGATCCATCTGTGTATATAATTATGTCTTGTGGTTTCGAGTGTAGTTGGGCGAGTTCTTGCACTGTATCCTGAGCCCTGACTGCCGTCCATTTTCGACACGCTTTATCTAGTTGTATTATTACTTTAGTCAGTGATTTCTTCTCAGTGTCTACCTCCACCCATTCACTGCCCTTTCCTATTTCTTCCAATTCACATACTATTTGCAGTGTGTCTTCAGCCTCTGCCATCCATGATCTGCCACGCTTAATACGTTTTCCCTTTGACTCATCTAGACGATGGTGTAATGGGTGGTGGTTGTATTCTGTCACTTTAAGGTACGACTTAAATTATGCTACTTGATGTCGCACTCTAATGCTGGGGAGATCAAGCAGAATTCTCATAGCAGAGATGGGTGTACCAGTACCGCTCTCATTGGCTCATTTTGAACTTTTTCCAATCTATCGACTTGTGTCTGTGACAAAGTTAGTAGGCCGAGGCCATAATCTATTACAGATAGCACCACCACTTGCAGGAGCAGAAAAAGTACCCATTGCTACATGGCGAATTGGTATTCCCTGTCTAATTTTTTTTTTTTTCATTTTATTCTTTGGATTTCCATTTCAAAATTTTTGTCATGATAATTTCTTTCTGTCTTGCGCTAATTTTTGCCCACATACTGAACGTATTATTTTGCACTTCCTTTAAAAGATTTTGTGTGTGTGTGTGTGTGTGAAGAAACCATTGTCCCAGTCTTCTTGGCTGTTTTTTAATAGTTTTATTGTCTTAATTGGTTTTTGTTTCTTGATAAAGGTCCAAATAGTACCGAAAAGTCGATATTTGTCTTTGTTCTATGTTTTATCGTTATTTATTATTATTTTATATTGATAGTTAGGTATCTATGGTGACCTGTATACTTGATTTAGTATTTATCTCCTATAAGATGAGAACCTCAATATAACGACATTTCATTATTGATTTATGTTGCATGGGTGGTTTGTCTAGTGGGCAATTGGTGAGACCCAAAGACGCAAACCATGCGGAAAACCATCTGAGTTAAGCGTTGTTTGAACTATATCTTGTTCTTGGTAATAAATATATAAATATGCAGAAATTAATTTTTCTGAGAAGGGTACATGCCTTCAATCTCAAGAAAACCCTAACACAAATCCTTTATTTGTGTATTTGCTCCTGTTACTGCGTTCACAAAATTCATTGAATGGTTTAAATATTTAAAAAATAATATGCATGTTTATCACCATGTGACATCATCTACAGTACAGGAAACACATCTAGCGTCAACTATGGAAAACTGGTTGGAACATCTTTTCTGTTTGGTGCCCACATTGCTTACAAGTATTCATACCATCACCTTCACCGACATTCTTGTCTCAAACTATAGTCATTATAAACTTCATTATTATTTATTATATGTAGTATAATTTAATTCTATAGCTTTACACAAGTCATTAAATGAGTGAATGAGTGTAGGACTGCAGTAAAACTATGTACCATATATAGGCCTATATATTCATACGATTGCGTCTGTGGGTCTCAACAATGGCCCACTAGACAAACCATTCATCCTTCAATAGACATTTCACTAAGCCTAAAGCTGACGTCTCCTGGGTATGAAGGAAAGATCAGAAAAAAAACCCAATGAACATAGGAAGTCAGAGCTAATTGCTCTCATTCCCTGGAGATCTAAAACAAACAAGCAAACAATATATATATATATGGAAGAGTAAATGAGTTAGCAACTAACCCCGTGCAATTCAGCAGACAAATAAGTGTACAACCTCGTATTTGGACTATGTGCTCATATTTTTGCTGAGAGGTACCTTGTCTAAAAGGACCAACCAACTTTAGTCTAATCCTACTGTTGCGCAATTCCTAAATCGAAGACACACTCATATAATAAGTGCTTTATATCCAAGGGAACAAAAGGGATTTAAACTATATAAGTATGCTTTACCAGTTCACAAGTATCTAAACACCTCATGTGAGATATATCTAGTTGTCCAAAGTTCAACTTCTTACCTAAAATCTCCACACATGATGTTGATATCCAGGGACAACCAGTAACACTTAAAGGCTCAGCGTGTGATAAATCTTGATGGTTTTGAGTAGTTAATCTCCATTTCTGTCAGCAGATTAGCGCTTATATGAAATACATGTCCAAAACTACATCCATAGAAAATGTCTTGGCAACTATACTTCTGTAGTTTACCATTGCTTTCAGGATGAACATCCAGTTTAAACTGACACCGAGAAAAACACATACATCCTCACTCATAATCCTATATATTAGCCACGCCAAAATGTGTTGTTATGACCCACAGCACAGCTGTGATTTCTACACCTTTTTGTCTGACACAATCAACTTCAGCTGTGCTTCTGGGTCATTTTTTATTCCTATATGGGATGTGATAGCACACTCTTTCCACCCCTACCCTAAAATCCCCTTAATCGCCTCTTATCACAACGCTGGAAGGCAAGACGTATATTTCATCGAATTTTCATTAAAATTATTATGGATTGTGATTCAAATTATTATTTATGGAGAAGTCATTTCCACAATCGAACATTAATTACACCAAGCTATTTTATCTAATTTGATATTAAAACATCAACCAAGTTCGAAAGATACATTTCTGGACTAGATCTAGGTTTATAGAAGGATTTTACGACATACCTAAAGGTGTAATCCTTGTAATTAGTGAAATTATAACGATTAATCCGTGAATTGCGCGTGAATGGCACGCTAATTCGTTCTATTTTATATTGCTTTCACTCTGGAATATTTAATAAATTTCGTGCTATTGTATTTTCGCTCTAAAGGTAAAAAATCGTTCGGTTTTTGTGGAAATTGTCTTTGAGAATATTTTACATGTCTTGTTTCACACACACACAATCAAAACCTACAACAATATATGCACATTCAATTCTTTATTTAATTGTGCAAAAATTATTTAAATATCTCTAACAACAAAAAAGTTATCATGATTTCAAAACAGTCACCAACTATTACGTAACGTTTCCAAAAAATAATTCAGCTGCAGGACAGAAATTACGTTGGGAAAATTATTCATGGAAGGCATAGTTGCTGGTAGCTGGAATAAAGAAAGCCCAAAATAATGATAAATATATCCGAGTATTTAATTATGCGCTTGCTGATGACAGGCCAACTAATATATAATTATGAGGAGTTCGGAACATGAAAATAACTACATTCTGAAAAGATTATTCTCAACTGAAGAACAATATCTTTAGTAATGCAAATGTTCTACTTCTTTTTCAACAATAAATTACTTTGTATCTCGTCCAGTATGGATAATGTATAGAGCCGTCCAGTAATGGTAATGTATAGAGAATAGTCCAGTATGGGTAGTGTATAGAGCTTAGTCCAGTAATGGTAATGTATAGAGAATAGTCCAAAGGCTAACGGGAATTGAACCAGTCCGTTCAACGGCACCAAATTGCTTAGCAACTATTTCACACGCGTTCTTCCGTACTTGACTAACCGCATCTCCAATAAAAGATGCGATTTCATCAAGCCGTTCAAACCGTGCACACAAAGTCACCCGAACGTATCAATCAAGACAAGGACCATTACAACAACAACAACAAACATCCCGTAGAGGTATTGAAATATCCTCAGTAACAACAAACATATAACATAATATCCGTATTTAGTTACACAAGGGCCGATAGGTCTTCTTGTAAACATGGATAACATATATAGACAATATAATTTTGCTTCAAATAATTGTGTATACAAGTAAATTTAAGTAGGAAACCAGAGGACAATTTAAAAATTCTTAAGACTAACGGGAATTGAACCAGTCCGTTCAACGGCACCAAATCGCCAAGCAACTATTGCACACGCGTTCTTCCGTAGTTGACTAACCGCATCTCCAATAAAAGATGCGATTTCATCAAGCCATTCAAATCGTGCACACAAAGTCACCAGAACGGACCATTCGAAACAAGGACCATTACAACAACAACAAACATCCCGTACAGGTATTGAATTATCCTCAGTAACAACAAACATTTAACATAATATCTGTATTTTTATAGATATATATATAGAGAATAGTCCAGTATGGATAGTGTATAGAGATTAGTCCAGTAATGGTAATGTATAGAGAATAGTCCCGTATGGGTAGTGTATAGAGCCTAGTCCAGTAATGGTAGTGTATAGAGCTTAGTTCAGTATGGATAGTGTATAGAGGTTGGTCCAAAAATTGTCATCAGTAGTTTAGTCTAATGTTGGTAGCATATAGACCATCGTATAGTATGCGTAGTGTATAGAGCCTAGTTTAATATGGATAGTGAATAGACCCTATTACAGTATTGGTAATGTATAGAGAATAGACCAGTATATGTAGTGTATAGAGCGTAGGCCAGTATGGATGTGTGTGGAGCCTATTCCAGTATGTGCACTATATTGAGACTAGTCCAGTATGGGTAATGTATAGAGTCTAGTCCAATCTTTGTCGTGTACAGAGTCTAGTCCAATATTTGTCATGTACAGAGCCTAGTCTAATCTTTGACATGTATAGATCCTAATCCAATATTTGTCATGTGTAGTCTAGTCCAATATTTGTCATGTACAGAGCCTAGTCTAATATTTGTCATGTATAGAGTCTAGTCCAATATTTGTCATGTGTAGAGCCTAGTCCAATATTTGTCATGTGTAGAGCCTAGTCCAATATTTGTCATGTATAGAGTCTAGTCCAATATTTGTCATGTATAGAGTCTAGTCCAATATTTGTCATGTATAGAGTCTAGTCCAATATTTTTCATGTGTAGAGCCTAGTCCAATATTTGTCATGTATAGAGTCTAGTCCAATATTTGTCATGTATAGAGTCTAGTCCAATATTTGTCATGTACAGAGCCTAGTCTAATCTTTGACATGTATAGATCCTAATCCAATATTTGTCATGTGTAGTCTAGTCCAATATTTGTCATGTACAGAGCCTAGTCTAATATTTGTCATGTATAGAGTCTAGTCCAATATTTGTCATGTGTAGAGCCTAGTCCAATATTTGTCATGTGTAGAGCCTAGTCCAATATTTTTCATGTGTAGAGCCTAGTCCAATATTTGTCATGTATAGAGTCTAGTCTAATATTTGTCATGTATAGAGTCTAGTCCAATATTTGTCATGTATAGAGTCTAGTCCAATATTTGTCATGTGTAGAGTCTAGTCCAATATTTTTCATGTATAGAGTCTAGTCCAATATTTGTCATGTGTAGAGCCTAGTCCAATATTTGTCATGTATAGAGTCTAGTCCAATATTTTGCATGTGCAGAGCCTAGTCTAATATGGGTAGTGTATAGTACTGTATAAAGCCTAACCCAATATGAGTATTGTGTAGCGTCTACACCAGTAAAACTAGTGTATAAAACCTAGTCCAATATTGGTAATGTATTGATCCTAGTCAAATATTGGTCATACATAGAGCCCAGTCTAAATTTTGTCATACATCTTGTGGTGGAAATATATAATGGTGAAAGTTGGTAGGTCACTATGTTTGCTGTCTGGTACCTTGTTTCTATCTCTCTGTCTACTCCTCCATTTTTGGAAAACAGTGTTGCTTAGATATTTAAATTCGTTGACTTCTTTAATTTTGATATTGTCTATTGTTATGTCCATTGCTGATGTAGACTTTCATAACGATGCGCATTTTCATAACTTCTGTTATTTTTAGTACGTTAATTTTCATGTTGTACTTCTTAAATATTAACATCAATGCACAGTGTGGTTTTGCAAATTGTCTTCTTCGTATACTATACTTTGATCATCGGCTAATAGTAGTTCGTTGATTTCATTATTACGTTCCTCATTAGGTTTATTGGAAATGTGTTTCTCTTTGTTGATTTGAGCTTCTTTTATTATTATGTCTATGTATATGTTGAAAAGTAGAGGTGAGAGTAACTTTGTCTTACTCCCGATTCTTTTTCAGAAAGTTCAGTCTGTTCAATCTGTTGTTCTTGCTGAAATTTGGCATTTTTATTTTGCGCGATTTTATTATCTAATAGGTGTCCTCTAATGGTATAAATTTCTAAGGTTTTCCAGTTAATATCTCTATCTTCTCTGTCGAATACCTTTCCCTGTTCTACGGGTACTTTGTTTAGGTCTTGATTGTATTTGATAAATATGAATATTTACACGTCACAAATATGATTCAGAAGGCTAAAAGAGGGATCAGTGTTATCAATGTATGGCGTCCTTTGACATGCAGCAATGGGTACTTTTTCTGCTTCTGCAAGTGATGGTGCTATCTGTCATAGATTATGGCCTCGGCTAACTAACACTGTCATAGACATAAGTCGATAGATTGGGAAAAGTCCAAAATAATGCAATGAGGGCGGTACTGGGGTGTACTAGAGATACACCCATCCCTGCTATTATATTTCTCATTGATCTCCCAAGCATTAGAGTGCAACAACAGGTAGCACAGGAGTAGTATAATAGGTTAATAACGAGAAGCTTTTTCCTGGCACCAATGACAAAGAAGGAAAAACCTGGCACCAAAGTTAAAGAAGGATCAATTCCAAGGAACACGGCGCTCTGTGTAGCTTCCCTTTTTTATAGATGTCTTTAGTTACATAAATTGGCTTTTTAAACATTTATTTTACCTTAGTTTTAAAGTTAATTTTGTTTATTTTCTATAGGGCTCTTGTTGTTTGTTTCGTTGTGTTATTTCCTAATATTGTCTGTTAAATGTGATACACTACTATCTCTTCGCCCTTACTGATTGTTATTGTTGTGTCGTCTTGTTATAACCAACTTGGTATAATTGTGTCTGTTTAACTCTGTGTTTACAGTTATAACCAAGTTTTAAAAAATGTAAATGTGTATAGATAATAGGTTATCACCACCCCAAAAGAATGGTGCTCAATCGTTATCTTTTCTATTTTGATGTGTTTAATTTATTGTGATGGTGTCTTGAATAAGCAAATTGTTATAATGTGGCATGGCGTCCCGTCTCCGGCTAAAAGTATAGTACATAAAGAAGCATAGGGCACTATCTATAATCTGTGTTATATCTATTTACTAGTGGTCAATATGTCTGTTTATGGTTTATAAGTTATTTTGCGGTTAGTAGAGTGCCGAATAGAAAGATCACTAGTAGTTGATGTCTATTATGTAACCAATAACCTGGGGTTTGTGGTAAAGTACGTATTGGTAGAATACATATGTCGCCTATTGCCATGTCGGCTATAAACCATGTGATAAATTTTGTTGGTAGGTGGTCATATATTTCAGGGGAATACATACTGTTTTCACATATACAGACAAACTTAGATAAAACATGAAGCTTTGAGTTGTGCTGACTAGGTTTTTATTCATTTTACATGGACATATACACACTTAGCATGAAAATTGGGTTTATGTATGTTTTATTAGATGAAAATAGATAAAATAGATAAAATAGGGTTAAATAGATAAAAAGTTTAATACATAGTATTCAAGTAGGAAATTTATTACATTGTTTACATAAAATATACGAAATTAACATTAACATTTTATTCCTTATTGTTTTATTAATAACATGATTTTAAAAATGTGGAATACATAGTATTCAAGTAGGCCATTCATTACATGATTAATATACAAGTATGTTTTTATTGACATTTTCGTAGTTTTTTACATGTCCATATCACATATAAATATACGAAATTAATATGAAAATTGCGCTAATGGTAGATTTATTAATAACATGCATTCATGTATACATGAAATAACACTCGTTGGTAGTAATACATCTCAGGAAAATACATGATGTTTACACATATACATTCAAAACATAGATAAAACATGTCGATTTTGAGTAGTTATATTTTCTTCTTTTTGACGTGTCCGTACAGTTAACAAGAAAATATGTTTTATAAATAACAGTGTGGTGGTTTAAATAGATAAAAAGGGACTACAGATGTCGTTCATGCCTCATATAATAGCATATCTGTTATTATATACATGAAATAATGAGCAATAATTGTCTTAGAACTATGTAATGTTTCATATATGCAGGGGAATAGTAGACACATTATCAGACTGAACCTGTCTCTTTATGTAGAAATAGGACAGGGCGGCTCTATCTTGTTCGTATGTATAAATGGCTGACTTGTGAATTTTGAAACCTACATTTTTACCGCCCTGTGCCTTTTGTGTGACTAATCCTGAACGTCTTTTATCAAATACTCTAGCTTCAACGCAGTGTGGACAATCTTTTAGGGGACTGAGGACCAGTTCTGTGTGCATCTGGCAGCATTCTCGAGGAAACCACTGGTCATAAACTCTGAGAAATTCAGCTTTCATGTCTGGTTTAATAACATCGTGGAGATTAGGATCTGATAATGCTAAATATAATGAATCCGTGTCTGTTTCCGTTAATTCAAAGTCAGCCCTATCGATAAATCTGTCTAGGAAATCGTAGAAAAATTCCAACATTCTCATCTTGCGTATTGGTAGACTAAAAATCCTATCTGTAATGGGAGGTCCCAATTAATTTTCTTTTTACCCATTTCTACTTCAAAAATATCATCCGCTATCTCCGTCATGTTTTTAAATCGTGGCGAGGCTATTAATTTTGATGTTTCGTTACCTCTAACATAGGATACATCTGTGTGTCTGGCCTTATTAGTCAAAGTTTTCCCATAGGCCGAATTCCCTAATAACTTAATAGTGTCACGAGTAATCGACTCGTCTGGCGAAAGATCACCATTACGTCTAGTTCCCTTGACAGTATCACCAAACTGTTGAAACATGTCACAGGTTGATACTCAATCACTTGATAAATTTCGGTTACCTCCAATGCATGCTCCAGATACCATTTTAACAATGGCGTAGCTAGTAGAATCTTTTTTACCGATATAGCTTCCGATCAATGTGCGTCTAGGCGTCGTCAATAGATTGTGCTCTTCTGCATATTCCTGCATCAGAGGAGGACCAATGTCTGCTCTAGTAACACCTATATATTTGAATATATGCGTCGTTTCAGCAAAGTGAGCCTTTAAGGGGTTGGGTACGTGAATATCGCACTCGACTAGTCCAAATAAGGTCTCGTCAGTGACAGAAGCCACAATCTGCTGAATCGTTAATGGGTATTTTCTTTTCGTGTAAGTTTGGTTTTTTTTAGTGAAGGTGTCTCTCAGAAAATGTGTGATATCTGGATCAGTTCGTTTTAGTTTCTGCCATGTGCATTCCCACATCACCACCAAATTGACATGGCAATCTTTCGTTAGGTAGTCACTAATCTGAGTAGTTGTCTCATGCAAGTCGGTCAGGGATTTTTGATTTATTGGGTTTATATTACGCCCTCTGGTGATTGGGCAGTCTAGATGTCCGTGGAACAGACAACCATGAAACTGATAAGCTGTTCGAGATTCACTGTCCCAACCTTATATTCTAATATATCTACGACCCAAAACCATTTCTTTCCCGTTGAACTGGGTCCGCAGGTGCACATTATTTGTGTACGCCACCCAAGTCAACCACGCCCGACACTAAATAGTATATTTATTGAGTTTGTAGTGCTTGAACCCTTAACTTTATACCTTCTTACTGGAAAATCAGTGGGCATTTCCTGCATCAGTGCCCATAAATATAGAGCGTGGGCATCGTAACCCTTGATGGTCTGCACAGGTTTACCCATCCTAATATGCGTATGGCCTGCTTCATGGTTTCTATGAAATATTATCGAAGGGCTTCAGACAATATTGTCTCTATAATAATAATATATAATATTCTCTCTTCAGACAATATTGAGGTTTTCATAGAACGAGACCCGTTTCTCTAGGGCCTCTACGATAGGTCTGACATCTCTTATGTTGTACCAGATTAGGAAATCGCATAAAGTTTTCATGTTATGCTCTCTCCAAATCATCTGACAATAATCATACTCCTCAGCGGAAATATTACAATTTTTCAGTTTTGAGTGAAATACGGCGTGTCGTGGTAAAGAAATGTCCTGCAACTTAACTGGATACGTTATGTACTCATAAAAGAAAAAAACTTTTGTCTCATTGACCTTAGAGGCAGCCACATATTTGCTTTATGAAAAACCTGGCGCTAGAAAATTCATGATATCCAATATTTTCAAGTTTGGTGTAGATATACACATAAAACCGGATCTTCTTTTCACTATAAAATTGAAACTGCTTTTGTCATTCTCTTCTTCGGGGTCACCGACGAAATACTTCATAAAGTAACAGTTAATAATGTTCAGATCATAAGACAAGAGTTGAACTCTATTACCGGAAGTTCCCGTAAATACGCATCTAAACTAGTCACAAGACCGGTCAAATCCTCTAGCTGTGTATATACATTGGCAAACCATTCCCGTAGCAGCGTATAAGCAATCGCCGAAATTCGATTTAGGTGGTCAAGCATCCTATTCACCAACTCCTAGGGGTCATATGTGGTGATGAAGCAAACGGGTTCCGCCATTCCGGGTACATTAGAGGCTACAGAACACGATAGAGGGATGTTTTTTGCTGAAATTTTGGTTACATTTCCTCCAACAGGTAAATTTGTCTGATCGAAGTAACACTCGTAATCATAGGTCGCTCGATATGGATATGCAAACTGTGTGTCCACCTCTGTCCCATGCGCTTCAATAGCTTCCCAAATGGTTTCCTGTGGTCGATAAACCCCGCCTTTGAACCTTTCTATGGTCATATCACCGTTACATGTTTTTTCATGTCGCTCTAGTTGGCAAAAAAACCAAAGTTTACCACATTTAGAACACGAGAAAGCCTGGCATACTGCATTGATATCAGTAATATACATAAAATGATCTCTAAAATATAAAAGTCGCATTGTTTAATTGTAAGATGTAGTACCTCTGAGCTTTGGGGTAAGGATTTTGGATTCGTAAAACTCAAAAATATCTATGTTTAGTCCAAAATATTGCTCCAAGCCTGGAATCTGAACTAGTCACACCAGCAAAACCTATTTGTAAAGACTAGGGACTGGTCTTCACTGTTTAAGGAGTCGATAAACAGGTTTCGTTAGGGATGTGATAGAAGCGCCTCTGTGTAAGACTAAGTAGCGAAAGAAACACGTGTTATCGAGGTAGTTGTGTCTAGTACCTGACTTGCTCTTTTGTAATGCGTGGATGTATTTGTTATCTTTAATATGTTCTGGGACATCGTTTAAACAACAGCCCATGGGGTAATCTTTGATATGGTAAAAGTAGAAAAATGTTGCTAGAATTTTTTCAACTACGTATTTTGTATTTGGGCGATTATAGTGGATGTGACTGAGTGGATCACTATCATGTAACTTAGCGATAAACGACTCATAATCTGCTATATTATTAATAAGTACGGGCTTGTCCAAGACACAAGCGTTATTGATAGATGCATGAAAAAATCTGAATGCATTTGTTTCCCTATGTCGTAAAATAGCATGATGACTGTAATTTACTTTAAATCTCTTGTTTTGCTTTACAAAAAGAGTGGTCAATAAAGATCTCCAATATATATACTGGTCACTTTCTTGGTTATGAAAAAATGTATACGACGAAAGATGTCTGTTCACATTGTTATGTGTTCGAATAGCCGGCCAATTATCACGAAATAACAGCTCTACTTCAGCTGGTAATGTGTTTATAGTGTCGTATTCTGAACTTACTCTGGGTCGTTTGTTAGAACCGGGGATGGTGTTCATGTTTGGTCGTTTGCCTATGATGGATACTGTTGAAATTGTTGTCTTAGGGGCTTCTGGTGGTCTTGATGTTGTCATTTGGGCTAAACCTCCGGGTATCGGTGAAGCGGGCATATGTGAGGTGTCCGCTGTATCTGTCATGACACCAGACTCCTGAGCTGGTGAAAGCTTAGCAGTTTGTGAATTTGTAGTCATCGGTTAAGTGTCTCTTATAAATATAGCACACGTGGTATCATAATCACTGCCATGTTCGCTCTTGACGTGCTGTTTCAAATTACCAACTCTGGTAAATACCCGAGTGCAGAGAGGACATTCGTTCTTGTGTCCCCTATGGGCGCTATCCATATGTCTGGTGAGAGAAACAGAGTGGGTGAAGAGATGACCACATGTGTGGCACTTGTATCTTGGAATTTTTGACTGTTTCTTATTGATAACTGAAGCCATCTGCAAAGATATAAATATGAGATATTAGTCAACAGAATATGCGATCTAGTTCACACTCATAGCTACTTATAATTCAACGTGTGTTCACTTAGGTATACATGTAATTAAAAATAATACACACTACTCTAAATACGGAGATTCACAGTAGGCCGAAGCGCCATATAACAATTTTCCTTAGTGTAGCTACTGAGAAACCTGTTATCAATACTTAAATAAATTCGCGGTCCGTTAAACCTGAACCTTCTTAGGGGATATACCTATTAGTGTTGAATATACACGTGTCTATGTCAAATATTGTTCTAACTGTATAGCAACAAACGTTAAAGGATCTTAGATGAGAATACAATAAATGGTTCTTACATTAGAGTTGTCAATAAATCGTCGTAAAATAAGTCTGGCTTCTACTGATGCAGGCAGGTAACTAATACTGAGAGGTATATCTTAAACTCCCAATTCTTAGAGAGAACCGTACAATCAGGAGATGTTTCTAGCGCGTGCCAGTTTATATAACCAACTCTTTAGAAAGTGTGGTTTGTATGTATAGACCTAGCTGGCGTAGTGATACAATAGGAAGAAAACAAGCTGTCGATAAAATAGTCCACGCGAGCGGAAGGTTCCCGTAGTGGTGAACACCGAACAAGTCTAGACAAGTTCTAACACCATGTGAGGAAATACATCTAAACAAATCAGATGTTTTATATGAGAACTAGGCTTGTAGACAGAGAGAGATTGCTCCTCATCACGAACATTTGATTTATAGCAAGACATGACAACACATAATAAACACAGAATTTAGGCGCATGTAACAGCACAATATAAGATGTAGAGGACTATTAAGAACAAATTTTGTAGGCGGAGACGGGCCCTTATCACATATTATGACAATTCACTTATTTAACCAGACATTACAACCCACAATAAACACAGAATTTAGGCGCATGTAACAATACAAGATAAGAGAGCTTTTTTGAGAACAAATGTTGTAGGCGGAGACGGCCACTCATGACAATTCACTTATATAACAATCCGTAAGGAACGGAGACACAAGAAGGTACTACATTAAGCAAACACAAAACAAACAACGTAGGAGAATGGTAGACACGTCACTTTTAACCTCGAACTATAGTTAAAATGTAACATACACCATTATAAATAAAGTGTATCTGTACTTAATATTACAGACATTAACTAAACTTAAAAGATTTCAATACTAGTATCCAACACCACAGCTATAAATACGGTATAACTAATTTAGTATGACGTAATAAGATCGATATTTTTATTCTATTAAGAAGACCATCGAATTATATAATAGCATATATTGTAGAGAAATATACGCTCTATAAAAAACACGCATTCAAGTCAGCACATAAATAAAAAAGCAGTTGATTTATGTCAAATGTCCGTGAAGTTGGCAAAAATATATTATTATTATTATTATTGTTTTATTATTTTCATTATCTCCCCTTTCACATAAATATCCGTAGTGTCCTTAAGGGGATATAATAACATTTTTTGCCAACTTCACGGACATTTGACATAAATCAACTTCTTTTTTATTTATGTGCTGACTTGAATGCGTGTTTTTTTTATAGAGCGTATATTTCTCTACAATATATGCTATGATATAATTAATGGTTTTCTTAATAGAATAAAAATATCGATCTTATTACATCCTACTAAATTAGTTGTACCGTATTTATAGCTGTGGTGTTGGATACTAGTATTGAAATCTTAGACGTTTAGTTAATGTCTATAATATTAAGTACAGATACACTTTATTTATAATGGTGTATGTTACCTTTTAACTATAGTTCGAGGTTAGAAGTGACGTGTCTACCATTCTCCTACGTTTTTTGTTTTGTGTTTGTTTAATGTAGTACCTTCTTGTGTCTCCGTTCATTACGGATTGTTATATAAGTGAATTGTCATGAGTGGCCGTCTCCGCCTACAATATTTGTTCTCAATAGTCCTCTACATCTTATATTGTGCTGTTACATGCGCCTAAATTCTGTATTTATTACGTGTTGTCATGTCTTGCTATAAACCAAATTGTCGTGATGAGGAGCAATCTTTCTCTGTCTACAAGCCTGCTTCTCATATAAAACATCTGAGATGTATTTCCTCACATGCTAATACTTTTCACTAGATAAACCCTATTAACACGGTTCCATTAAAAAAATTATTATGATCTTATTTGTATGGTTAATTTTGTTTATTTTCTAGCGTTTTTGTGTTGTTTGTTACACTTGCTGTCTATTTTTGGGTTTTGTTGCTATCTATTCGCGTTAGCACAGAATTAGTTCCCCTGTGCTGTCTCGAGTCATCTTCCGTAATGGTGTTAGAACTTGTCTAGACTTGTTCGGTGTTCATCACTACGGGTACCATCCGCTCGCGTGGACTATTATATCGACAGCTTGTTTTCTTCCTATTGTATCACTACGCCAGCTAGGACTATATATACAGACCACACTTTCTAAACTGACACGCGCTGGAAACATCTCTTGATTGTACGGTTCATCCCTTTCACCTCACGGGCATCACCTCACTCCACAAAGTAAATCACCATCATCATTCCTCTGTAACATGTCAAAATGATCAATAAAAATTTAAAAAAAATAAAATTAAAAATGTACGGTTCTCTCTAAGAAGCGGCAGTTTGAGATATACCTCTCAGTATTAGTTAACTGCCTGCATCAGTAGAATCCAGACGTATTTTACGACGATTTATTGACAATTCTAATGTGTCAACCATTTATTGTATTCTCATCTAAGATCCTTTAACGTTTGTTGCTATACAGTTAGAACAATATTTGATATAGACACGTGTATATTCAACACTAAGAGGTATATCCCCTAAGAAGGTTCAGGTTTAACGGACCGCGAATTTATTTAAGTATTGATAACAGGTTTCTCAGTAGCTACACTAAGGAAAATTGTTATATGGCGCTTCGGCCTACTGTGAATCTCCGTATTTAGAGTAGTGTGTATTATTTTTAATTACATGTATACCTAATTGAACAGACGTTGAATTATAAGTAGCTATGAGTGTGAACTAGATCGCATATTGACTGATACCTTTTATTAATATCTTTGCAGATGGCTTCAGTTATCTATAAGAAACAGTCAAAAATTCAAAGACACAAGTGCCACACATGTGGTCATCTCTTCACCCACTCTGTTTCTCTCACCAGACATATGGATAGCGCCCATAGGGGACACAAGAACGAATGTCCTCTCTGCACTCGGGTATTTACCAGAGTTGGTAATTTGAAACAGCACGTCAAGAGCGAACATGGCAGTGATTATGATACCACGTGTGCTATATCTATAACAGACACTTAACCAATGACAACAAATTCATAAACTGCTAAGCTTTCACCAGCTCAGGAGTCTGGTGTCATGACAGATACAGCGGACACCTCACAGATGCCCGCTTCACCGATACCCGGAGGTTTAGCCCAAATGACAACATCAAGACCACCAGAAGCCCCTAAGACAACAATTTCAACAGTATCAATCATAGGCAAACGAACAAACATGAACACCACCCCCCGGTTCTAACAAACGACCCAGAGTGAGTTCAGAATACGACACTATAAACACATTACCAGCTGAAGTAGAGCTGTTATTTCGTGATAATTGGCCGGCTATTCGAACACATAACAATGTGAACAGACATATTTCGTCGTATACATTTTTTCATAACCAAGAAAGTGACCAGTATATATATTGGAGATCTTTATTGACCACTCTTTTTGTAAAGCAAAACAAGAGATTTTAAGTAAATTACAGTCATCATGCTATTTTACGACATAGGGAAACAAATGCATTCAGATTTTTTCATGCATCTATCAATAACGCTTGTGTCTTGGACAAGCCCGTACTTATTAATAATATAACAGATTATGAGTCGTTTATCGCTAAGTTACATGATAGTGATCCACTCAGTCACATCCACCATAATCGCCCAAATACAAAATACGTAGTTGAAAACATTCCAGCAACATCCTTCTACTTTCACCATATCAAAGATTACACCATAGGCTGTTGTTTAAACGATGTCCCAGAACACATTAAAGATAACAAATACATCCACGCATTGAAACAGAGCAAGTCAGGTACCAGACACAACTACCTCGATAACATGTGTTTCTTTCGCAGCTCAGTCTTATATAGAGGCTCTTCTATCACATCCAAGCCCTTACCCCAAAGCTCAGAGGTACTACATCTTACAATGAAACAATGCGACTTTTATATTTTAGAGATCATTTTATGTATATTACTGATATCAATGCAGTATGCCAGGCTTTCTCGTGTTCTAAATGTGGTAAACTTTGGATTCTTGCCAACTAGAGCGACATGAAAAAACATGTAACGGTGATATGACCATAGAAAGGTTCAAAGGCGGGGTTTATCGACGACAGAAAACCATTTGGGAAGCTATTGCAGCTCATGGGATAGAGGTGGACACACAGTTTGCATATCCATATCGAGCGACCTATGATTACGAGTGTTACTTCGATCAGACTAATTTACCTGTTGGAGGAAATGTAACCAAATTTTCAGCAAAACACATCCCTCTATCGTGTTCAGTAGCATCTAATGTACCTGGAATGGCGTAACCCGTTTGCTTCATCATCACATGTGCCCCCAGGAGTTGGTGAATATGATGCTTGACCACCTAAATCGAATCTCAGCGATTGCTTATACGCTGCTACGGGAACGGTTTGCCAATGTATATACACAGCTAGGGGATTTGACCGGTTTTGTGACTAGGTTAGATGCGTATTTGCGGGAACTTCCAGTAATAGGGTTCAACTCTTGTCTTATGATCTGAACATTATTAAATGTTACTTTATGAAGTATTTCGTCGGTGACCAAGAAGAAGAGAACGACAAACGCAGTTTCAAATTTATAGTGAAAAGAGGATCCGGTTTTATGTGTATATCTACCCCAAACTGGAAATTTTTGGATATCATGAATTTTCTAGCGCTAGGTATTTCATACAGCAAATATCTGGCTGCCTATAAGGTCAAGGAGACAAAAGGATTTTTTCTGTTATGAGTACATAACTGATTCAGTTAAGTTGCAGGACATTTCTTTACCACGACACGCCGCATTTCACTCAAAACTGAAAAATTGTAATATTTCCGCTGAGGAGTATGATTATTGTCAGATGATTTGGAGAGATCATAACATGAAAACTTTATGCGATTTCCTAATCTGTACAACATAAGAGATGTCAGACCTATGTTAGAGGCCCTAGAGAAACAGGTCTCGTTCTATGCAAACCTCAAGGAAGACATGTTTAAAGATGCGATATCAGTCCCAGGGGTCACCTTAAAATATCTATTCAGCACCCTTTCACCGAATATCAACTTTTCCTTATGCTTCAAACGCGAGAAGGATTTACATAAACTGATTAGAGACAATATTGTCTGAAGCCCTTCGATAATTTTTCATAGATACCATGAAGCAGGTCATACTTATATTAGCAAGGTTAAGGCTGTGCAGACCATCAAAGGTTACGATGCCCACGCTCTATATTTATGGTCACTGATGCAGGAAATGCCCATGGATTTTCCAGTAAGAAGGTATAAAGTTGATGGGTTCAAACACTACAAACTCAATAAATATACTATTTAGTGTCGGGCGTGGTTGACTTGGTTGGCGTACACAAATAATGTGCACCTGCGGACCCAGTTCAACGGGAAAGAAATGGTTTTGGGTCGTAGATATATTAGAATAGATGGTTGGGACAGTGAATCTCGAACAGCTTATCAGTTTCATGGTTGTCTGTTCCACGGACATCTAGACTGCCCAATCACCTGAGGGCGTGATATAATCCCAATAAATCAGAAATCCCTGACCGACTTGCATGAGACAACTACTCAGATTAGTTACCACCTAACAAAAGATTGCCATGTCAATTTGGTGGTGATGTGGGAATGCACATGGCAGAAACTAAAACGAACTGACCACATCTGTAAACTAACAAGTACTTACGAAGAAGATAACATAAAAGACAAATTGAAGGAACTACCCTTTGCAGACGACCAAGTACTAATAGCGACATCAGAAGAACAATTAGAAAAACACATGACAGACTCCACACAGCATGTCCAAAAATTCAACATGAAGATCAATATTTAATAGACTGAAATAATGGAAATATCAAAGAAATAAAGAAATACCACTATCTCCATCGATGATAAACACCTTAAACAAGTAAATGAGTTCACCTACTTAGGAAGCATTATATCGAAGTGAAGGGGAAAACAGTAAAGAGATACAAAATAGATACAACAAAACATACCGGATCCAAGGACAGGTGACACGTATTTTCAAGAACAGAAATGTAAACATAGACACTAAAGTTGCATTATGCAAGACTATTATTATCCCATCACTGGACAATGACAGCAAAAGACAAAGAAAAATAGAGACAGCAGAAATGACATGTCTACGAAGAAAACTCAGTGTCATTAAGAGATAGAATTAGAAACGATAATATCAGACAGATAACCAAAACAATACCAGTGTTGGAACACATCACAAGACAACTGATCAAGTGGTTTTCACACGCCTCCAGACTACTGACAGATAGCATGCCACAAATGACCATGACACATAGACATAACGGTTATAAAGTCAGAGGCAGAGCATGTAAACGATGGATCACAGAAGTCGAAGAAGTTACAGGAACGTGCTTACAAGCAGCACACAAGAAGACTATCTCCAGAGAACTCTTCCACCCCTGACGCCGTAAGGCAAACAGGACCACAGCGTATAGATAGACATCGAACATGAGGGTGGAGATAGAAGGAGTTACAGCAGCACTTAATTGGTTGATAAGGATACATCAACACACTCGGTAATACTCACAGACTCTCAAAGCATGCTGCGCAAGATTGAAAAGTTCATGCTAAGAAAAGAATGGTGGGACTTATTGAACAACTCAATTGTCCAGAGTATTACATGAATAAACTGCCCTGGTCATGCTGGGGTCAGAAGAAACAAGAGAGCTGACTTATTGGCAGGCAATGCGGCGGTAGATGGCACATTGCTAAGAAGAGATAAAACAGACTTAATGAAGGCAGTAATAAATTCATTTCAAGATGCAGATGATGTCAATGAGACTGATAATGTACACATACAGAGAATGTTAGAAATGGGAGTATCTAGAGGTGAGGGAAGGAAAAGTAATTTTTTTTTAAAGTCCTATAGATTTTTTTTTAAAGTCTCTGAGTCTACATACACTGGGATGGCTGCTGGAGCAGAGCACTTATGGGAATGTCGCGCGTGCCGTGAAGCCAGTTTCTGATCAAGAATCAAGATTCCTTGTGTTTCTACATGCTTGTAATGCTTCGTATGAAATATCGTGGTCTCCTGATTTATTACTTGAGCTATGTTTTAAGACTTCATCTATTTCTTCATTTAGTATATCTAGCTCTGTGGTTTTTTATATCTTTTAGATCACTGGTGAGCCTATATTATTTTGTGATGATAGTGTTGTATAATTCCTGGAAGTATTCTTTCCATCTTGTTTTCCTATTTAAGCTGTTCACTAAGGATTTTCTGTTTTTGACATTGACGTTTGTTATGGAATTATAGCTCCTTTCTCGTACTCGCAGTGATTGAATACTTTTTGATTAGAACAAAAAATGACATTTAAACACACACAAGTTAGTATATGTTAACAGCAACGAAACTATGAATTATGTCATCTTGGCACAGACATCCAGATATATAATAGCACTAAGTGTGTCACAGTAATAGATGGTTGCCAACAATCATTCCCGCGCAGTATTTACCAAGTTCTTCTAATGATTAAATATGCGTGTTGATATCACACAGTCATTCATCTTGGCTGATGTGTCTACACATTTCTCGCTTTGCATATACCTTTTGGCGCCAGTCAATAAAAGGCACATGGAATGTTATATATACCAAGATGGGTGATGATGTGTGAAATCAGAACAAACGACTATCCTGGATAAAGACATGTTTATAGCTATACTGGTGCTAATTAATTCAATACGGTAAATCCCAACTGAAATTATGATTATTTTCAAGTTTATTGACGGTCAGGAAGCCGGCCAGTGGTAGGTACCGAGACACATAGACCTTACATTACTACCTTCTCGGGCAGGTTTTATGGAGGAAGTTCCTTCCCATTTGCTACAACCACTTGTCGGCTCTTTTAATTAGTCGTAATTGAAACGTAATGCCAATACGCTTGGAGACGTAGAACTTCAGGAGATCACAGGACATGGTTTAATATACCATTGAACTCGTTATGGTCTCCAGGACATGGTTTAATACACCATTGAACTCCTTATGGTCTCCATGACATGGTTTAATACACCATTGAACTCCTTATGGTCTCCATGACATGGTTTAATATACCATTGAACTCGTTATGGTCTCCATGACATGGTTTAATATACCATTGAACTCCTTATGGTCTCCATGACATGGTTTAATACACCATTGAACTCCTTATGGTCTCCATGACATGGTTTAATACACCATTGAACTCCTTATGGTCTCCATGACATGGTTTAATACACCATTGAACTCCTTATGGTCTCCATGACATGGTTTAATACACCATTGAACTCCTTATGGTCTCCATGACATGGTTTAATACACCATTGAACTCCTTATGGTCTCCAGGACATGGTTTAATACACCATTGAACTCCTTATGGTCTCCATGACATGGTTTAATACACCATTGAACTCCTTATGGTCTCCATGACATGGTTTAATACACCATTGAACTCCTTATGGTCTCCAGGACATGGTTTAATACACCATTGAACTCCTTATGGTCTCCAGGACATGGTTTAATACACCATTGAACTCCTTATGGTCTGCAGGACATAGTTTAATACACCATTGAACTCCTTATGGTCTCCATGACATGGTTTAATACACCATTGAACTCCTTATGGTCTCCATGACATGGTTTAATACACCATTGAACTCCTTATGGTCTCTGCTCTGGATGTTCTGTAGAGGTTTATTCGTTACCCTAATGTACTTCCGTGCTAACTCATTAGGTAGAGGGTAAATGGATAATCCAGAATACAAAATTAAGAAATTGAGACAAGACATATAATTGACAGTAATTTATTCACGCGTGGTAGGTTGTCAACCTATCCCAACTTAAATTAATCGCTAACATGCCTCTAAAGAAGACATTAGCACAATTCCTCTCTCCCTGAATAAAAGTCGAGGCCCTGGTTGCCATAGAAAGAATGAAATATGATAAAGTTTATTAACATCTATCCGACTCTGTGACAGAGTGGGTCCAAGATACCAAATTCAAATCCCGCAATTTCTCCGTAAAAAATTTCCAAAACATTATTGATGCATTTTATAGACACCCCGTACAGAACATTGATGAATCTGATGATCTAACCTTTCCGGTGTAAATAAATTGGACATTTAGCAGATCATTGTGCTTGCGTGTTTGCGCTCGTTTCCTAGAATTCATATCATTTTCATTTCTAGTATCTGATTATTTCCTGACACCAAATTTTACTTCTTGTACCTCAGATGTACATTGCCACGGATGACTGGTATCGTCGGCTACTCTAACACTTGCTAAAATTTTGAACTACTAGGATCTTAAATCACGTGACATGTAGAGACTACCGAGTTCCTGAACATCAACCAATGATATCCATCCGATACTTTTTGGTGTTGTGAAATAAATTATTGAATGACTGTAGAGATATCTGCCGTGAACTATTTTGACTATTTATTTCTGTAATCCATACCTTGCATTGTCTTCCCCTGAGATTGTATCCATAATGTCTGTATAATGTTGATTTTTTAGGAACGCCATCTGATGGTAGTCTAGAAGCATGTAAAAACTACTTAATATGTTGACTTCTACTGAAATACAAGATTGACATTGTGTTTGTTAGACTTCTAGTGATTTAGGAGTCTTTCTCTTATTGTTACTCAGAGAATTCTACGTAGACAAATAATTTATGTTATAGAAAATTCTCGTTTGGCTTCAGTTGTTAATTTGATATTGGTTGCCTAGTGATATTGATTGCGTTCCGGTATCAATATGGCGCATGTTTGAACGTTATTCGCTCAGTCGTCACTTGAGGATTATTTAATATCGTGTTTTGTGTTATTTAAAGTGAATGATTAACAACTGAAATGTTCAGAAATTCCTTGTAAGTTTTCTATTGTGTAAATTTGAATATTCATGTGGGGAAGTTGGAGTTTAGACGTCAATGGTGCCGTCATGATGTTCGCTAGGCGCGAACAAGGAAGCGATCGATAGCCACTGGTATAAGTGGTAGCTCTGCAACTTGGCAGTTCGGGGCACCCAATTATCCCCAACATAAGGTATTGTCAAATGTAATGGATATACATGGATATCCCCCATATGAATGTGGAAATCAGTGGGAAACAACAATATTATTATCCAGCGAAGATAAGCGTGGCGACACACAGAAGTAGGCCTACACTAGTTAGTTAGTGTTAATATTACAACATGGAACGTCAGATCGTTAGCGCACAGTTGTAAATTAGACAACATCAAACAAGGAATTGAAAGAATGAACGTAAATATCTTAGGACTGAGTGAAATGAGAGGGACTGCGGCAGGAGAAGGTACAAGCAGATACATTTAAAGTCATATACTCTGGTAGACAAAAACACCAGAGAGGTGTAGGCATATTATTAGACACGCAACAGACCACAATATTTCACCTTAGAACAGGTCACTGAAAACTATTGGGTCACCTTTACCGATTGAGGATCTCATACACAGGTGAATGTCCATGTGTATCCGGAACCCAGATCTTCGAAACGCAAACTTCAAGACTGCCCAACATACAAAGAACAGAGACAGCAGACCTGGTCAGAGGATATAGACTTGGAGCAAAAGCTATAGGGCAGCCGCTTTGACCTGCAGAAGGCAGCGGACTTTGCCCTGACGACAGGCCTGAAAATATAACATGACCACAGATACTGAACGCAGAAGAAGAAGAATGGCAATATCAGACCTGATAATATTAGTTAGACTAACAGGAAAACCGTTGGATATCAATATTGTATAAGTCTATGCACCCACATCAAGCAGTTCCGAGGAGGACAGCGAAAATTTCTATGAAGATCTAGAAACCGCAATTAAACAGTGTAAAAATCATGAAGTAACTATAGTGATGGGGGACTTTAACGCAAAAGTTGGTGAAACAGAAATAAAAGATGTGACTGAAGATTTGGCTTAGGAGTTAAGAACGAAAGAGGTGATTTATTGATAAAGTGGGCACAGGCACATAACTTAATAATATGGAATACATGGTTCAAGCAACATTCAAGAAGCCTGTATACATGGATTAGCACAGGAGACAATACACGTAACCAAATTGATTACATTTTATTCTCTAAAAGACATAGAAACAGCATTAGATATATGAAACAAGGCCATGTGCTGACTGCAACAGTGATCATATACTACTGGTGGGGAAATTTTGTATAAGATTAAAGAAAATGAAGAAAAGACCAAGAAATATGAAATTAGATTTAGCATTATTGAAATAAGATGCTGACATTAAATATAATTGTACAAAATAGATACACTGCCATTGCAAAGATTCAGAGTATTGAAGATCAATGGAACATGCTAAAACAGTCGATAAACCAAACATCTAAAGAGATAATACCAAAAGTAAAACATGCATCCAAAAAATGGATGACTAAAGAAATATTAGAATTGATGAGCATTAGATGAAAAAATAAACACAAGATAGAGGAATATCAGAAAATACACAAAGAGATAAGAGAAATGAAAAATAGCAAAAGAAAGCTTGCTGAACAAGAAATGCACAGAAATATAATCGCATTACAACCAAGATACAACATTACTACATAAGCAAATTGAGGCAATAACAGGGAAGAGAACGCAAAGTTACATGATGTCTAAAATCTAAGACAAGGCAGGAGTTAATGGGAAAAGTTCACATAATACAGAGATGGACAGAATATATCAAAGAACTTTACGATGACAATAGGCCCGAAATAAACATACAAGATAACGACGAAGGTCAATCAATACTCGCAGCAAAAGTAATGGAGTCACTAAGACACATGAAATATGGCAAAGCTCCAGGTCCAGATAATATCACATGAGAGGACTTGGCAGTTTTAAGTGACTTTGAAGTTGAAATATTACAAAATAGCTGAATGACATATATAAAAGTGGATACATACCCGATGACTTTATGCGGGCTAATTTTATAGCCTTACCTAAGAAACCAGGAACCACCGAATGTGAAGAACACTGTACAATCAGCCTCATGAACCAAATAACAAAAATACTTATCAGAATCAGCATGAAGAGAGTAAGAAACAAAATAAAAACAAATAAGTCCAGAACAATGTGGCTTTATAGAAGGCAAAGGTACCAACAATGATATATATTTTTAGAACACTAATTGAAAGATCTATAGAGGTAAAAACAGATCTGTACCTCTGTTTTATAGACTACACGATAGCATTTGATAAAGATAAACATATTAAAGTTATACACATATTATAGAGTTTAAACATCCACAATATGGATTTAAGAATCATCAAGAACATGAACTGGCAACAAACAGCAGCAATAAGAGTAGGAATTAATTTGCCCATTTTCAAAAAAATTAAACAAGGACTTGTGCAATTTCACCAGATCTGTTCTCTTTATACAGGAAAAACATAGTACGTGCAATTGCTGATATCTCAGGAATATCAGTGGGAGGACATAACATAAATAATTTGAGATATGCGGATGACAATATTCTGATTGCAAAAAAGTGAGGAAAATCAAGATTTATTTAATGTAGTAGTCACAGAAAGTAAAGAGAAAGGCCTCTTCCTAAATATCAAGAAAACAGAAGTAATGGTTATTTCAAAGATACAAAATACCAAACCTTGCAAGATCAAAGTGACTATACAGTATTAAAACAGGTACACAAATTCAAATATTTAGGTACAACGATTACAACATGGCTGTAAACCTGGCCAACATGTCCGGCGTGATGGTGTAAACTTTCGACACAGAACACAGAACAGATATAGAAGCCACCGAACCAATTATACTAAACAGAGAAATAGAAGAAGCCTTAAAACATAGCCCAAGTAATAAATCACCAGGACGGGACGGTATACCAAGCGAAGCAATAAAAGCGTGTAGAAACACAGGGGCCCAGTGGTTAGCCAGACTATTCAAAATAGCCTGATCAGAAGCACATGTACCAGATGACTGGCAAAAAACAGTAATTGTACCACTATGGAAACACAAAGGTAATAAGAGAGAGTGTGAATCATATAGAGGCATCTCCTTATTAAGTCACACAGGTAAAATCTACGCAAAAAATAGATAATGAGATACATTGCACAACTACAGTTGAGCCCCTCTCAGTTTGGCTTCAGAAGGGGAGCAAGCTGTACAGACGCACTTTTCACACTGAGACAACTGAGTGAAAAAGCAATTGAATACAATCAAGATTTAAACACAGTATTTGTAGACCAGGAAAAAGCATTCGACAGAGTAGATAGAAACATTATATGGGAAAAAATGCATAACATCAGTGGACAACTGTTAGATAATATAAAAGCGATATATCAAAAATGCCAAAGCTCAGTAAGAACAACAGATGGAATGACTGAACCTTTTGAAACAAGATCTGGAGTAAGACAAGGATGCGTACTTTCACCCCTACTTTTCAACATATACATGGACAGAATAATAAAAGAAGCTCATATCAACAAAGAGGAAAACATTGGAAATAAACCTGATGAGGAACTTAATAATGGAATCAAAAAACTATTATTTGCTGATGATCAAAGTTTAATATACAAAGATGAGGACACATTGCAAAAGCATATCAATGCATTGCTGTTAGAATGTCATAAGTACAACATGAAAATTAATGTGCAAAAAAAACAGAAGTTATGAAAATTAGCAAGTCTTCAACACCAATGAATCTACCAATAGATAACACCAAAGTGAAACAATTCAAAGAATTTAAATATCTAGGCAGCATTTTTATCCGAAGATGGAAGACTAGACAGAGAAATAGAAACAAGGTGCCAGAAAGCAAACACAGTGACTTACCAACTTTCACCATTACTCCTTCATCCGAAGATCAAGATGGAATTTTAAAAAAAAATAATATCTACAATTTTTATACCAACACTGTGCTACCAATGTCAAACATGGTCTTTAACAGCTTCGCAGCAAAGAAAAATCGTCACATGTGAAATGAAGTGTCTGAGAAAAGCTGCATGGTTGCTAAATGGTTACCAAACTAGATAAAATAAGAAATGAAGAAATTATGAAAAGAGTTGATATAATATCATGTATCGAACATATTGAGAGAAAGCAAGTAAAATGGTTCGGTCACCTTATGAGAATGAAGCCAAACCAAATACCAATAAGAGCATATAGTACAAGAATATCTGGGCGTAAAGCCAAAGGTAGACCACGAAAACGGTGGATAGAACACATCAAGATAACCTTGAACAAACATGGACTAAATGCAACCTTGGCGACACATCTGGCCTTGAAACGACAGCTTAAGCTACCACCCCTACGCTTAACGGCAAGTGTGAATGCGATCAACAAGTATTCACCTGGGGAAAGACAATAGACAATAGATTACAGCAGACGGAAGATGTTCAACAGAAATGACAAGCAGAATAGGTCAGGCAAAAACTACATTCAGAAAAATGAAAAAAAAATAGGTGTAATATGACATTGTCATTAGAGGTGAGGAGGATAGTTCTGCAGTGCTATATAACCCATATACTAATATATGGATGCTAGTCTTGGACAATAAACAAACTGAAAAGTGGGAAATTAGAAGCAACAAAGATGTGGTTCTATAGAAGAATGGTGAGAATATCATGGACTGCCAGAAAAACTAATGTGGAAATGTTGAAGACTCAAATAAGAAATGGATCGTAATCAATAATATAAGAAAAAGACAATATTCATTTTTTGGGGCCACTTCATGAGACAGGCAGGTTTGGAGAACATAGTCACAACAGGAAATATTGAAGGCAACAGAGACATAGGACGACAATGTTTGAAAATATTAGACAGTTTGACAACCTGGTAGAGCAGGGAAACAACTACGATCTTCATACATAATACTGCAGACAGAGAGCTGTGGAGAGCCATAATTGCCTACGCCAGCCGGCATGGCACCAGATGATAATGATGAGCATAGTGATAGTAACTAATTGTAACTATTATAATTTAATGAGAACTGAAATACTTGACCTGAAGTAAACACTCCATTGTTTATTTATTGTAAATGGATATTAAATACTATAGTAACATCTTTCTATTTATAGGTGTCACAGGGCGTATAATCTATGTAACGTGTCCTTTACAGAACTATGCCCTCACTGACACTCTGTAAGCATCTCGGTTCTGTGAAAGCTGCCAAGCGTCTTCTAGTGTCATGTTCAGAATGTCTTCGAAATCATATGTTTCCATCAGTAGTATGCCTCTTGTTCTCTTTCCTGGAACGTTTTCCTTCGTGATTAATTTTTCTAATTCATTATGTCTCTTTATATGTATGATATCTGATAGCTTTCGTTTTTTTTGGTATTTTTTTGGTATTTTTATTTGGTATTTTTTTTGGGAGCGAGTATTCTGTTGAACTCACTGATGATTTATTCATATACATTTTCATATAAATATCGATTGGGAAATTGTAGTTATTCGTGGGAAATCGTGTTATTAAAATAGAGTGTTATATTGAGTCAATCGTTCTTTATGGATGCGAGACATGTAGGGTTACATCACAAAAAATCAGTACAAATTCACACACAAAGGGGAGAGGTTTCAGGGATTCATTCTCCACCGTAAAAAAATAGAGTATAACATATGCGCTAAAAATAAGTAAAATAAATAGCAGGTAAAACTTCCAACCCGCCAATTTCTTTAACTGTTATCACAAATAAATACTATCAAAGATTCCAGAAAAATCAAATTAACATTTATTTCATCACACAACCAAACCCTCTTACCGGCTGTCTATAGATACCAAACCCCCTTAAAGGGTGTCCATATACAACTAAAACCCCTTTTAAGGCTGTTTCTATACAACCAAACACCCTTAAAGACGGCCCATCCATATTTACGAACCAGCCCCCTTGAAGACTTCCCATCCATAGTTACAACCAAACACCCTTAAAGACGGCCCATCCATAGTTACAACCAAACACCCTTAAAGACGGCCCATCCATAGTTACAACCAAACACCCTTAAAGACGGCCCATCCATAGTTACAACCAAACACCCTTAAAGACGGCCCATCCATAGTTACAACCAAACACCCTTAAAGGCTGTTAATAGACAATCAAACCCCATCACGGGCTGCCCATAGATAACCAAATCCACCCCCCCCCTCCCCAATTGGCTGCCGATAGAAAACAGGTTTACGGGTTTTTCACAAGCATCGCACCTTCGCACTGGCTGTCGACAGACCGAAACCCCTTCTCCTGGCTGTCCAAGACAGCACACACCCCCTACAAAGGGCTGTACATAAACCCAATCTCTCTTTACGAGTTATCTATAGACAACCATATCCATGTGTCTATTGACATCCAAACCACCTTACGAGCTGTCCAAAGACAACCAAACCCCTTCATGTCATGTTCATTGACAAAGAAAACCACTTCGTGGGATGTCCTTAAAAAACAAATCCTTCTTCCCGAGCTGTCCGTAAACAACCACAACCCCTCATGCGCTATCCATAGAAAAAAACACCTCTTCACGGGTTGTCCATACAACAACCAATCCCCTCACTTACTACTGCTAGACAACCTATCCCCCTCACTTACTACTGCTAGACAACCTATCCCCCTCACTTACCATTGCTAGACAACCTATCCCCTCACTTAACATTGCTAGACAACCTATCCCCTCACTTACCATTGCTAGACAACCTATCCCCTCACTTACCATTGCTAGACAACCTATCCCCTCACTTACCATTGCTAGACAACCTATCCCCCTCATTTACTATTGCTAGACAACCTATCCCCCTCATTTACTATTGCTAGACAACCTATCCCCCTCATTTACTATTTCTAGACAACCAAACACGCCACGAGCTGTCCATAAGCAGTTAACTCCCCCCCCCCCCACCTTCTTACGTTCTGTCCATAGACAACCAAACCCCCTCACGAGCTGTCCATAAATTATGTCAATAATTAGAGATGAGAGGACTGAGAATGTTAAAAATGGTAGCAAGGAAGAAGAGTTTGAGAAACTGTTTCATACACTGTTTTTACACGACTTTTTTTCAAATAAATTGTTCGAATTTGAAAAAAATGTCACGTTTGTGACATAGAATATGTATTTTTCTTGTATCTTTTTATGTTAAAAAATGTTTTTCTGGCCTTTTGGTGGAGTTACAATATATACGACTTTGCAAACATAATTTATATACAGTCAATTGTCATATTCACATCTACGGCATTTTGAACAACATTTATGTACGGTCACTTGCCATATTCATATTATGTTTAGGAGCGTGGAAGCCTAGTTCATAGTCAGCTTGCTTTCAATCACCAGCGTGCCAAGTTCGAAACCACGTCCGGACAAAAAAATCCGGGTTGTGATTTCTCGCTTGACACGATCACTCCTTCTGTAGACTCAGCTGTAAATGAAGAGTTTTCTTCATCCCCAACGTCAGGTTGCTGCCATCGAACATACCTTTACCCTTACCTTGTCATTTTCATATCGACGGCTCTTCTTGCGCAATTTATATACTGTCCCTTGTCATATTATTATCTGCGGCTGTGTTGACGTTATTTATATACTGTCCCTTACTATACTCAAATATACGGCTTGATGTAATAATGCACTTCCGTATCTTCCTGCTCTATATAGCAGAAGAGGTATATAGAAAGTTCATGGTTGTTTAGGCTATATGTTGGGATGTGCGTCTTCTTTACATACGTTCTTTATCAAACACCTACAGATTAGAAAGATGTATTCCGGAGAACGTATTCGGTTGTGTCGTGGTAGCTGCTATATGTGTGCCATTCGGCCTGACACATCCAATTTCAGCATGATATTTTGGTTACTCTGACCCTATTTGAGGTTGGATACCCAAATCCCCCGCATAACCAATTTAGTTTCCTCTTAGGGCACTACACATGGAAGGTAAACAGTCCTGCTGTTCTTTGTTTCCCTTTCACATTTGTTGACGAGCAAATGTATACATCTGACATATAAAGTACAACCATGTTTGGTTCTAAATCACATAAAAAAACATTGTCCCTGTCACAAATAATGTGAAAGAAACACAGCTGGCCGATTCGACATACATGATCGTGATATTTTTTTTTAAGTGCTTGATCAGTAAATTTGTTCAGAGAACCGAGAAAGGTGTAGTCTTTAGGGAACATGGCGGCAACGACGTTTGCGTCACTCTTATATAGAATTATGAGTTGGAATATAGGAGCCTCTGAAGCGTATCCCTAAGTTTATTTCGGTTATATTTCATAATTCCCCTTATTGATTTAAAATTCTTTTTGCATAATACCTTTTTATAAATATTTTCTATGGGCAGAAACTGCAAAAGTCAGTCATGCCTGGGCTACCTTCGAGGAAATCGCTAAATGAATATAAGATAGATAAATAATTGTCACAAGAAGTAAGACGAAAGACACGAGTCGCTGAAATGAAAGCTGCGAAACCTTCTGTCAATGTGTAGCTGTGGATGCTTAGAAACAATGTCCAGCAAATGTTGTATATGTTCTACCTAATTTATGGACGAAAAGATACAGTTTTGTATCTTTGAAAACCAGTTACCTGTGAACTGTTCTGAGGCTTGTAATAAGCCAGTTTCAACAACTGGTAATTGCATCATTTTACAACGAATTTTAATCAAAACAACCACATTTTAAAAAAAACAAGCACATAAAAATAATTAATATCTATATGGTTATACGTAACTCTGTAGCTTCAAGTGATAATCGACAGGGATCTCTGAAAAAAATCCACCTTATAAACAAGACGACACGAGCAGAATTCGAACAAGACGAACAATTTAACCACTACGCAAGGGAGATCCCCATATCTCTATGGTTAAATAAGCGTTTAGTTTCTTTTCTTTGTTAAGAAACTCTCCCGCCGATCGGCAGACAAATGCTTCGAGTTCACCGGTTATTTTTGTTTGAAATTCAAAAAGGATAATGAAGTGGTTCACTCAGACACCAGAATGTAGGGTATGCCATTTTGATATACATTTTAGCACTTATAGGCGTGTCCACAACTTTTGAGTTGGTTGCAATCCAGCCCTTATCTTTTGGCTCAGGCTATGAAAATGACAAGGCTAGTCTTATGACACTACAGTAAGGGACTGTATATAAATGACGTCTACACAGCTGTGGATATGAATATGTCATTGTGATTCATAATTCTAAAGTAATGCAATATGATATTCCCCGCTATTTTTATTGGTCGCTGTGTATAATTTGTGTACACAACCAATGAAAATGACGAAAAAGTGCACTTGCAATACTTTAGAAGAATGATTTCCAATTATCTAAAGAACAGTTTTGTCGAAGGTCTAGGCTTAAGTATGTAGCTGTTGTTGCTGCGCAAGTCAAGCAATTTCTAACTAGTACTTAGAGAAACTATGAGTCCAAGGACCGCTGGATCAGCAACCACCCATATAAGTACAGTATATATTATATATGTAAGTGGGTGTAAGTACGGTATATTATATACGTAAGTGGGTGTAAGTACGGTATATTATATACGTAAGAAGATGTAAGTTATGTTATGTTATGTTCCTCCAGGGCCATAGGCGGCGCATAGGGCAGAAACCATAGCTTTCCGTTTCTGTCTTTGTGTTGCCAGGTCTTTCAATACGTAAGTTTTACTTTCAGATGTAAGTACGGTATATTATATATGTAAGTGGGTGTAAGTACGGTATATTATATATGTAAGTGGGTGTAAGTACACTATGTTATATATGTATTCTTCGTCTTCTGCGTAAAATAATGTTTGTAATCAACCGATAACTGGTTCTGTCAGTCATCGTGTAACGGCGGATGTGTTCATGGGGAGATCGGAGCACATATGGGAGTATCAAGTGTACAATAATGATGTTCTGATAACTAGCTAACTGACTATATGTGTATTCTGTCCTAGACATCTGCGATCAGCATCTGCGGTCACGTTAGATTGTCAGACCTGTAGCCAGAGTGAAGTGGCTGTCCCATAGTTTTGCCTCAAGCGATATCGCCGGCAGTAGTAGATCTCGCTACATAATTAATTAAGACTTCATTTGTTACGTTTTTTTGTGTGGTTATTTTCGTGAATTTCTTTATTCAGTAATTGCATACCAAAAAAATAGACATCCTGAAGTATGAGTTCACGGGTTTTGATTCTAGATCTATATGTGCTTTCATCTGTGAATGAGATTTCAGTTAGTAGTGGTGACCCACCAGCCTGCAGTGTGCTAGACTATATTTGCCTATGTATATATCAGTATTGTATACTTGGAAGACTAGAACTCAAACAATTGTTCCACAGTGAATATAAGGGAATAAAACCTGACAAACAATGGCAAAATTGAAATATTTGACAATTATTTTAATTGTTGGAACAGTCTTCTCTTTGATCATCTTTGATGTACCATTTCTGATATACATCAAGAAAAGTTATCGATTTTTAACCACTATGAACCTGAACTCAACCGAGACATTCTCGTCTTTGTCACGGTATGACAATGAGTATTCAAATAAGACATCACCAAAGACGTCCCATTCCTCTTCACATAATTACAGTAGTTATACGACTCTGCCCTGGTCGCGTAATGGCAGTAACTATACAAGCGAGTCTTGGATTAGTAAAAACTTTATAAAGACTACAGTTATAGTTCTTCCTAAGAATTCTTCCGATTTCAAAACAATACGATATTTAAATAATACTAATGTAACTTTACTGGAGAAACTAACGGACATTTCAGAAATAGTTAAAGTTGCTGGAATAAACTGTACTGCTCTGTTTAAGGGCTCTCCAAAAGATAAAGCCTCGATTCCAACCAAATCAAAAGTTGTTGACGCGCCTATTAGTGAACAAATGTATATCAACATGGCGTCTGATTGTCACAAATTTCAAACATCTCGAGGATACATCATGTCATCTTTAACAGAAGAAGAGAAAGATTTTCCATTGGCGTATTCGGTGATTGTGTACACAGATTCAGAAATGTTTGAAAGACTTCTGAGAGCTATTTATCGACCACAAAATTATTACTGCATCCATGTGGACCAGAAGTCGTCAGATTCCTTCTATAATATTATATTAGCCATTATTAAATGTTTTCCTAACGTCTTCATGGCTAGCAGGAGAATTGCAGTTTATTGGGGTCAATTCAGCGTATTGGAACCTGATCTAGTCTGTATGGAAGATTTATGGAAGTATCCAAGTTGGAAATATTTCATCAATTTAACAGGACAAGAATTTCCTCTCAAAACTAACTTTGAAATAGTGAAAATATTTCAAGCATTTAATGGAGCCAACGATGTTATAACTTTTTTCAAATGGTAAGTTTTTTGTTACATTCCATTTTCTTTCATTTAAAGTTCTTACACTTATGTTCCTTGGAGTGCACATCATTATATTAAAGATGTATTTCTCGTTTTCTTTACCTCTTTGTACACAGCTACTTTTGCCATGTGTCGTAACAACCTTGACTGATCATCGTTGCCTTGGACAACTATTTTGGTTTAGCTAAGTTAAAAAGCATTTCCTATGGTGATGTATGCTCCTTTCAAACCGGACGTTAAACCAATTTGATTATATTGGAAATTATAACCATCAAAAAATAATGGAGTTTTGGTAATCCAGTCATCCGACTCCGGATATATGACACTTCGTGCTGTTTGATCAGCAAATATATGTTGTGAATTCATAGTTTTTCGGTCAATAGCCTTAGTCTACCTTTTCTGTCGACTCTTCTGGTATCCATCTTCATGTCTCAACTCCTGCAACTGTCATTATTGGATCCGTCTTCTGAGGTTGCCAAATATGTCAATTAACTGCTTTTTCTATAATGTTCATACCATATGATGATGGTGTTCCTCCTTCGCAAGCGAAAATGAGCATGGCATGAAAAACATTAATTTAAATGCGAAGGAAAAAAATTAAAATTGGTAATTAACTAATTTGGTTTTTGAGTTCGTAGATGCCCGATGAGTCCGATTCGTGCACGGGAAGTTCTATTGCAGTGCATGCAGGAGTGCTGAAGGTTTGGGGTAGAAGAATTTTCGGATTTGTCCTTCCGCTTCTTGCGTTTGTGGATTGCCCGTAGAGTTATTTCTGTTTCAAATTGCATGATGCCAACAGTGATGTGGATGTGCCAGGCTGAGCGATCAAGTGCTGTAGTCTCCCAGGATCTAGGATCGATGATGCAGTACTTGAGAGATCTTTTTAGGTGATCCTTGAAGCGCTTTTTCTGTCCTCCACTTGAACATTTACCTTCAAGCAGCTCCCCATAGAGTAATATCTTTGGAAAGCGCTTGTCTGGCATACGGACGATAAAATTGTCATACCAAATAGCAACAGAATCACGACAGACATTTTTATGTCGTGATATTTAATGAGATCTTGTCTGTGTTTTGTGTCCAATTTCTCGTATTATCTCAATTAATTTCTGACACGCTTTCATTTCTTTAGTGATTGCCATGTTTGACACTTCTAGCAAATTTCTAATATGAAGATGCCATGTGTAATTTGGCTTGTTTGCTTACAAATGGCAGACTTTCTTTTACTAATGAACGATACATGATAAATATCTTTCTTGGTTAATACATATTTAATTTATCTTTGAAGTCTTGAATGTATTGGAACAAACTGCCGTAAGTATACTAACGTGACTAGCTGTAAACAGAGTTGTTCCTCGCCATCTTTTGTTTGATGTCCAGCATTATATATTTTAAACGCTTCAATCCTTATAGTGCGGGGCAAGATTTCTGCCCTTAAAAATGACCACTTTTACATTTATTGGGACATCAAATGGCATTTGTTTAAAAATTGTTGGCCCTTGATGTCGCGAAAATTCCCAAACTTGTGACGGTAATATCATTTTGAAATGTCACAAGATGACAAGTTGTATATAAAATCCAATATAACGAATATTGCTGAGTCAAACTGATGTGAACTCAAAATATAAGAACAGTTTATTTACTATTGACAAAATCTATAATGTACAATATTCTGTTCACAATATCAAGATTAGAACATCAACAATCTTCCAAGTCATATAGTGAATATCTACATTATCCTGGATCACGATCATAATATAGACTCGATCGTCTCTCTAATACAAAGTGTATAATGAATATCTATAATATTTTAGATGACAGTTAAAATAGAGATGGTAATATATAAATGGTGATAATCTCACTATCAACAAGACTAGAATCTGACACATTGCAACCCGGTGATAATCTCACTAGCAACTAGACTAGAACTTGACACGGTGCAACCCGGTGATAACCTCACTAGCAACTAGGCTAGAAGTGGACACGGTGCAACCCTGTGATAACCTCACTAGCAACTGGAACTTGACACGATGAAACCCTGTGATAATCTTGCTATCAACACTGCTATGACGTTCCTCATTCTAGACTTAAAACAGAGCTATCTTTCAATGGCATTAATAACTGCTTGTAAATTAATTTGTCTGCAGTGCAATGAAGGAAAGATGGAATGGAACGCACCCCCCTTATAGTCTCCGTCCTGCCAAAGGATCTGTTCACATTGCAGTCAATAGGTAATATCAATAAAGAAAACCCATTTTTTAGTCTTGTCTGAACTTCTTACTTTTGTCTTCTGTCCTTACTAGTTAGCGCGGGAGTGCCTACTTCAAAGGGAGTCAATCCCTAAAGAAAATGTCCACTGTCTGTCAGGCTAGAACGGCAGTGTCTCATGCTAAGGGAGTAAACACGGAAATTTCGTGAGACAACCTAATATAGCGGTGAGATATGGTCCTCTTTGTACGTGTGATTTATCCTGTTTATTATATTATATGGAAATATAATATGGAAAAGGAAAGGCAGCAAAAGAGACTGTAACCAGTACAGGGGAATTTCCTTGTTAAGCCATGCAGGAAAACTATATGCAAAAATAGTAGAGAAAGGACTGAGACCTGTAATAGAACAACAACTTAGCAATACACAAATGGGTTTTAGAAGAAACAGAGGATGTACTGATGCAATATTTATTCTGAAACAGTTGGCAGAGAAGTCAATAGAATATAACCAAAATGTATACATATCCTTCATAGATCAAGAGAAAGCATTTGACCGAGTAAACAGAGAAAAACTATGGGAAACATTAAAAATTTATGGAGTGTGCCAACATTTAATTGACGTTTGTAGAAGTCTCTATAACAACAGCAGTTGCACTATAAGAACAGCTGCAGGCTACACAGAGGACTTTGTGATTAGCACAGGAGTAAAGCAGGGATGTATATTATTCCCACTACTTTTTATTACATACATGGACCATATAAACAAAACAGCAAATTCTAATGAAGCAAATGAACTGCTTTTTGCAGATGACCAGGTTTTATTCCACAACAGCATTAAAAACCTGCAAGACCACCTAAACACAATAGACACAGCAGGCAAGCAATTTGGAATGAAAATCAACATAGATAAAACAGAAGTAATGAATATTGCAAGAGAAAAGGAGAACATCAACATACAGATAAATAATAAACAACTAAAACAAGTAGATGAATTCAAATATCTGGGCAGCACATTGAGATATGACAACAAACAAGAAGCAGAAATAAACGCAAGATGTAATAAGGCCTGTCAGATCATTGGTCAATTGCTGAACTACTACTGCCCAAATGATAAACCATTGGCACTAGACACAATTCCAGATAAAGAAAGGCTTATGGTGTGTGGTGACTTCAACAGCCACTCTCAGAGCTGGGGCTACGATCATATCGACAAGAGAGGTGAGGAACTTGAGAGCTGGCAGGATGAAAATAATCTCATTCTTATTAACCAGCCAGCTGACTCACCAACCTTCTACTCGAGAGCATGGCACACCACCTCTACACCAGACCTGGCATTCTACTCACCAGGCCTGGAATGGAACATCACACGTGTCGTTGGAAAGCAGCTTGGGGGTAGTGACCACAGACCAGTATTTCTGGAAATTCACAATGAATATACCAAGGACAGCAGCACGCTCACTAGGTGGAACTATAAGAGGGCAGACTGGAAAATGTACCAGCATTTAACCAGTGTTCTAGCTAAGGACATGAACTTGGACAAAGACATCAATAGAGCAGTGAGTGAATTTAATAGATGTATACTACATGCTGCTAGTAAAACCATACCCAGGGGGGGCACGCAAAAACTACAAACCCTACTGGAATGATGAACTGGAAAAGCTGCAAAATGAGATGGAAACATCTAGAAAGCAGGCTGAGAACAGACCTAGCCAAGAACATCACAACAAATATCAGCAAACAAAGGCTAAATTTCAAAGAGCCAAGTTACAAGCCAGACGGAACAGCTGGAAAGAAAAAACAGAGTCGCTGAACCTAGAAAGAGATACTAGGAAATTATGGAAACTTGTAAAACAACTAAATGATGAAGGTACAGGGAGAAATACCAGGATCACACTTTATAAAGATAAAAACATTTTAACAGGTAAACATGCAGCTGATTACTTTGCAGATTCCTTTGCAGAAGACAATAACGTCAAAGTCAGCCCAGATAAACAACAGGAGGTTCGAGCGAACCAGCAAAACATTGGACAAGACGAACCTATACCTGAAGTCATGGAGGCACCAATCACAATGAGAGAACTGGAGCATGCAATATCCAAATTGAAAATGAAAAAGTCCCCTGGAGCTGATGGAGTGTCCAATGAAATGATTAGAAACCTGGGAATTGCAGCAAGAGCAAAGCTGCTGCAAATCTTTAACACAAGCTGGTCCACAGGTAATGTACCACAGGCGTGGAGAGAAGCAATAATGATACCACTCCTCAAATCAGGAAAAGATGGCAACACAGTCTCCAACTACAGGCCCATCAGCCTCACAAGCTGTTTATGCAAAACAATGGAACGCATTATCAATCTTAGGATGCAGTGGTACCTTGAAAGTGAAAACCTTCTGGTATCACAGCAAGCAGGTTTCAGACAGTGCTACTCTACTGAAGATCAGGCAACCTACCTCTCCCAAGAGATTGAGGATGCCTTCCAAGATAAGAAACTGGTACTAGCAGCATGGATAGACCTTAGGAAAGCATTTGATAAGGTCTGGAAAGAAGGGCTCCTAAAGAAATTGCGAAATTGCAGGGTTAGCTCAAGAATGTACAAATGGGTAAAAGCATACCTGCATAATAGAAGAGCCAGGGTACAATTAGATGGTCGCAAAAGCAAGAAAGTCCTACTGCGTCATGGAGTCCCCCAGGGAGGAGTCCTGTCACCCACACTTTTCTTGGTTTACATCAATGACCTAGTTGCTGAACTACCACACGGGATCAAAGTGGCAATGTATGCTGACGACCTGGTGATCTGGTGCACGGAAGAACATGCAACAGTGGCCACTAAACAAATACAAAGAGCTATCGATGCCCTAACCTTATGGGCAAATAGATGGTGTGTCAGCATTAACACAGATAAGTGCAGCACTACACTCTTTACCCTCTCACCAAAACAAAAAGCCGGTCATATCAAGATAGACGGAGAGCTCTTGAAGGAAGACAAACAACCAACATACCTCGGAGTTACTTTTGATGATACGCTGACATGGAAGCAGCACATAAACAAAGCAACAACAAAAGCCAGGAGGAAGTTAGCTATCCTGAGAAAACTAAGTGGAACCACATGGGGAGCCAGTGGGAATATACTCAGTAAAGTTTACCAGCAAGGCATAAGACCACACCTGGAATATGGTTCAGCTGCGTGGTGTTCTGCATCAAACACCACATTACAAGATCTAGATAAAGTGCAAAACCAGGCACTTAGAATAATGTTGGGAGCAATGAAATCAACACCCATAGCAGAGATGCAGAAAATGGGAAGAATGCAAACACTTGGCGAACGCAGAGACACAAAAGTACTAATTCAAGCGGAAAAGTTTCAGTGTATGCCAAGTCATCCAATGAAGGAAAGATTCCAAAACCTAGCAATGGGGCGACTGAAAAGAAGCAGCTTTATCCATCAAGCTAAACGACTCCGTAGACAACTTACAGACCTACCTGAAGTTGACAGCCCCTTAAGGTCTGTACCAGAACAAACCCCATGGAGTGAAAGGCATGGAATGCCAATATACATTCAGACCCATGTGAAAGGAATACTAAGCGAGGACGAACAGAACAGTGTGCAGCGGAGGACAGTCACCCTCAGTTTCCTGGACGAGGAATATCCACAAGATATATGGGTCAGAGTATACACAGATGGGTCAGCACAGAATGCTGTGAGGAATGGAGGTGCAGGTGTATATATAGAATATCCACACAAGCCTAGAGATACAATCAGAACACCGACAGGAAAATTCTGCAATAATTATGATGCAGAAATCCAGGCAATTACTGTGGCAGCTAAAAAACTGCTGAACTCCAACTCTGACCTACAGCCTGTGGTATTCCTGACAGATGCAAGGTCAGTGCTTCAAGCTCTCCAGTCTGGAAAACTAACAGACTTGAAAAAACTACTTAGCGAATTGTCTTACCAGTATAGGGTAACCATGCAGTGGATACCCTCTCACTGTGGAATACCAGGAAATGAAAAAGCAGACCAACTGGCTAAGGAAGGTGCTGCCGAAGATCAACCAGATATACCAATCACCTACCATCAGAAAAAACAGATGATCAAGTCAATAAGAAAGCCACAAACACCAACACAAGATGACTATCACATTATGAACAGATCAGAACAAGTTATAATTCTACGTCTCAGAACAGGACACAACCGACTCCGCAGTCACATGTATACAAAGTTCAAGATTGGCAACACGGCCATGTGTACATGTGGACAGGCAGTACAGAGTGCCAAACATATACTTCAAGAGTGTTCTGAGCATGAAACGCTGAGGCAGACATATTGGCCAGAGGAAACAACACTGGAATCAAAACTCTATGGGACACTGTATGAACTACAAAAGACAGTGAGTTTTATTAAGGAGACAGAATTGCAGATATAGACATGTTTCAAGTGAACGAAAGAAGAAGAAGAAGAAGAAGAAATTGGTCAATTAACACCTTTACTAAGAAACAAAGATATTACACTAGAAACAAAGAAAGCGCTTTTCAACACCATTTTCTTACCAACATTGTGTTATCAGTGTCAAACTTGGACATTAGATTCTAGAACAATACATAAGATTAACACCACTGAAATGAAATGTGTGAGACGTATGATTGGAGTTAGCTTGAGAGACAAAATCAGGAATAAAGCACTAAGGAAACAATTAGAGATCAAACCAACAATAGAATACATACAGAAACAACAAGTTAAATGGTTCGGCCACATAACCAGACAGAAAGAGCAAAAAATTATCCAAAAAACACTTAACAAACGATACGAAAACAGGAGACCTATTGGACGCCCTCGTAAAAGGTGGATAGATAGTGTATTAGAGACACTCGGAAATATAACAGCAGAGGAGGCAAATAGAAGGGCAAAAGACCGTACACTCACTCTCCCCTCAACACCGAAAGGTACATGAGGACAGAAAGAAGAAGAATTATATTATAAATTATTACATTCGACTATATCCCATCTCATGACAATGTCTATTATAAGTCTTCAATATAGTTTCGCGTTGTTGTTTTTTATTCCAATCTATATAATTGATCGTATTGTGTTTCTTCTTTTTGTTCCTTCAATTATTTATTACTCTTGGTTCGTGATCCGTAATGACTGTCCTTTCTTATTCCTTTAGTCATGATCCATGTTAGTGGTAGTACTTCACTAAGATGTGGTTCTGGGTTATGATCTCAAGAAAAAGTCTGCAATAGAAGTGAAATGATTAGGCTAATTAACTAATTTAAGAAAGTAACCAATGCCAATCCTGTCAATTACTTACACTTGGAAATGTTTATTGCATCACTTAGAATTTCAACAATGTTTTTAATTTAATTACTTCAGAATGATCATCAACAAAACAATCAACAAGTTTATCCCTAACAAAATCCCTTTAGACAAAATAGCAAAAAGGACCTCCCTCCTTTCACTATTCTAGTCTATCAAAAATCTAGAACCACAAATCTATGATATAAATCTAGGATCTAATAACATTTTACATTACCTTGAATCCATCAGTTTCTCTGAGAAGTATATTCCAGTTCATGCACTTTCTTAACAAAATGATTGTGTTTTTCTAGGTTCACACAAATAATCAATAAGTTCATATTTCATTTGGAATTCCTGTTAAGGATGTTCTACTTCTGTTGAATTATTAAGATTGATTTTAGTCAAGAGACAAACTTGTCCAGTACGATGTCGTTAGGCTTAACATTTCTAACAGACTGCTTCTTTGTTATGTCCTGAAATCTAAGCTCTGCCAATGATATTATATATATATATATATATACATTAGATCCACAACACAAATTGAGTGATTAAGATTCACCTCAGCACATTATATATGAAAAATCTCGTTGTGAATAAATTCAATAAATAGCTTGTTTCTGCCTTTTTGGGCACCCTCTCTTTTTAGAGGTTGATAAACAGTAATGGCGATTTTTATCTCTTCAAGGAAATCGAATACTTCTTCACAACATAATATACTTCAACAATATCGTTGAGTTTTCGCTGGACGGATTGTGAGACTGAAATGTTTACAACTATATAAACTGCATAGAGACCATGGGCGAGAATGTCAACAATATGATACATTTGGGATAATTGGAAAACAGCCTTCTAGCTTTACTCATGTGACTTTTCCAATGCCCGTCAGTGGTTACTTTGAAATAATTTTCTGCCGACAGAAAATTATGATGATGATGATGATGAAATAATCCCTCTAACTGTGAACAGATAACTCTTGACAGCCTATTGCTTTTCTAACAAAAGCACATTTTTAAGCAATGTAACTGCATGTAAGGTTGTCTCAAGGCATGGTTGTTTAAAGGGGTTTATGGGTGATGTTTAATCCCACGGGGAGTGGGTGGGTGTACCCGATGCGCAAATATCCCATGATTGCAAGATCCTTCCAGGAGCATAACTCACACGTCTTTTCATATTTGTTAAGCCATCCGCAGTTAATAAATATCTAGCATTCTCCATCTACTTGGAATCTGCCACAGAAGGACAAGTTTGCTGTATCCGCTGACCTGCATCGCGTAGTCATCCGTGGGGTATATTTGATACAAGACAAAAGAACGAAATTGGGACAAGATATGAGAAAGATTTGTTCACATGTGACAGGTTGTCAGCCTATTCTCCAACTTTCCTTAGTCGCCTTTTACTACATGCATGGAATGAAAACAATGGCCCTGTTTTATCGCATCCTGAACTAGAGATCTAGCACCCGGTTCCCACGCAGGTGTCGACAGTCGATGAAAATTACAGGTACGTCATTTGATTCACTTCAAAGGACTTATATTCTGCTAATATGTTACCTCTTCACCACTATCACGTTATCGGTCTCCAAGTCCGGATCTGATCGTGCCTGGATGTCGCTGTATTTACTCATTTCCTTTTCAATGTCATATCCATATGATCGTCAATTTCTTACCTGATCCGTTTTAGTGAATATTTATATCAATATTTCAAACATCAAAACTGACAATTTCTACCACGACTTTTCAATAAATTATCAATAATTTACAATAATATTATTCGCATGTAGATGTTTTCTCCATTATAAGTTTACAGGTGTAGAGACTTGAGTTACTCTCTCCACGATCATTATAAGGGTAAAGTCGCTTGACTTTAATCTATTCCCCAAAATGCACAACGTCACGCATAGTATCATTAATAACATGCAACTTCGTAGGTTTCAGCGGTAATCTATAAAGATTCCGAAAAAAAAATCACTTGTATAAAGGACACGCGTCCTCTACCCGTGTGAGCCTGAGCACACCTCTAATTGCTTAACCATATTCATTTTTTTGTAAATTCTTCAGTTATTTACACATTGGAATCTTTTTAAATTAAGTTTTCTCCGACAGATTCTTTGTTGACTACATTCTCCACAACCAAACAGCGAAAGATTTACTAGAGTGGACAAAGTTGACGCAGGTCCCTGATGAAACATATTTTGCAATCCTCAACTCCAATCCTCAACTTGGTATTAAAGGTACATATACAGGTAAGCTGTCTTGTTATATAATTGGACGTTGTGAACATTACAAAGAACTGACATTCATGGGCACAGAGTAGCCTAAATAAATAAATATTGGTAACATATTCTATTTCTTATATAGTCATCAACCCAACATTTATGTTTGTAGTGATTTTATAGGCAATATAAATGCGTTCAGTAATTTACGATTGTTTCCTAACCCATCCGAATGCATAATTTCGTGCGGTGAGATTTGAGCATTGTTTTTTGGCTGTAAAAGACGTGCTCCGGTACCTATACAACAATATAAGACCGAGTTTCCGGTTTTCGGTACAAGATGGAGGTTGTGATTTCTCATACTTGCGATGTGCAGTTGAACGAAGGATTAATAACCATCTTGTAAAATTTACGTTCGTTGACGAATCAGAGCTTGTGTTTAGCAGTGCAATGAGTGTTCGCTGTAATTAGTTAGTATATGACAAACTAAACCCTCAAAGGCAAGTTTTAATATCAAACTTTTTAACTCCTGCGTGATTCCTGCAGTAACCTACGGATTTGAAAGCTGAAATTCCACTCAAGTCAATTTTTTAAAAATTCGATAATTTGGAGAAACAATGTCTACAAAAATTCTGAACAAAGATTGGAACATTCTCACAAATGAAGCAATAAGAGCCATATCCAAACAAACATAAGCTTCAACTATTATTAGAAGTTGGCAGTATTTAGACCATGTGCTTAGATTAGACAAGCTGTGACATGGTCTGCAACAGAAAAATGAAAACATGTAAGATCCAGGACATTACTACAAAGAACAATCAAAAACGATGCAATGACAATGGGTATTAACAGTGTTAATAACATCACTTAGAAAATACAACAGTTTGCAGAGAACCGCGGGGCATGGAGAAACTTAATTTCTGCCCCATGTTCCACCCTTGGCACTAAAAGAGTAAAATAAATTAACTAAAAGACGAGCTCTGTGAACGAATGATTCAGATATTGGATCCAGGCATAGTTTTCTACTGTTCTAGGGAACGGTGGATCGAGAGATTGGAACTTGAGTGTGAGAGCTGGACACAGGCTAGCTCATTAGTATTACGTTATAGAACTTGAAGGGATTAACTTTTCAGGGATTTAAGAACACTTACGGTTTCAAATTAGAGAGCAAAGGAGTTACAAGTCGTAGACATGAAGTTAGGTACGATGGTATTCTCTAGAACTTGGTACAATAGATAGTTCAGATGCTCTTCCTTCACAGATTAGACAAGAACATTGAAAATCTGGGATATTATAGTCGTCAACATCCGATCTGTGATTCCAACGATTAATTCATAGAAGAAGAAATTTATCTTGCCATTGAAGAACAACCGAATGCAAGGCTGAGTCATCAACTATGAGAGTGTGCTGCAACATTAATTGATGATGCCCATAACCTTAGATGTTGTGAATTGATTGTTGTGGATGTTGTTATATACAATATAATATCATATGTTACGTTAGAATTCACATTTACATTGAAGTTCACATTCTTCGTTCCCTGAATCAGTTATCGTTATAGTGAGTTATAGCCAGTTAGAAAATACTGAGTTATATAACGAATATATTGTCCATCACTATCAGTAACAATGTGCCGTGACCAGGATCCCCTTACTCTACTGTAAAATGATGAAAATAAACAATCTGAATTACAAATAGGCAATGGAAAGAGGAGAGTAACTTCTAAGTCCAGTAAGAAAAAGAAGTACCAATTAATTCATAAACAGAAAATGTTTTAATTATATCGAATTGTATTATTCGGAATCTCTGGAGAATTATCGGTAGCTGCAAACTTGTGGAATGCAAATCTTATCTGGAATATTCAAACTTTGGATTACCAGTCATATGACAAATTCAAACAGGTGGATTATTGGCTTTTGACATTTGCATATTCGACAAACATTGGATTATACGAGTAAAAACAGTGACTTACAGAAGTCTGTTAGTATTTACCACTAGTAGGAATGTCAAAGCTTATTTTCTTTCTTTGTGTTGTGATTAGTGAATATTCAAATCTTGGATTTTAGTAGCAGTGACATACAACACTCAGAGAATTATCTACTAAGATAACGTCGATACCTCTTTCTTAATTAGCACATATCAGAACCATTCAAGCCTTGTATTAAGAGTAACCAGTTACCTGCCGAACTCAATTGAGCTACCTATTAGTGAATTCCGCGAATTCTTTGTTTAGAAAGTATACTGTGACGTTAAGCTTCCAGAAATCTTTGTTTAGTAATTATACCGTGAAAATAGAGCTTCCGGAATCTTTTGTAAATAATAAAATTGTGAGAGTACAGATTACATTAGAAACCTCAAGAAATTATATAGTTATATTATAATTATAATATAATAAACAAAAACGTATTAAAACAGCATATTATAATTATATAGCAACACACAGCCACAGAAACCCGGTTCATTTTCTGGAGTTCTACTAATTATAAATAGTTGCAGCCAAAATAAATGGCGCTTGTTATCTTCCCGCAGAACTTTAATTTAGATCATTTTGACACTGGGTTAGAATGTCAACAAGACATAATATAGTATGCTAAAGCTGCATGTGTCCAGCCGAAAGCTGTCGCAGCCAAACTTTAAACCACGACACACATTTTTCTATAGAATGAAGAAGAAGAGTTATATCACATGTATTGCTATTTTAGAATGTGTAATTACTTTCATCACCATCATCGTTACTGATATTTTCAAATATCACCGATATTACTAGGTGTGCATGATGGTTGCAATAAGAGACCTACCATAACAAGGTTCAAAAATTGGGGAGGAACGCCGTGCGCTGGAAGACGAGTTCGGGAAATCTGTATTTTGACGACAGGTATGAACACTTTCTATGCATTTGTTTTTCTATGTTGCTTTAAGACTTTAGGAAAGCTATTTATTCGGATTCGGAAAATGTGTGAATTTAAGTTACGAGGCGAATATGTGCTGGCTAAAGAAACTGGTTCAAATTCCTGATAAACATTTCGATCATATATATATATATATCCATATTAGAATGTATAAAAGTACGTTAACCCGTTTTAATATCATCTTTAATGTCTCGGGGAGGGCGTGCCACATAGGATAAAATGCACTGATGCGGGGACCATGGGCAAAACTGTTACGCGGACAGTTCTTACAGATTGTTGTCCAATTAACGTTATATTCTATTGAAATATTCTCATTTCTTTGTATAATCCAGTGGTTAGTGTACATGTTTTGCTGTTGGTTTAATCAATGTTCTGATTTCGACTTCAACTGGAATAAAATGTCAGAGTGTAAATGGTTAATTGGTCGTCGCATATTACTGACATAGGCACAAAATCATGTGGAACAGCCAAGTTAATGCGGACTACTTCACACTAATGTAGGAAGTTGGTGAACAAAAACTATGTTTTAACGATGTATTCCTTGATATCATCATCATCAAGTGACGTGCTGAATGGTGGTGGCAATCGTTTTTCTCCATATACATCGATCTCTCTAATATGTCATCATCTTTGTTTCATGTCATCGAAGCCATTTAGTCAAACTTTCCAATATCTTTCTCTCGGTCTTCCCCTTGATCTTTTCCTTGCTATCTTTCCTATTGTCACTATATTTTCAATGTCTCTTCTCATTATGTGCCCAATAAATGTTGACTGTTTTTTTCAAATAATATCAATAATGCATCGTTTCACATCCTTCCTTCTAAGACATTCTTCATTAGTAATCTTTGCTGTCCAAGGAATGCATAACATTCTTTGAATAAATCACATTTACGCTGCCTCTAATGATTTTTGTGATATTGTATTTATTCTTTATGCGTCTCCATAGAGTATAACTAGTTCAATGTAGAATTTGAGGACACATTTCCTAGTCCCATCGATATGGACGTGTTGTATAAGAAATTTTTTCATTCTATGGAATGCGGCTTTTGCTTGTCCTATTCTCCTTATAATTTCGGTCTGGCATCTGAAGTTATTAATGTTCCTAAATATAGAAAACTATTCACCTGCTTTAAATTTTTCTCATTTAATACTATTTTACTCTTTAGCTGGGTACTATTTCCTGATATTATCATTGTGTCAGTCTTTTTATGTTTAAACTAAGACCTTTTTGTTCACTTTCTATCAACGTCATGTTTAACTGATCATGGAGATATTCTTGCCCTTCTGGTAATTAACACAGTATCATCTGCATATCGTAGATTATTGATATTGTGTTCTCCTTTTTTAATGCCTGACATATTCTTAATTGATTTCAAGATATTCTAGATATATAAAGAAAATAAATCTTGTGACATCCCCTAAGTTCATCTTGTTTTATTCGTGTATACTTCCCAGTTATATTATCCACTTTCTGCCATACTAAGTCTGTGCTTAGGAAATTTGTGATTGTTATACGCTTCCTTGGGTCGTTCATTGATTTCTGTAGACGCCAGAACAGATTTAACGACTTTTCGTTTTCAATCTCATAGCAAAAGTTTCCCATTTTTTGTCCTTTACACATTTTGTGATATCTTTAAACTGTTGAGCCCTGTCGTCTTTGGTCTGTTTTAATTGCAGAACAAGATCTGGTTGTGCTATCACGTTCTCCTTTCTTTTTGCCACTCTGCACCTGCGCTACGTTTGCACTTCCATGCACATTGAATCTCATCATTCCACTAGGGGGTTTGTTTCACACACGTGCCCTGGTGGCGTGTGTCTACGTTTGTCCTTCCTAATTCTGCTTACGATGGATGACCCTATGCGATCATATTGGAAGGACTTAATTTTAGGTTTCTGTTGTTTACTTTTTTCGTCCACCAGCACGACCCATGGCAAATTATCGCTGTCATGATGCCACATCATATTCTATCTACATCGGGGTGCAATATCAGCTGTCACTAAACCAGTTACACTGTCGTCGTCTCCATCCCTAGCAGCCAACCTTTTCATGCGCCCGTCGTTTATGCATACTAAATTTATATCAATCAGAGCCTCCTCGAGATCTATTCCATGTTCATTAGAGGCAGTATTGCCCCAAGATCTACCTTTTGCATTAAAACCCCCGCAGAAAATCTCACCTAGGTATTTCCAGTCCTGCACGTTCATGCTGGCGTTGCATGCTTACACGTTGACAAGCATGAAATGGTGAGAATAATAAGACATATGAGAATAAGGGTGCAGAACTGCTGGCTCATTATACGGCACAAATTGGTCAGAGGAACTTAGGGAATTACAATAAAATCATGACAACAGTCACATAAGCAATAAGCAAGTTATCTAAAGCGATACATCAATTACTCTTGAAGATATTACAGCCGCACTGAAAAGATCAAGAAACACAGCACCAGGACCTGATGGCGTTAGGTACGACGATCTCAGAGGCAGGGTCAGACTAGGACCTTAAGGAGCTGGCAATGTTGTTTAACAAGAGCCTAGTGACTGGCATAGTAGAAGATGACTGTTTGCTTAGTTATTTAATTCCACTACCCAAGCCTGGTAAAAGTCATGCAACGATACAGGATTTCAGGCTCATAACCGTGCAGAATACAATCGGCAAGTTGTTAGAAAAGATTGTTGCATGGAAATTGTCCTTACATCTAGAAAGGAATAATAGGTTTCCCTTAACTTTGGAAGGTTATCGTCCAGGTAAGCAGGCTTGGCACAATGTCGCCGTATTCGCGCAAGATGTGTTTTAAAGTTTTGACGAACGAATAGAGGCATGCGCGGCTGCAATAGATCTGGAAGATGCTTATAACAGTGTGCTCTTGGAGTTCTTGGTTACCATAATGCTGCAACTCCAAGTAAGTTCATTTATTGTCAGGTGGATTGTCTCGAAACTTTTGCAGAGACAGGTCGTTTTAAGTGTGGGAGTTGGTCTTCGACACTAACAGCCATAAACACGGGACTACGACAAGTGACACCACTGTCCCCAGTATTATTTAATGTGTATACAGTTCAAATTACAAGCTGTCAGATTGCAGGACCAGGGAGAACTATGTCCTATGCTGATGACATCATAGTATATAGCCAGAGCAGAGATAGAAAAACAATCGCCAGTAATTTGCAGAGGGAGCTTTTAAGTCAGACTCAAACAGAAAGATTGGATAGAATAGGTAATGCGAATCATTTTGGGGTGTACGAGAGATACTTCTGCACTAGCTATGCAATACTTACTGGATTGCCCAACTGCAGAGCAAAGAATACACATCTGCAGGGCGCGGGAATACCTACAAATCACCGCTGATAAAGAACATCTTCTACACCCTGAACTTTTCAAAGTGAAAGGCAGTCGACTTAAGAGAGGAAAGTCGTGGACAGGGCGAACAGAGCAAATTATACAGAGTGTGCAGATTCGAGGATTTGCTACATGGTGCGAAATGGAGTCGTGCGCCCTTAGATTGTCCGATAACCTTCAAAGTAATAATAACACTCAGTGGAGAATGCAGGGAATGGTGTCCGACAGTAGTGGCGTTGGAGGTACTTGCTCTAATCGATGAAAATTCCAGGAATGGTGATATGATTGTATATACAGATGGGTAGGGTGAGAGACACATCAGAAGTACCTGGGCCTTCACGGCTCAAAGGTGGGGGGGAAACCATCATAGAGGAAAATACAGCATTCGCTCAGACGACAAGCAGCATGACAATGGAGATTTTGGCACTAACCAAAGCTTTGCAATGGGTCTGCTCGCAGACTATCTGTGAGCACGCCTGCATACTCAGTGACTCGATGAGCATGATTGTGAAAGTTCAGGTGGGATATATTCTGGAACAGTGGCTGGATGCAGTGTATAATTCCTGTATGCGTGAAGTGACTTTCATTTTTGTGTTGGGAGATGCGGGAGTCCGAGGTAATGAAAGAGCAGATAGGTTGGCCGCACACTCTACTACTACGGCTGTTGGTGGAGCGATGGATCGAGCAGACATTTTGAACGCCCTACGTGAAAACGCACGAGAAAATAAGTGATGACTCTTGTTCCATGACTAGAATGAAGGAATTTGGTTTGAAATGTGATGTCGCTAGAAAGGAGTGGTTTCGTGGGCAAGAAAGAATGATGGTCAATCAACTGTGTACTGGGATCGTCAGTCAACGTGTAATGGCGCTACAATCAAGAAGAGATTTGAGCACCTATGGACTTGTCCGGAGTGTAGTGGCGATGATCCAACGACTAACTAACTATTATCCACTTTCATGGCTGCTTCTTATTGTAAGTATAAACTGCGCACAATTCTTAGATCTTTACTGTCCATAGGAATATCTTCTGGCATTTTGATAATCTGGTCGTGTTTTACTTTGTCGAATGCTGTGGTGTAATCAATACAGAAAACGTATATATCTTATTGAACTTCTCGTGATCTTTCAATTAAAGTTCTTAATCTATATATGGCGTTTTGTGTTCCTTTGCCTTCAACAAATCCATGTTTTTCATTCGCTATTTCCTCTTTAATTTTCTGTCTTGTTCTTCTTATAATAATCCTTAACAAAATTTTTGTTATGTGACAGGAAAGATTAATTGTTCTCTATTCTTCACATTCTATTGCTCCCTGTTTCTTTGGTAACGCTATAAAGGTTGATGTAGGAAAATCATCAGGTAAGTGACCACTGTCATAAACATCCTTAAATAATTCTACTTTTAATCTGGTGTCTTCCAGCGCCTCTAGTTCTTCCATGGAAATATTATCAGGGCCTGTGGCTTTCCCTTTCTTCGTGTGTTTTATGGCATCTATAATTTTCTCTATTGGTGGAATCCTCACAATTTATTGCATTTTCTATTAATTCTAGTCTCCCTTTACCATAAAGCTCTTCTATGTATTCTGCCCATGTTTTTATAATGTCTTCTTTCTTCTGGAGCAGTTTGTAATTTTTAGATTTCAAGCATCCTGTTTTATATTTTGTTTTTCTACCAGTAAGTTCGCTAATCCTTTTGTGTATTGTTATTGTATCTTTATAATAAGAAGTTTTTATTTGTTTACATTGTTCAGTAAACCATTTCTCTTTTGCTTCATTGCATTTATGCTTTACTTCTTTATTTATCTTCTAATATTCATCGTTATTATGTTTGTTTATCCTTCATTTACCCATTATGTTCAGAATATCCTCTGTTATCCATTTATTCTTGGTATTTTCTATTTTAGGTGGAAGCACTTCTTGTCATGTTTGATGTATGGAGTCTCTCAACATTGCCCATTATTCATTTACACTAGTTATTTTGGTTATTGCGTTGTATCTATTTAATATAATTTGATATTGATCTCTCAGTTCTTGATTATTTTTAAGAATTTCTGTGTTAAGTTTTTTGTTTTTCATTTTTCTGCTTGTTTTCTTTAATTGTATTCTGATTGTTCCACAAAGTGGATCATTGTCACTATTACAATCAGCTCATGGCATTGTTTTAGTTGTTAATAATCGTTTATATTACAATTTGCCATACATCACGGTGTGCAATAAAGGGGAAAACTATTATCTTTTATCCGCTCTGCTGATAGCTTGCATGATTGAATAACGACAGCGTTTCGTGCGATGGCAAGTATGGTCAGTTGATATGCAGTAATATTGTGACGTCCACAGACTCAAAATATCCTTCAATTCAACTTCTACTTGGTCTTCATCTGCTTTCTAATACGTCTATTTCATGATGTATGCTCTTCCTGCTGGTTAATAAGTGTTCATTCTCAGCAAGTAGTCACACAATTTCAGTGTCTGTTTCTCAATTATTTGACTACAGCAAGTAGTCACACCATTTCGGTGTCTGTTTCTCAATTATTTGACTAGAGCAAGTAGTCACACCATTTCAGTGTCTGTTTCTCAATTATTTGACTACAGCAAGTAGTCACACCATTTCAGTGTCTGTTTCTCAATTATTTGACTACAGCAAGTAGTCACACCATTTCGGTGTCTGTTTCTCAATTATTTGACTACAGCAAGTAGTCACACCATTTCGGTGTCTGTTTCTCAATTATTTGACTAGAGCAAGTAGCCACACCATTTCGGTGTCTGTTTCTCAATTATTTGACTACAGCAAGTAGTCACACCATTTCAGTGTCTGTTTCTAAATTATTTGACTAGAGCAAGTAGTCACACCATTTCGGTGTCTGTTTCTCAATTATTTGACTACAGCAAGTAGTCACACCATTTCAGTGTCTGTTTCTCAATTATTTGACTACAGCAAGAAGTCACACCATTTCGGTGTCTGTTTCTCAATTATTTGACTACAGCAAGTAGTCACACCATTTCGGTGTCTGTTTCTCAATTATTTGACTACAGCAAGTAGTCACACCATTTCAGTGTCTGTTTCTCAATTATTTGACTACAGCAAGTAGTCACACCATTTCGGTGTCTGTTTCTCAATTATTTGACTACAGCAAGTAGTCACACCATTTCGGTGTCTGTTTCTCAATTATTTGACTACAGCAAGTAGTCACACCATTTCGGTGTCTGTTTCTCAATTATTTGACTACAGCAAGTAGTCACACCATTTCAGTGTCTGTTTCTCAATTATTTGACTACAGCAAGTAGTCACACCATTTCGGTGTCTGTTTCTCAATTATTTGACTACAGCAAGTAGTCACACCATTTCGGTGTCTGTTTCTCAATTATTTGACTACAGCAAGTAGTCACACCATTTCGGTGTCTGTTTCTCAATTATTTGACTACAGCAAGTAGTCACACCATTTCAGTGTCTGTTTCTCAATTATTTGACTACAGCAAGTAGTCACACCATTTCAGTGTCTGTTTCTCAATTATTTGACTACAGCAAGTAGTCACACCATTTCGGTGTCTGTTTCTTAATTATTTGACTACAGCAAGTAGTCACACCATTTCGGTGTCTGTATCTCAATTATTTGACTACAGACGTTTCAACAGCTTTTTTAATTCTCTTCATTACTCATGATTATTTCATGTTCTATTTGTTGATGTTTTTATGCATCTTACTTCACACATAAACATTTTTTCTCTCTCTCTCTCTCTTCCTCTCTCTCTCTCTCTTTCTTTTGTTCTTTAGTTATTGTCCACGTCTGACAGTGACAATACAATTTTGACATGAAGATTGAATTTCTACTTTGCTTTATGGTTTCTATCGAGATATGTTCTTAAAAATTGGTTAAGCTTATAATTTATGTTGTTTGATTTTTTTAAACATTCTTGGCTTGATATCTTTAAATTCTTCCGTCGTCTGTAAAAATTTTCCAAACAAATGTTAATTCCTGAACTTATTTCAATAGTTGATCTTTATCTTTATGTAATCGGTTCTGACTTTAATTTGTTCTGCGTTTGTTCACAAACTCCTACAGGTTACGTTGCGTCATGGTTACTGCTTAGTTGCAATATTTGCGTTATTCGGTCTGGCACGTCATACGATGTCGTACCTTTTGCCCTTAAGAAAGTTTCGAATTATTTTTTTCTTCCAGCTTCTGTTGTCACTAACAGTTTAAATCAACGAAAAACGACTGAACTTCTAAAAAAGGTAGCAGGCTTTTTATTTTTTATTTTCTTCGAGTCCGTGGTAGTAATTTCTGGACAGCGATTCGTTCATATATTATGTTTACATTATTCTAACTGGTCATTCAGTGATTTGGCGGGCTGTATCACGGTCATCTTTGTATATAAAAGTTGATGCTACGAATTACTTATACAAAAAGTGTCGGTTGATAACAAAAATAGCAGGGATTTTCTTTACAGTAAGTACCAAATCATACTCCAGAATAGTTCTGATGCAGCGTCATTCGTCGTTGTGCGATACGACTGAGTCTTGGTAGTGTACTTTGTGTTGCTAGCGAGTGAAACACACAAAAAAGCGTTGCAAGCACAGATAAGTAATGATTCGTGAGATCAGCACGCATGATTCTTCTGAAGATGGATTTGGTATACACAATGCTCATATATTTTACGTCTATGCTAATGAAAAATGATTCAAGTACCAAAAATCCTGGAAACCGGATTTAAGACAGCCGACTCTTTGTGTAAAGCCGTAGCATGACCTTATACATATATCTCTAGATGGCCGTGGGTGGTTATTGTCTGAAAGCGATATTTTTTCTACCCAATTACTTCAGAAACGCACTTCATGCCGCTTCTATGCAACATCCCAATTTGATTCAATGCTGAATGTAATAAATCATGTATGTACTTGTAGTATACGACTGGGACCATATACTCTTTCAAGAAACATGAAATCAATGGATCTGTGTTTTACTTTTTAATTTGTAGGAACTTTAGTATATCTTTATATTCAAAGTATAGAAGTATTTGTATGGGGTCAGTGATATGTGCCCATAACGTACTTTTTAAAAATATTATTATCTACGGTACCAGTTACATCAGCCATATACTTAAAATGACAGAATTCCACAATATGTCTTCATGTGGACACAGACGGGTAAAGAAAACAGGGAAGACCAAAAACAACGCTGAGAAGAACATTTATGAATGAATTAAAATCAACAGGCATAAATGCACAAGACCTACAATCTTTGGCAACTGACCGACAGGTATGAAGAACTATGACGTCAGCTCTATGTGCCAAACTTGGATAAAGAGAAACTGACTGACTAACCAGGGAGAGAACATGAGAACGTCCAGTGTAAGGTGTGTCGTTGGGATTTGGATGAGTTGCGCAGAATACTAGCACGGTGACTTGTCACACAAACAGTAATAGCTGACTGAACAAGGGAGTTCTTCAGTATACAGTCCTGTGAACTTCCTAAGCGAAGCCGTCGTATCCATGCTCTGCGTGCATTAATACGACACACTCTCATTCTCATTTGCTGGCGTATTCGGTACTGTATAATTCATGTTTCTGTTAATCATATTTATTGTTGACATTATTCTAATTAACTAGAAAACTGTTGTTGGCATATCCTGTTTGTAACAGAGTGATCGCAATATTCTTTTTTCTGTAATTTTTTATTTTTAAGCAAAATTTACATTAAGCACTGAATCAGACGGACAAGCAAGTCAATATATTCAAATATTTGAGCACTTTAATAACAGCAGATGTAAGATGCATTACATAAGTCAAATGTAGAATTACCCAGGCAAAGGCAACATTTCACAAGATGAAGAACATCATATGTAATATATATGTGTCAATCGAGGCGAACTGGTACATATACGGTCTTATGTATGGAAGTCAATCTTTATACAATCAGTAGAATAGTTAAACATTATATTGAGGTAGCAGAGTTTTATAGAAGAATGTTCAGAATACCATAGACAGATTAAAAAGAGTAATGAAGATATCTTGGAAGAAGTTATTCACATAGAGAGCTGCTCGCACACATCAGTAAGAGACAACCAAATTTTTATCGGACACATTATTAGAAGAGGAATGATGGAAAACGTCGTCAAAACATGCAGGTTGAAGAAGAAGAGGTGAAGGCCTGGACTAAAAGAAAATACTTAACAACCTGGCATTGTGGCATGGAAGAACATCCGTATAGGAAATTATTGTTATCATACGAATCTGAAGGCTATGGAAAGACATGATAAGCAACGTCACATGTTATGGGCCATAAGAAGAAAACATTATGAGGGATATATTCAGAACCATATCCGTCCACTTATAGACCAATAGTTGTATGTTCAATGAGGAAGATCTATCGACTAAACTACTTAACTTTCTTACTAATTATTGTATTACAAGTATACTTAATAGCATAATTTCTTATCTGTACATTAATTTTTTTACAGGTGACTTGCCTCTACTAAATGCCTCCACAAAGTTGTTTGCAAACAAATTTTTCTTGAACGAAGATAGAACAGTTATTGGATGTTTGGAGGAGAAGATCTTCAACGATACCAGAGATGAATATACGGGTGTAAAAACATTTGACACATCGCGTTATACTAAGTTAGATTATGTGAAACATCAAGTAACATAAAAATGCATGAGCTGTTGTTTTCTTCCATATAATGTGTTCCATTTTTCTGGCCGTGGAGGGAGAAGCATTTTCCTGACGTCATCCAGTGCTGGACATTAAAAAAAAGATGGTAGTCAACAGTTTCAAAGGGATGAGCTCTCAGCTGAAGCTATGGAGTGTGTTGTGGTTGAATTCTGTTCATGTGATTGTTTAGCTGTATATGTTGTGTGCGAATTCGGAAGATTTCTGTGTTGTGGTTTTAACCTGTTGCGGTGATTGTTAAGCTGTACAGGTTGTATGCAGATAATATTCTGGTCTTTCCTTCCCAGGAGGCTAATGTTGTCTTTAGAATTTATGCTGATTATATATTTATATATTTCTCTCCAGTGTTTCCCATGGCCCATATACTCATCCAATTTCTTTGTTCACAGTTTCATCATCATTTTAACTGTGTGCATGTATGTTTGTGTATTTGGCTGTTCCTGTTGTGCTCCCGTCTTTGCTAGTCTGTCTGCTTTGTCATTGCCAGGTGTTTTTGAGTGGTCAATAATGCACTACATAACCATGCTGACTTCATAAGATCTATGCAGCTGGTTGGCAGGGTTATACATTTCAATTAGCTCAGACTTACGTTGATCATCACATTCCAGTGCTTGAAGATAGGGCATAGAGTCTGTAAAAATCACAATGTTTTGTACTTTTGATGCACGGGCATCAAATATGGCCTTCATATTGTACAAGGTAACTCCTAGTGCTGTTATTTCGGATTCATGGTTAGACCATATATATATATCTCCACACAGACATCAAACAACTCATCAGATGTTTTTTCAGGATATTCTATATAGACACCATGACCTGCTTTGATAATGGTTTTGATCAGTATAGACATGAATCCATTGTTCTGAGTAGAGTCTATTGTGTTTGGTGGTACTTTCATAAGACTTTGTAGATTGTATCTTTTCGTTGCATTATCTCTTGTTTCTTGATTTCGGACAATTTAAAACCTGTTTTTGGTGATACACATTTTTTCTACTCTTTGCAGTTCTTGTCTCTTGTCTGGGAAGTGATATCTGTCTCTTATTTCACTGACATGGCTAATGACTAATTTTTGTTTTATTCTGTGATTTAGTTGCCAGTTTTCTACAAGGTCTTTATTTAGGTGGTCATTGTTCATTCTTTTTCTTCATTCATAAGTCTCCATCCATTGCAGCCATATATCTCCTTATCTCAAGGGGTTCTATATGTGTTTGTATTCCCCATGCAAACATTTGTGCAGGTCTCACTACTCCACTAATAAAGCGTAGGGCAACGTTCTGTACTCTGACTAAAGATTCTACATTTATCTTGGAACATGTTATCAGAAATGCACTGTTGTATTCTAAAGCACAACGTATGTAACCAAGATATAGTCCTCTGAGGTTATCCTTATCTGATCCCCACATATGCGTGACACTAGGATGTGGGGAATGCTCTCTTCTTGGCAATCTCTGGATATCGAATCGTAGACTGGTATTTTCTTTTGCTATTTTATGACTCTTGGTAAAGATGGTATAGACAGTTTCCTCACAGTGTTTTCAGCTTCCATGTTTAATTATACTCGTGTAGTCTTCTTAAATCTCCATTTAGTCTTTTGGCTGCACTTTCAACATTCTCATGCATAGCTCTACCAAACTGTTAGGCCTTCAGCATAGACAGCTTCTTACGCTTTGACATGCTTGACAAAGGTCATCAGTGTAAATGAGAAAGAGGATGCAACTCAAAGCAGAACCCTGTGGTAAGCCTTCCTATAGAACTGCTTTAGATGAGATTGCAATATTTATCTTTGTCTGGATTGCTCTGTCAATGAGGAAGTATTTTATCCTGCTATATAACTTTACATTAATTCCCACATCAATCATTATGTATTAGGTATTAGGTATGTTGATTATCAATTTCGCCCATCGGACACGTCCATAGGTGCTCTGAACTCCGCTTCAGTAAATCTCTCAGGGTATAACGGCTGATTGTTCCGGTTCTTTGTTGGTTCACTGCTTTTTTTGAAATCTTTATCAGTGGTTCTCTTCCGTCCACGCCCATCCTCACTCCCAATGTCTGCTCGGTCCATAGGCTGATCGTCTGTTGTGGTGGCGAGACTGACTAATTTGTCGGTCCGTTCGTTTCCCTTCACTCATGAACCTCAATCATGTTCATCAATAGATGATTTCTCAATACTCGATTATAGATCTATTGTGTCAAAGAAGATAACTACGGTGGTTTTTTTTTCATGGAATCCATCATGGATTTTCTGTGTCAACCTAAATAGTTGATCTTCTGTGCAACTTCCTTTTCTGAAGCCAATCTGTTCCTGGCAGAGGATGTTTGAGCTCTCGAGGAACCAATAAAGTCGTACATTTTCCATTATTTCTATCAATTTCCTAAGACATTATGTTAGTGATATGGGGCGTTAGTGTTAAAAGATCATCTGGATGTTTGAGGTTTGTTATTTTTCAGGATGGGAAAGATGTGAACATTTATCCAGTATTTAGGAAGTTTTCCATTTCTCCATGTCATATTTATTAGTTGAAGGACTACTTCTTTCCCTTATGTGCCATGTGTTTTTCATTATAAATTTTATCTGATCCAGGAGACTTTCTTAGCTTCAGTTTCTACCCTTTATTTGTGTATTTGTTCCTGTTACTGTGCTCACAAAATTCATTGAATGATTTAAATATTTAAAGAATAATATGCATGTTTATCACGTTCTGACGTCATCTGCAGAACAGGAAACACATCTAGCGTCAACTATGGAAACCTGGTTGAAACATCTTTTTTGCTTGGTGCCCACATTGCTTACAAGTATTCAAACCATCACCTTCACCGACATTCTCATCTCAAACTATAGTCATCATAAACTTCATTATTATTTATTATATGTAGTATAATTTATTCATATAGCTTTACACAAATCATTAAACGAGTTGAGTCATAAAACTATGTACCATATACATGAGGTTGCGTGCATCTGTGGATCTCAACAAACGCACACTAGACAAATAATTGGTATATGACATGCGGTTATATTGAGGCTCTCTTATGGAAGCTTTGTAGCATGTCATCTATACAATTATAGACCATTTCTGTGTAGACGGTTTCTTCAATAAGCATTACACTAAGCCGAAAGGCAAAGTCTCCTGGGTATGAAAGAAAGCTCAGAAAAATCCACTGCACACAGGAAGTAAGAAATAATCGCTCTCAATTCTTGGAGAACTCAAACAAACAAGCATACAATATGTATATATATATATGTGTGTGTGTGTGGGTGTGCGTCTGTGTCTGTGTGTGTGTGTGTGTATCCGCGCGCGCACGCACGCACGCGCGTGCATTAAACAAAATCTAAACATTGCGAAATACCAGTTGTACAAAGAACAGGCAAAAAATAAAATTAATCGACTTTTCGACCAAAAGATATTCATCCAGAAAGGGAATCAAATACTGAGACGAAGGAACAAACAAAATTGACAAAACAAAAGGAGTATTCAAGTAAAATTGACTAGAATAAGGTAAAACTGTGTTCTCGGGGCTGTGGATTTGAGTACCGTAAAGAGTTGATAATGCCTTCAAAAAATACTCTTTTAAATAGTATTTTTAATAGTAATTCTTCCGTTTTGGTCTGTAAAATAAATTTCACTCTTTGACAGGAAATATGAAGACCTTTTTGGCACAGTGATCTTTATCAATCTTTTTTGGTTAAGTTCATAGTGCTAAAAGTCATGGTAGATTTGGTAAAAGTGAGGGGGAGGGACCCGGAGTTTGTTGCACTTCAAATGAATTTTTTTAAGTTGTGCGATACACATAGTTGACGCTGTAGAGATCGACCCAGGGCGGTATAGGTAAAGATGGAACGAGAATTTATTGCAACAAGACAAACAGAAGCTCTAATATGTATTGCTTGCTCTCCATAGTCTGTAAAACCATTGCAGCACTGTTTCCTAAACATGGCATTGATAAACTATCATCCAAACCCGTAACTAAGGTGGTATGGTGTTAAATTCCAAACCCATTCCAATTAGTACATCAGAACAAGACTTTTAATATTAAATTCGTGCTAGAGATTTAGCCTAGAGGAGGGTAAACACTCATCTCCATTCCACCCCCCCCCCCACACCTTTAAAATGGTCACCCAAATATTCTCACGGGAATGCAGGGAATATACGCGATTTCGGCGAGAGACCTTTCCTAATTTCATTTTAAAAATATTTATTTAGATAAACCCCCCCCCTCCCCCAATCCTGACCGAAGCTATATCTGCGGCACTGATAACATTGTAGCTTATGTGACAAACATTTTCTAGGACCTACATTTACAAATTGATACGGTCGATGGAAGATAGGAAAATAGACACTAAGGGGGGGGGGCAAGTAGTAGTGCATTAGGGAGCGATGATAAATACAGAAGCAATGATTGTTCATATGTCAGAACAAACATACTTTTAGCCATCTTGTAGTTAGCTCACCGTAATGAAGAGCAATTGAGTCAGCAACTAACCCCCGCCCCCCAATTCAACGGACAAATAAGTGTACAAACTCGTGCTACCAAAGCCAAACATGGACAACGACAGCACAAGACAAACGTAAACTAGTTACAGCTCAAATGGCATACTTACGCAGAATCCTAGGAATATCACTAAGAGACAGAGTGAGAAATGAGGATATTAGACAAAGAACCGGTACCACCCCAATCTTGGAGTATATTAAGAGCCAACATATCAAATGGTTTGCATACATCAGCAGACTATCACCAGACAGTATACCACAGAAATCTATGCTACACAGATACAGTGAAGGCAGACCTAGAGGTCGAACTCGAAAACGATGGACCACCGAAATAAAAGAGACGACAAATTCCACAATATGCTCAGCACAAGCGAGTGCCATCTACAGAGAACTCGTCTACCCCTGACGCTGAAAGGCAATAAAGTGTTTAGCCAATAGATAGACATAGATAGATTCGAATATTAAACTATGTGCTCATATAATTGCCGAGAGGTGGAATGCCTAAAAGGACTAACCAACTTTAGTCTAATCTACTGTCGAGCAATTGCTAAATCGAAGACATGCACTCATATAATAGGTGTTTTATGTGCAAGGGAATAAAGGAACTTAAACCATATAATTAAACATTACCAGTTCACAAGTATTTAAACACTTCATGGGAGATATATCTAGTTGTCCAATGTCCAACTTCTTACTTATAATCTCCACCCATGAGGTTGATATCCAGGGACAGCCAGAAATAGTTAAAGTGTTAGTGTGGGTGATAAACCTTCATGGCTTTGAGTAGCTAATCTCCATTTTTGTCAGCAGATTGACGCACACATGAAAGACATGCCCAAAACTGGTATGTTATGTTTATATGTCGCTATGGCCTACATTGAGATTTACAGATCTACACCACTTGTCATGGAATTTATTAATAACATATCATATATTTACATCAAAATAGCAGAAAAAATAAATACATTGGCAAAAACTTTGTGAAGGAAGCCACATTCACAATTTACAACACTTTTGCTTATGTTTCTCGGTAAAATTGAGATTCGCTTTTGCATCTGATATACATTGCTGCCTATTGTTTTGATAACACATATTTTATTGACGTATAAAATTGAATTACCAAATTTTATAGTACTTTTGTTTCATTAGACATTTCATCTTCTGCTTTCACATCATCATGTGACCGTTATTCTTTCCAGAACGTAGTATTCCCTTAGGATCTCATGAATTCTCTGGAGTCTTGAGCAAGTTGTCCCGTCTCTTTTAGTGACATACGCAGACATTCTTGAATGACTTGTGTCCAGTGGCGTCTTGGGAGGCATTTGCCCTTGTTGCCTTCTTTTATTCATACAATCCATAGAACATTTCTTGGCAACTATAATCCTGTAGTTTGCAGTTGCTTTCAGGAGAAACATCCGGTTTAAACTAACACCGAGAAAAACACAAAATTCTCAGTCATCATCCTTCTATATTAAATACGACAAAATGTATTGTCATGACCCAAAGCACAGTTGCGACATCTGCACATTTTTTCCTGACACAATCAACCCCAGCTGTGCTTCTGGGCCACTTTGACATTTATATGGGATGTGATAGCCACTCTTCCCACCGCCACCCCATAATTCCCTTAATCGCCTCTTATGACACCCCTGGAAGTTAAACAGTGTTCCTATTCTCTGCTCTCCTTTTGGGTCCCAAAAACACACAGGCAGTATTGGAAATTTTCAAACATAATTTTCCCTAAAATAATGTGTTGTTTGTAATAGCTTAAAATCCATTCATCATTCAAACATGCGATGCCAAACAGCAACAGTAGAGAAAACACAATATATCTTTATCCAAGTGTTTCTCGAGCCCAAAAGGGGAATAAAAAACGGCAATAATATTTGCACTCGTCATGCAAGTAAGAAACGACTAAGAAGGTTGTGGGGTGGAGTTAGCTGTCCCATCCACGGTTACCCTTATGGCTATCTTAGTTTTAACAATAGGTGTCACCACCATATTTCCAGCAGAAATGTATGACTGTGAAACATGGATTCTTAATAATTCAGTGCCAAAGAAAGAAGCTGCCTTCGCAATGAGATACTACAAAGGATCCTGAGGATACTATGGACAGCGAAAAACACAAACCAAGAACTTATAAGAACATTCAAAGTTGAAATTGGTTGACTCCTAGACAGAATTTACAATCAGAAAGCTGAATTTTTTTCTGGTAACACAAAAAGACATAACAATATGGAAAAATTAATAATGAAAGATATGTTTGCTGGTAGTAGAGATAATGGCCTCCCAAGACGATGATGGACAAGAGGCGTTTTAAATTGTTTAAACATGTCTTTGACTGCTGCAAGTCAACTCACTAAGAATCATGAGGAATTCAGAAGATCCAGGAAGGAGACCACGTTCTGGAAAGAATATGTCACCTGAAGTATGTAAGCCTTACATAATCGAAAGGTTACGTTATACAAGATATTTAGAATAAAACCGTAACATAATATTTCGTAATCACGACAGCACATCTAGCAGCGTACTTGAGAGACACTAGTGTACACCGACTGATAGAAGTCAATATAAGATTTCGTTCCAACATATATGTTTGTATGACTAAATTGTGTGCCAAAAATCAAAATGTTGCAAATATGATTCGAGTCTGCTACGTTCAATTGGTAACATAGTCGTGCTTTGGAAGAAAAAAATTCATATTACTAAATTCATTAATATATCTCCATCTATGCTCAAACAGAATAGGTGTCAATTTTATCAAGTCTGCTTAACGTATTACCGATGGTAAATTTGAACACGAAACAAAAATACAATATACATATCCCATATAGTCTGCGTAAAGCCGGAAACTGAAAGGGAAAACAAAAGAGTGTCCTAAGATTTAAAAATACATGTCCTAAGAGGCGACTAAGAAGATTTGGTTGTGAAGTTGAATTAAATTAGTAGAATGTCCTATTCAGGACATAACCATCAACCCAGAATTTTTTGGCTGTAGTTGTTTTGGTTTTTTTCTAGGCAACTTAAATACGTTCAGTAGTTTGTCTCCGCTATCTGAAGGTTGAATACTAGATACTATAATTTATAGTGACACAAATCCATGATGAAGTTGGATGTGTCATGCCGAAAGGCACAAATTAAATAAAGCGTTCTGTTCGCCAAACTGTACTCTTCTAACATACAGAGGTTGACAAAAAATGCATAAGAACAATCGCAGATGTAGAAAAATCACTAAAACAACACCGAAAGCAACATAGACCAATAGACATTGTGCTGCTAGATTGTCTATTGCCTAGCTCCAGGTGAATGATAGTTCATTGTATCCACACTTGCCGTTAAAATTACTGCTGGGAGTTTCAGCTGTCGTTCTAAGGCCAAATGTGTCGCCTTGGTTGCCTTAATTCCATGCTTGCTTAAGGCTATCTTGTTTTCTAACCATCGTTTTCTTGATCTACCTTTGGCTATATGTCCGTATATTCTTTTGTTATATGTTCTTATTAGTATTTGGTTTGGGTTCATTCTCATAAGGTGAATTTACTTTCTGTCTTTCAATAAGTTCAATACATGATAATAAACCAACTATTTTTCCAAATTTCTTCATTTCTTATTTATCTAGTTTAGGAACCATAACAGTTTTCTTCATACACGTTATTTCAAATGTAACGATTTTTCTCTGCTGCGAGACTGAAAAGACCATGTTTGACATTGGTAGCAAAGTGTTGGTATAAAATTGTAGATATTATGTCTTTTTATTTTCACCCTGATCGTTTGATGGAAAAATAATGGTGAAAGTTGGTAGGTTACTGTGTTTGCTGTCTGGCAACTTGTTTATATTTCTCTGTCGTCTTCCATTTTCGGAAAACGTATTGCTTAGATATTTAAATTCGTTGGCTTAACTTTGGTATTATCTACAGTTACATCTATTGGTATTGCAGACGTGTTCATTTTCCTCAATTCTGTTTTTTGTATGTTAATTTCATGTTGTAAATTTTCATGTTGAAAATATCTAATACCTAATACATGTTAACAGCAAAGCACAGTGTGATTTTGGAAATTGTCCTCATCTTTGTATATTAGACTTTGATCGTCGGCAAATAGTAGTTTGTTGATTTCATTATTAAGTTCCTCATTAGGTTTATTTGAAATTAGTTTCTCTTTGTTGGCTTGAGCTTCTTTTATTATTCTATCTATGTACATATTGAAAAGTAGAAGTGAGAGCGCGTAGCCTTGTCCTACTGACGATGTTTTTTCAAAAGGTTCAGTCATTACATATATTGTTATTGCTGAGCTTTGGCATTTTTGGGTAGATTGTGCTTATATTATCTAATAGATGTCCTCTAATGTTTCCCAGATAATGTCTTTATCAACTCTGTCGCATGCCTTTCCCTGGTCTACAAATACTGTTTAGGTCTTCAGAATTCGATTGCTTTTTTACTTAGTTGTCTCAGTGTGAATAGTGTATCTGTACAGCTTGTCCCTCTTCTGAAACCAAATTGAGCTGGACTCAGCTGTAGTTCGGCAGTGTATCGTATTCTCTGTTCTATTATTTTTGCGTACATTTACCGGTTGATTTAATAAAGAGATGGCTTTATTTCATTCACATTTTCTCTTACTTCCTTTGTGTTTCAATAATGATGCAATTGCTGGTTTTTGCCTGTCGTCTGGTTCTTTTCTTTCTGTCCAGACTATAGTGAATACTCTGGCTAGCGAGTGAACCCCTGTATTTCTGTGTGACATGTGACGTATTCCTTCCAGAACGTTGTCTTCCCAATGAACTCTCTGAAACTCTCTCTGTCTTGGGCGATGTGGATTGCATTTTCCAGCGATGTATTCATGTTGTCTTTAATATCGTCAGTCCATCGTCTTCTTGGTCTGCACTTTCTCCTCTACCCAGGTACTCTTCCCTCCATTATTTGTCTTTCTAAACAGTTGTGCCTCTTTATATGACCAAATAGGCGTAGATTTTTTGTGGTTGTTATTGTGTTTAGTAACCAACACTCTGGAATCTTCAATGTATTTATAACATCTGCGTTTCTGATTTTTTCCTTCCATGATATTTTAAGTATCTTTCTGTAGCATTTCAGCTGGAAGGTGTTGATATTCTTTGCTGCTGTTTTACTTAGGGTCCATGTTTCACAGCCGTATGTTGCAACCGGAAAAATAAAATTTCGTAACATTAGCACTTTCGTTTCTATTTTGTTGTTTTTCTACAGGCTTTTAATGATTCGCTGGAAATACCGTGCTCTCCCGGTGATTTATTACTTGTGCTATGTTTTAAGGTTTATCTATTTCCTAATTTAGTATATCTAGTTCTGTGTTTTCTAGGCATTAGATCATTGGTGGGGCTATATTCTGTTGTCATGCTTAAGGTTGTTTACTTCCTGGAAGTATTCTTTCCATCAAATATTCCTATTTATACTGTACACTAAGGATTTGCCACTTTTACCATTGATGTTTGTTATAAGATTATAGTTCATTTCTTTCACTCGCATTGATTGAATACTTTTGATATGCAAAATTAACATGCAAATACAAACATGTTATCTGTTTGTGTTTATATATACACAAATATGTGAATAGTAACGAAATTAGGAGTTATTGCATTTGGCACAGACATCTAGATATACAATAGCACTAAGTGTGTCACAGTAAAAGATGGTTGTCAACAATCATTCCCGCGCAGTATTTACCAAGTTCTTCTAATGATTAATATGTGTGTTGATATCACACAGCGTCATTCATCTTGGCTGATACAACTGCACATTTGTCGCTTTGCATAAAACTCTTGGCGCCAGCCATTAAAAAGCACATGAAAGGTCAGATATACCTAGATAGGTGACGATGTGTGAAATCGGAGCAAACGACTATCCTGGATAAAGAAATGTTTCTAGCTATGATAGTAAGAGTTAGTTCAAAACGGTGAATCCCATCTGAAATGATGATCCTGTGCTAATTTGTAGGCGGTCAGGAAACAGGTCAGTGTTAATTGCCGAGACACATAGACTGTACATTACCACCTTCTCGGGCAGGTTTTATGGAGAAAGTACCTTGCCCATTTGCTCCAACTCCTTGTCGGCTCTGTTAGTTAGTCCAATTGAAAAGCAATGCCAATACGCTTGGAAACGAACAACTGCAAGAGATGTTAGGAGATTGTTTAGTACACCATTGAACTCATGGTCTCCGCACCGGATGTTATGTAGGTCTTTACTCCCTTAGCCTAAGGTACTTCCGTGCTAACGCATTAACCAGTGGGTGAATGAATAATCCAGAAAACAAAAATAAGAAATTGAGGCAAGACATACAAATGACAATAATTTATTCACACAGGGTAGGTTGTCAATCTATGCCCAAACTTTTATTATTTGTCTCATACGACATGCCTCTAAAGAAGACAGTAGCCCTATTCTTGTCTCTCTGAACTAGACGTCTAGGCCCTGGCTGCCATAGGGAGAAAGAAATACAATAAAGTTTATTGACAACTGTCCGACTTTGTGGCAGCGTGATAAAGAACGCGTCTATGTCGACCAAAGTAGGAAATTCGTTTCTCGCAATTCCTCCGTAAAAATTGCCAAAACATTATTGACGTATTTTATAGACACCCCGTACAAGAAATTGATCACTCTGATGATCTAACAATTCCGGTGTAAATAAAGTTGACATTTAGTAGATAATTGTACTTGCGTACTTTTTCTCGTTTCTGTACACTAGAAGTCCTCTCACTTGCATTTCTAATATGAGTTATTTCCTGACACCAAACTGTGTTTCTTGTAGCTCAGAAGTCTGTAGATTGCCACGGTTGACTAGTATCGTAGGCTACTCTAACACTACAATTTTGACCCACTATGATCTTAAATCACGTGACATGTAGAGACTACCTAGTACCTGAAAGTCTACCACTGATATATATCCGATACTTTTTCGTGTTGTGAAATAAATTACTGAATGATTGTAAAGATATATGCCGAGATTTTGCAGTCCATTTCGTAGGTTCACTGAATTGTGATTAGTGTTGGCATTTCAGAGATTTGCGTGAGCATACATTTTTTTCAAAGACGGAATTAGTTTAGTTATTACAGTGTTGGATTATTATTAAACTTATTTAACAAAATCCATCTCATTTACTTGAAGTGTTTGGCATCAGCTTTATTTCTGACAAGTTTGTGAAAGTAACTTTTGCTACTGAGAAAATATTTTGTAAAATTTCTGCATTACTGTTGTATCTATCTATTGTCTTTTTTCTGCTTTTGGTGCAAGGCGTCGCATGATTGAATGAGATTTGGTCGCTTGATATGCAGTAATATTTAGACGTTTAAGAATGTCTGCAACTCCCTCAATCCACCTTCTTCTTAGTCTTCATATGTATCTTGATGTTTCCATTTTCATGTTATATGTTCTTGTTGTTGGTCAATAAGTGTTCATTCTCATTAAGTGGCCAAACTATTTCAGTCTCTGTTTTTCAATATAATTTACCAAAGATGTTGTTCCATTAGTTCTTGTAATCTATTCATTTCGCACATGATTTCACCTTCTTGTTATGTTTGTTGCTTATCTAAGATATCTCATTTCACTGGTACTAGGCTTTCTCTCTTAAGTTGTTGAAACATAAGCTGCTGGTGTCTATGTCTAACATTGATAACACAATGCTGGTATAAATATAGAAGTTTTCTTTGTTTTTTGTGTGTTTTATTTGGAAATATTTGTTTTTCAAAATTGGTGTAAGTTCATAATTTACATAGCTGGTTCTTTCAATTCTTGTCTTAAACTATCTGTACATTTTTCTATAAAAATGCTCCCAAGATATTTAAATTTCTGCACTTGTCTGAGTAATTGATCATTTATCTTTATGTTGATTGTATTGGGTTAACTGCCTATAGACATTACTTCTGTCTGTTCTGTATTTATCTTCATGGTGTGGCTGACGCAGCTGTTGTTCAGTAGATTTATGTGATCTTGCAGCTCTTCACTTGAACTGTGGAGTAGGCATTCATCGTTAGCAAAGAGTAGTTCAATTAGTTTATGTGGATGATAAGTTTCTGGTGGGGTTTTTTTACTGTTTTGGTAATATTATTCACATAAAAAATTTACACAAAATGGTGTTAAGAATGGTGTTGGAAATAAACGGCTGCAATGAGAGTTAACAACACTATAGGTAGATTTCAAAAGATAGAAATGTGGGTCAGGCAAGGTTGCGTAATGTCACCGGACCATTTCTCCCTGTATACAGAATACATTATGCGAAATATAGAAGATATGCCAGGAATAAAAATGGGAGGATGCAATATAAATAACGTGAGATATCCTGATGACACAGTATTGACCGCAGGAAGCGAACAGGTACTACAAGACATATTAGATAAAGTAGCAAAGAAAATGAAAACAAAGACCTCAGTTTAAACAATAAGAAAACAGAAATAATGGTTGTATGGAAGAGACATACACCACCGAGATGCAACATAATTATTAATGACACAAATTAACACAAGTTGAAAAAGTTAAATATCATCGCACCCTGTTAACATCAGAAGGTAGATGCTCAAGTGAGCAAGCAGTGCATATATGGGAATGCCCCCAGTGATGTGACTCTTGTTCCTAATCAAGAATCAAGTATCCCCAGGAACACAACCATATAACATTCGTATTCGTACTATAACGACCTATAATCCTACTTATAAACATAAACAATAGAGACAGGACATTTTTTTCATAAATAGTTTATACAATTAAATTAAGGTAGGAAGCGTGAAGATAAATGAAAACAATTGTCAAGGCTGACGGGAATTAAACCAGGTTCGTAATAGTTACTTCAGTACATAGGTTGAATGTCTTGACGAGATCACAATTTTTTTTTTTGGGGGGGGGGGGATATGGTTGGTCAAGTACGGAAAACAGTTTTATTGAGTTGGTAGACGATTCATTATTGACGTAATTTACATACAGCCACCAGCCAAACTCATATCAGCAGCTTTATTGAATTAATTTATGTATAGCCACTAGTCATACATGTATCTATGACGCTGTTGACGTTATTTATATACTGCCCCTTGCCATACTCATTTCTACGACTGCGTTGACGTAATTATATGCAATCCCTTGTCATATTCACATCGACGGATGTGTTGACGTAATTATGTACAATCCCTTGTCATATTCACATCGATGGCTGGGATGACGTAATTATGTACAATCCCTTGTCATATTCACATCGACGGCTGTGTTGACGTAATTATATACAATCCCTTGTCATATTCACATCGACGGCTGTGTTGACGTAATTATATACAATCCCTTGTCATATTCACATCGATGGATGGGTTGACGTAATTATGTACAATCCCTTGTCATATTCACATCGACGGCTGTGTTGACGTAATTATATACAATCCCTTGTCATATTCACATCGACGGCTGTGTTGACGTAATTATATACAATCCCTTGTCATATTCACATCGACGGCTGTGTTGACGTAATTATGTACAATCCCTTGTCATATTCACATCGACGGCTGTGTTGACGTAATTATGTACAATCCCTTGTCATATTCACATCGATGGCTGGGTTGACGTAATTTATATACAGCCCCTTACTATATTCATATATACGGCTTAGTTGACGTAAAAAATTCATTCCCGTATCTTTCTGTTTTATATAGCAGAAGAGGTTTATATAAAGTGCATTGTGATGTAGGCTGTAAGTAGAACAGTGCATCCTCTTCATCTGCGTTCTTCCTCAAATTCTACAGATTAGCAGGATGTATTCCAGAGAATCGCACTTCGTTTTGTCGTGGTAGCTGCTGTGTGTGTTCCATTTGTCCTAACATATTCAAATTCAGCAAGACATTTCGGTTACAATGATCCTATTTGAGGTGGGACACCCAAATCTACCGCATAACCTACTTGGTTTCCTTTTACGACACTACACATTAAAGGTAAATAGTGCTGCTATTTTTTGCTTCTCTTTCGGGTTCCGGAAGTATATGAGCGTAGCTGATCCGTGGTAATTTGTTATATAATACATAAGTATAATATATAGTACTTGCTAGACCTTAAATGTTTCAGCCCATATACGTATGTACTCAGGCAGTCATCAGCGGCTAAATATATACATCTCACATAAGTCGAAAATATAATGACTTGAAAGAATGTCATGTGTAGTTCTAAATGACGTGAAAATATTTGACATTGCCCTGGTCACAAAAAGTGTGAAAGAAGCACAGCTGGCCCATTTCGATAGAAATGATCGTGGTGGTTTTTTTAAGTGCTCGATTAATAATGTGATTCACAGAACTTGAGAAATGTGTAGTCTTTCGGTAACGTGTCAGCAACGACGTTTGCGCAACTCTTTTATAGAATTAGGAGTTGGAATATAGGTTCTTCTGAAGCGTATCCATAAGTTTATCTTGGCTATGTTTTCATAATTCCCCCTATGTCATTTTTGTTAAATTTCATATTCATTAAGTTATTCATTCATTCATTTTCCTTTAGCGCTGAAGTTAGCGCATAGGGCAGAGTTCAGATCTCTCCAATTCTGTCTGTTCAAAGCTATTCTGTGCAGTTCTTGAATAGTATGGAAATTGTTTGTTTTACTTTCTCTAAGTATTGTTCTTCTGAGTGTTTCTTTTGGTCTACCTTGGATCTTTTGTCTGTAGGTATCCACTCAAGAGATTGGTTGTGTATTACCTTGATATCTGAGCGTAGGACACGCCCTATGTAGGACCAACGGCGTTTTCTAATAACATATGTGATGAAGTTTTGATGTGTCTCTTCTCTAATTGCATTATTTGATAAATTTGGTAAATTTCATATTACCTTTATATAAACATTTTCTATGGAAATAAACATAATACCAATATTATTATGGACGTTAATCATGGACAACAAACAAATATTATAGTGGGTGCCTTAGACCTGTGGTTCTCAATTTTCTTTTGGACGTTGACATAGTTTTAAGAAATGTTTATCCAATGGCCCGCCACTATTATGCCTAAAAAATGGTATTTACTTCCTTCTCAACTCAACATGAATTTCTAATCATTATCCCTGTAAAACTTTCATGTGTATCACAATGTAAATCTTGTAAATCTAGATTTAAAACATATTGTAAACCTTGTTGTAAGTGTTGTTGTAAATCTTGTTGTAAATCTTGTTGTAAATCTTGATGAATTACTTTTTGTACAACTTGATGTAAATCTTGTTGTATATCGTGTTTGAAATCTTGATCTTAATGGTGATGTAAATCTTGTTGCAAATCTTGGTGTAAATATTCCTCTAAATCTTGATGTAAATAAATTTTGGTGTAAATCTTAATGTAAATCTTGTTGCAAATCTTGAAGTAAGTCTTGGTTAAATATTGTTGTAAATCTCGTGTTTAATTTTGTTATAAATCGTCTTGTAAATCTTAGTGTAAATGTCGATGTAAATATTGTCAATACTTATGTAAATATTGATGTAATCGTGCTGTTAATTGTGTTGTAATTCATGTTGTAAATCTTAATGTAAAGATTGTTGCAAACATTGTTGTACACCTTGACGTAAATCTCGTTTTAAATCTTGTTGTAAATTTTGATATAAATTTTGAAGTAAATCTTATTGTAAACCATGATGTAAATATTGTTGTTCATCGTTAAAATGTATATCCTCTTATAACCTGGGCCAGAACTGTGACAGTATAATTTTACAATTTTTATCCGTGAACCCCTTCAAGTTTTCGCGAACTCATGGTTGCCCTACATCCCAACTTGTGTCGATGATAATGTTTCTTCACAACTCCCTGTGTCTTCGCTGTTAATCATTTCAGCTCAAAGGGCGAATAGAGCATATACTTCATTGCACTGTAGCTACCCTATATGCACTCAGTTCAATTTAACAAAGCGACGCGTCACCCATCAATAGTACCATTGGTAACAAGTAACTCCGTAGTTTCAAACGATAATTTACAAGGATCTCCTACAAAATCCACTTTGAAAACAAGACGACACGAGCCGGATTCGAACCCATGATCTCTTGAACACAAGGCGAGCAGCTTAACCACTAAATAAAAAGTACACAACATTATGGTCCGGAATAAACTATAATGGCATTCCTACTAGAAGTTATGGAAATCCTTCAAGTTCATAATTGTAGTTCGCTAACATTTCAGAGAATGAGGATCATCCATGTGAAGAAACTGCAAAAGTCACGCCCAAGCTACCTTGAAGATAATCGTTTAATGAATATGAGATAAGGAAATAATTGTCTCCAGAAATAAGACGAAATATAGGGTCGCTGATATGAAAGCTGTGAAAACGTCCTCCAATGTGACACTGCAAATGTTGAAAACCAAGGATTCATGCAAATATTGTATATGTTCCACCTAAGATTATGTACGAAGCCATACAGTGTTTAATCTATGAAAACCAGTAGATGTTGTGGATTGCTCCAAGTCCTCAAATAACCGAGCTTTAACAACTGGTAATTGCATCAATTGGTGACACCACAAAAGACAAAAAACAAGCACTCAAAAATAATAAAAAGGCATATGGTTGTATAAACGAATGGTTTCTTTTCTTTGTTAAGATACTCGCCAGCCGAGCAGCAGACACGTGTTTCTAGTTCACTCCTTATTTTTGTTTGAAAGTAAAACAAATTATATATGTAAGTGGATGTAAGTACGGTATATTATATATGTAAGTGGATGTAAGTACGGTATATTATATATGTAAGTGGAGGTAAGTACGGTATATTAAATATGTAAGTGGATGTACGTACAGTATATTATATATGTAAGTGGATGTAAGTACGGTATATTATATATGTAAGTGAATGTAAGTACGGTATAGTATATATGTAAGTGGATGTAAGTACGGTATGTTATATGTGTAAGTGGATGTAAGTACGATACATCATATATGTAAGTGGATGTAAGTACGGTATGTTATATATGTAAGTGGATGTAAGTACGGTATATTATATATGTAAGTGGATGTAAGTACGGTATATTATATATGTAAGTGGATGTAAGTACGGTATATTATATACGTAAGTGGCTGTAAGTACAGCATATTATATGTCTAAGTGGATGTAAGTACTGTATATTATATATGTAAGTGGATAAGAGTACTCTATTTAATATATGAAAATAAATATAAGTACAGTATATTATATATGTAAGTGGATAAAAATACAGTATATTATATATGTAAGTAAATATAAGTACAGTATATTATATATGTAACTAAATATACGTAAACTATATTATATATGTAAGCAGATAAAAAGATTGTATACTATATATGTAAGTGGATATAAGAATATTATATATATATATATACGTAGATATAATTACAGTATGTTATATATGTATTATTCCTCTTCTGCGTAGAATAATGTTTGCCAACTAACCGATAACTGGTACTGTCAGTCATCGTGTAACAGCAGATGTGTTCATATAGAAATTGGAGCACATATTGAAATAGAGTGAGGAGTGACAGGCCGGCACAATAGAACAGTATGTCGACTGCTTCGTTAAAATCCAGACAGAATGTCTAACTTAACCATATGAACCCATAAAGTGTAGTAACAATATTATCACAAATCTGCCGTCATGGCACATTTAACAATGCTTAAGAACGACAGTCCCCATGAAACTGGCAAAGTAGACAACATAGGTCAACAAGTCAGCCGAACTAAGCATGCCTGACAATGGGCATTGTTCGTCTCCGTCAGTGGAGGGAGTCTCATTCCAGACATACCAGATGAAAGGTATGGTTCGACTTGGCTATTTAACAAGAAACCTAAGTGGTAAAGATAGAGGCGTGTCTATCACATCTGGTGGGAAACGATATATGATTCTGGCTTAAACAAAAGTGTTGCAGACGGAATGTCTGGGAGGTGCGAACCCCAACGGTAACATTGACTGGGGAGAATTGTTTTCATGTACGTAACTTGCAGTCTTAAATTAAATGACTATGGGAACGGTCTTAAAAGCGAATGTGATACTGTCCGAGGGGAGCATTCTGACTGGTTAGGTCTCAAATACTAGGAAACTCTTATTTTTGTGGGAATTAAGCTGGGTTCAGGCCAGTAGACGAGGTCCAGAGACAAGGACAAAGAACTAGGTTCGGAGCTCAGGTTGAGATATGAGGTAGGAAGTGTAGTTCGATGTAATAGTTAGGAAAGTTTTGTTTCAAAGTTGTAGTTAGGAAGATTTAGTAGAGCTTGAAAAGCTTTCAGTTCAGAGACGGATTAAATCTCTAGGAAAACATGTGAACTTACGAGATATTTTCCATTTCGTAAAAAACTGTACATTAAATTATTGATGTCGTAACCCTAGATGTTATAAACTGGATGTTGTAAACCTCGTCGTTGTGGTGAAGGAATAAACAGGTTATATATAAGAACTCTGGTTATCGCAACTATATTTGACTACAACGGCTTATATTTCACAAGTTCCCGGTGTAAGATACATAAACTGGTGGTGGTATCATCTTTAACACTAACAAAAGTAGAGAAGGCATGACTCAATGACTCCTTCACTATTTAACACTATCATAATATGGGAGTATCATGTCTACAATAATGATGTTCTGATAAACATCGAATATTTTGCGTATTATGTGCTAGATATCTGCGTTCAGCATATAAGCTCAAGCTAGATTATCAAACCTGTAGTCAGAGCAAAGTCCAACGTCTTCTCAAGGTCAAACCGGCTATCTCATAGTTTTACCTCAAGCGACACAGTCGACAATAGACGACATAATTAATTGTGACTTCATTCGTTACGTTTTTTATTATTGTCGTGATTTTCTTTGATAACTATTATATACTTGGAATCTCATGCCAAAATTAGACATCCTGAAGCAAGCGTTCGCGGATTTTGATTTTATATCTATATGGGCACTCATGTCTGTATGAGATCAGTCTACTCTATCCAGTTAGTATAGAAGACCCTCCAGCTTTGCAGTGTGCTAGACTATATTTGTTTATTTATATATCAGTATTGTATACTTGGAAGACTATAACTCAAACATTTGTTTCACAGTAAATTTTTGGGCGCAAAACCGGACAAACTATGGCAAAATTGCAGTATCTGAAAATTATTCTAATTGTTGGAACAGTCTTCTCTTTGATTATCTTTGATATACCATTTCTGATATACATCCACATAAGGTATCAATTTGAATCTACTATGAACATTGCCTCGACCGAGACATTCTCGTCTTTGTCACGGTATGAAAATGAGTATTCAAATAAGACCTCATCAAAGACGTCTCATTCCTCGTCACGTAATGGCGGTGGTTATACAGGTCAGCTCTGGTCGCGTCATGACAGTAACTATACAAGCGAGTCTTGGATTAGTAAAAACTTTATAAAGACTCCAGGTATAGTTCTTCCTAAGAATTATTCAGATTCCAAAACAATACAATATTTAAATACTAATGTAACTTTAATGGAGAAACTAATGGACATTTCAGAAATAGTTAAAGTTGCTGGAATAAACTGTACTGCTCTGTTTAAGGGCTCTTCAAAAGATAAAGCCTCGATTCCAACCAAATCAAAAGTTGTTGATGCGCCTATTAGTGATCAAATGTATATCAACATGGCGTCTGATTGTCACAAATTTCAAACATCTCGAGGATACATCATGTCATCTTTAACAGAAGAAGAGAAAGATTTTCCATTGGCGTATTCTATGATGGTCTACACAGATGTAGAAATGTTTGAAAGACTTCTGAGAGCTATTTATCGACCACAGAATTATTACTGCATCCATGTGGATAAGAAGTCGTCAGATTCTTTCTACAATACTATATTAGCCATTGTTAAATGTTTTCCTTACGTCTTCATGGCTAGCAGGAGAATTGCAGTTTATTGGGGTAAATTCAGCGTATTGGAACCTGAACTAGTCTGTATGGAAGATTTATGGAAGTATCCAAATTGGAAATATTTCATTAATTTAACAGGACAAGAGTTTCCTCTTAAAACTAACTTTGAAATGGTGAAAATATTTCAAGCATTACATGGAGCCAGCGATGTTACATCTACTTTTAAATGGTAAGTTCTTGTTACATTCCAATTTCTTTATTTAAAGTTGTTACACTTTTGTACCTTGGAGTGTACATCGTTATATTCTAGATATTACTCTTTTATTTTACTTTTTTTTGTACTGAAATACTTTTATCATGTATCGTAACAACTTTGACTGATCATCATTGCCTTAGACAGGTACTTTGTTTTGGTAAGTGGATATAAGTAATCATGACTTGACTTCCCCTTCTTCTCCTCAAACAGAAACACAATTGATGCCTACATTGACTTTACCCTTCATTCTATACAGCAAATACGTCTTCCACGATTACGGCGCTCTAACTATACTAGATCAGAGTCACGGGTGCTCTAGAGACTTTGCTCACGTCATGACATCGTGTTTAAACCAGCTGATAAGGGTGGCACTGTAGTTGTGTGGTAGAAGGACGTATATCAAATAAGCAACACTCCAATTATAGGATCTTGATATTTATTGTTCCTGTGCTAAGGATCCAATTTTAGCGCATAATGATAAAGTGGACAAAACTCTTAAACAACTTATTAACAGCAACCAACTCCCCATGAGTGCTCTCAAACTTCGGATTATTAAGATCAATCTGGGCTCTCCTACTCTGTATCTACTACCTAAAATAAATAAACCGTCTAACCCAGGCAAACCAATTGCTTATGTGTTTGAGACCTGACACGCTGTAATCCGGCGATATGCTCACTATCCACTAGACCATAACTTGACTCGATGTCATCATCATCAGGTGCCATGCCGGGTGGCGTTGGCGGTCATGGCTCTCCACAGCCCTCTGTCCACAGTATTATGTATCAACGTCGTTGTTGTTTCTTTGCCGTGCCAGGTTGTCAAACTGTCTAATATTTTCTCACGTTGTCGCCCTCTGTCTCTGGTGCCTTCAATCTTGCCTGTTGTGATTATGTTCTCTAAACCTGCCTGTCTGATGAAGTGGCCAAAAAAAGATGACTCGTTGTAACCAAGTGATAATCTCACTATTAACAAGGTTACAGCGTTTCTCATTCTACACTTACAACAAAACTAATGATTTAATGACATTGTTAAATGTTTATAAATTAATTTGTCTACAGTGCAATGAGGAACAGGTGGCGTAGAACATATCCTCCTTACCGACTTCGTCGTGCTAAAGGATCTGTTCACATCGCAGTCAATAGGTAATATCAATAAAGATAACTATTTTTGTCTTGACTTAATTTTTTACTTTTTCCTTCTGTCTTACTCCTCTTTACTAATAAGCAAGAGAGTGGAGTAAACGCCTACAGAACATATGGAGAGACAACCTGAAGTAGACGTTGGTGTAAGCCATCTCCTGACATCCCTTGTTATTTTACTAGTTTCCAAGCTTATTTTCGTTCCTTTCCCTTGGAGCTAATCAATAGAGCTCAGAGTTGGTTAGTGCTAATGGGGAAAGCACTTTCTCCATAAACCCTTTCCAGTCAAGCAATCATATGCGAAATTTTTTGGGGCTTATAGTCTATTTGAAATTTTACACTGGTCTGCTCCCTCCCTGTCTGCAAAGATGGAAATCGCCATTTTTTTTTAAAAACTCTCATTTTTCTACGAAAAACAATTTCATTCTGTGACTTGGAGGTAGTGAACGGAACTCAAAGTCGAAGACAATGAGTTCAGAATCTAATACAGATAACTGGCCTGATAAACTGTTATTTGGAATTTGAAAAGTTTAAAAGGACTACAACTTGACATGACTTCCCTAATCTAAGCACCACTTTTAACATGAATTGTGTGTCTCTGTTGAAAGAAGTACATTACAGATGGGGAAAACGATACAGCGAAGTAAATACTCTAAAACGATTTTTTTCTTAATTTATAAGAAACTATTGTTTCGTTGTATGTGAAGACTGTATGACTGGCAACGACTTACACCAATCACCTCCCTCCCCTTTTTACGACCATGCTATGTTTGCAGCGTTAACAGGCGTCCTGCTATACACGACTAGGATGGCTCGGAGGCAGTAGCCCCACGTTTATCTATTTAGCCAGCGTGCAGTACGAGCAATGCCTAGAAACGGTTTGCGACGTACGGTTCGTCTCACACAGATATGAATCTCGTTTCATCTGACATTTTCCTCCCCACGGTTCATGGCTGACACTAAGTGATCGTGTATTGATGGATCGAGATTTGGTTCGTTGATCATTGTTCCTTTTAGATGAGCTAGTGTACAATGCGAGCTATACCCACATGGGAATTGTTTCGTGCGGCTAACTCATCCTTACATCATCTTCGGTTTATGCGATCGGTCACATTTTCCAACAACTGGCCTAAAAGGAACTTGTCGTTGCTATTGTAACCTTGGTCTGTCTTCCATTATATTTCATCGGGACTTCTGCCACACCGACCTCCACTGACCACGACATGGTGGTCTGATGACACAACTAGTCACCTACTACGATTCGACACCACTTTCCCTCACCCTACTATTTCACATGCCGTGGTTGTAGGTACGGGTCTGCGTCCTTCCTCCACGACTTCATTTACTGTCCCTTTACTTTCCACTAGTGCCATTTTCTATGGCACTTTCTTTCTTTATATGTCTCTATATTATCCTCTTTTTTGATACCTTCATGCGACACGCTTTTCGATGATGTCTAACCCCCCTCTCCCCAGCTGTGCCTTTGCTGCGTCCCTTGAGCCCCTTCTCACCTCCACATTCCTTCTTTGTTTGACGTATCTCCGTTTTGGTTTGGGACCAACGTCGATCTACCACTTTCACTTCTCTTCTTCTTGCTCGCCTCTTTATTTACCCCTTGTTATTCTCTTTCCTTTTCTCGAACACCTCATCTATTTGCATCTCTTCTATCCGTTCTATTGACTAACTGGTTCATGTCATGAATACGAATGGCCCCACCCCCTCTATTTTAGCTTCTATGCCCCTACCTTTCACTTTGGTTCTTGTTTGCCACGCGCTCTCTTAACTTCCTGTCCTTGTTGATTTGGCCTTTGTCTGATTTTATTGTCTCCTACTCTTGAAAATATATTGTATCTTTGCCTCCGCGTATTCTCACGGTTGTATACTGGCCTCTGTCGGCTATACAAACTTTCCCCCGGTTGCATACGTCCTTTTTCCTACGCCGACCATTTTCGAGAAGAGTATTCTACTTTAGATTCATTGTATTTTAGTGCGTTATATCTGATCTATTTTCACCTCTCCTGTGCACATTCCCCTCCTTGCTTACCAATATTGTCCCCTAACACCTTCCTCTCTCCTGTCACGCTGCCCTATATTTGCTTTCTCCCCTGTCCATTCGCTATTGCCCTTCTCTCCTTTTCCTTCCTATCACAACCATGTGTTTCTATATGTAATATTGGATTACTGTGGTCTTTATTTGTCATGATGAAGGCTTTTTAGTCAAAACGTCGTATGTCACTGTGTCTCGTTGTTAGGTTGTTTTATGTTTGGTAACACGTATACCTATTTTTGAATAGCATTACTCTGTAAACTGCATAGAGTCCATAGGCGAGAGAGTCGACAATATAAGACATGTGAGCTAATGATCGATGTGATTGTTAGAACAGTCTTCTAAAATGACAGATGTGACTTTTCCCATAATTTTCAATGGTCACTATGAAGTTCTTTTCCCATAATTTTCAATGGTCACTATGAAGTTCTTTTCCCATAATTTTCAATGGTCACTATGAAGTACTTTTCCCATAATTTTCAATGGTCACTATGAAGTACTTTTCCCATAATTTTCAATGGTCACTATGAAGTACTTTTCCCATAATTTTCAATGGTCACTATGAAGTACTTTTTGTCGACAGGAAATTCTGATGATGACGATAATGAAATAATCCCTTTAACCGTGAGCAAGCAGGGCCGGCCCTAACAATTGTGGGACCCAATGCGAAACGAATTGCGCGGGGCCCAGTCTGGGTAGGGAAGAGGATAATAAAATAAATTATAATATGAATTTATGGGCCTATGAAGTGCGGGTCCCACTGCGGCCGCATAGGTTGCAATGGTCTAAGACCGGCTCTGTGAGCAGGTACCTCTTGGCAGCCTATGGTATTTCTAACAAAATCACAGGTTCTTCTGAGCGGTTAACTGAAGCGACATCCATACCCATATAAGGTTGTCTCAAAGGCATGGTTACTTAAAGGGAGTTTATGGGTCCATGTTTAGTTTCCGAGGGGTGGGGTATTCCGATGTGCAACTATCCCAAAATTGCAACATCGTGACAGGAGCATAGCATAAATTTCCCACCTGATGTGATGAAACATCTAGCATTCCCCCGTTACTATGGAGTCTGCCACAAAAGGACAAATTTGCAGGGAGCACCGACTTGCATTCCATAGTCATCCATGGAGTGTATTTGATAAAAGACAAAATAAAGAAATTGAAATAAATAAAAATGCGAAAATTATTTGTTCACAGGTGATAGGCTGTCAACCTATCTCCAACTTTCCTTTGTGTCCTCGTACATGTCTTCTCTTCACCACTATCACGTTATCGGTCTCCAAGTCCGGATCTGATCTTGCCTGGATGTCGCTGTATTTACTCATTTCCTTGTCAATGTCATATCCATATGATCGTCAATTTCTTACCTGATCCGTTTTAGTGAATATTGATATCAATATTTCAAACATCAAAACCGACAATTTCTTCTTTCTTCTCCCATTTCTCAATAAATTATTAATAATTTGTAACAATTTTATTCGCATGTTAGATTACTTCTCTCCATGATGACTATAACAAACGTGTAGAGGCTTGACTTACTCTATACCCAATTGTCATGGGGGATGTGCGTTGGAGTGAGTTGTATATGCGTATAATAAGAGAGAATGAAAGATGGTTCTGATCCTCGTTGATGCTGATCTTATCTGATACTCGAACGATAGTGTATTTTCCTTCTCTATTTTCGCTGCTTGTTGATGGATCTTTGTATTTTCCTCGCTGGCAGCCCTCAGGTGTTGTCACTCAGAAGTTGTGGTAGTCCCACCGCCTATACGGTTAATGAGGTGAAAATTAAAAATCAGGTAGGGCCGAGGATGGTGGGAACGAAAAGGGGGGGGATGGAATGCGATTTTAGGAGGGGGACTCCGCGATTGGAATGGAATGCGATTTTACGAGGGTTCGTGCCACAGCTGTCGAGGCAGGCATTTGTGTCGAATAGCTGCCGGAATACTAAAGTCAGTGACTAGAAACTTCGAGGAATCTTCTCGAATTCAGTATAGGATTATTCAAGATTTTGAAATTCAAATTATGAATCGAAGTGTAGGTTATCCACGACTAGGCCCGCGCCATCTCGTTTAGAAATTGTAACGACACTTATATTCTTCTTAGAGAAAATCTGAGGGTTACCAGTGAGGAAAATATAAATCTCCATCCACAAGCAGCGAAAATAGAGATACGGAAAATACACAGCAGCGACACTCAACTGTGCGGTCAAATAACAAGAGTTCGCTAAAGCGAAATAACTAGGAAAGATTTGTACAAGAACATGACCAATTTGAAAGTAAGAAACGATCTATAACCAGGTGGGAACATTTTCAGTTGTGACCTTTAGAATATGGAATTTTCGCGAAGCAGATCCAGGTGGGTTCTAGAGTAACCGATAGTTGACTTTAACATTTAGTAAAGTATCAGATCTATTGATGTACATAATTGATATCTTTTGATGTTGTGAGATAGATGTTGTGCATCAAAATAAACAAAGAGTCTTGGATCACAAAGAAACTGTATCTATGACTTAGCTCACTCTGAATTTATGAATCTGTGTGGAATACTCCAATATGTGAAAGTTGTTATACAAAGGATCAACTATCTCTGCTGACACTCTGTTTTCCTTTCGTTCGCCGGTTTCCTTATAGCTATACAATTGTTTATATTTGTCGTGACAGGGTGTCTACTCGAACTAAGTTTGGTAGCAAAGTTTAATTTTGCAGCCATTTTAGTTATAATGGCATTTGTATCGCTGTTTTTCCCGGAATGAAAATAATGCCGCATTATTTAGTGCTTTTTTAAACATGTCACAAACTCTCTCTTGGAAAAGCGGAGTCCCACTTAGTTTCGAGCATCCCACCTGCCTGTGGAGGTTTTCATGTAACATGCCTCCGTCTTCAGCCTAGTACACATTACTACAAAAGTGTAGAGGCTTGACTTTACTCTCTCCACGATGATTTTAAAAGTGTAGAGTATAGAATTACTCTACGTGATTGATTTAAAGGTGTAGAGGCTTTACTTTACTTTCTCCATAATGACTATAAAAGTATAGAGACTTGACTTTGCACAATTCCACATATTCACAATACCATGGTCACAGCGATTATCAATCATAACATGCAACTTCGTAGGATTTAGCGGTAATCTCTAAAGGTAACCGGGGAAAAATCACTTGGTTAAAGGACCTCACAGACATCTTCCCGTGTGAACAGACCTCTAATTGCTTAACCACTATGTCTAATGTAATTTCTTCAGTTATTTACACATTGAAATCTTTTTAAATTAAGTTTTCTCCGACAGATTCTTTGTTGACTACATTCTCCACAACCAAACAGCGAAAGACTTACTAGAATGGACAAAGTGGACGCAGGTTCCTGATGAAACATATTTTGCAATCCTCAACTCCAATCCTCAACTTGGTATTAAAGGTACATATACAGGTAAGCTGTCTTGTTATATTATTGGACGTTGTGAACATTACCAAGATCTGACATTCGTGAGCACAGAGTAGCGTAAATAAATAAATAGTGGTAACATATTCTATTTCTGATATAGCCATCAATCAAGCATTTTTATCTGTAGTGATTTTATTAATGCAATATACATACGCTCAGTAGCTTGCCATTGTTTCGATCCGGATGCATAATTGAGTGAGGCAAGATTTGAGCACGGTTTCTTGGCCGCCAAATACGTGCTCTGGTACAGATACAACAATATAAGACCGTATTTCTGGTTTCTGGTACAAGAAGAAGGTTGTGTTTTCTCCAACTTGCGATGGATGGGTGAACGACGGATTAATAACCATCTTGTAAAATTTACCGTCGATAATAAATCAGAGCTTGTGTTTAGCAGTGCAATGACAATGGATATTAACACCAGCCAGGAACTAAAACAGCTTGCAGTGAACCGCAAGGCATGGAGAAACATGACTGCTGCCCTATATGCTGTCCTTGTCACCAAAGGAACAAACTAACTAACTAAACTAAAATATGTGCTCTCTACAACGCGGCTACATGGCCGGATATAGAGTATCCTAGACGTTGACATTAACTGTCTGCAAGTTGGTAAGTGAAGGTAAAATGAACAGAAATAGGTATGTGTGTTACCAAAATAAGTCAATAAAAGAACATAGCAACGACAAACACTGTCACTATGTCTCGTTGTTAATTATTTTAGTGACTTATTTTGGTAACACGTATACCCATTTCTATTAATTTTGATATTTCCCTTGTGTTACCCCAACCACCCATTTCCATTTTCGGGCTGTTACCTGACACTGGAACATTTACCTCCTACGGTAAACTGAGTTACAAACCAGCGTTATCAATCAATCAAGTGGCATGCCGAGTGGCGTAGGAGAGCATGCTTCTTCGCAACTCGCTGTCTCTTGTGTTGTTAATAAGTTCAGTTAGTGACTTTTTTGTGTGCCGCAGTGACAAAACATCCAGAAATTTCTTTTTATTGCTTCCTTTGTCTCTTCTCTCATTGATCTTTCCAATTTTTACTAAATTTTCAAGTTTTACTTCCTAAATCGTAAAAGTCGTGATTGTGTACTTCTAATTTTTGCTATAATTTCCCGTTTTACTCCAGCATTTCTGAGAACTTCCACATTAGTTTTCTTGGCTGTACATGGAATTTTCATCATTCTTCTTAAAAACCGTATCTCAGTTTCCTAAAGCTTATCTTGGGCAGTTTTGTTTACTGTCCATTCTCGCGTCCATAAAGAAGGATTGGCTCAATATAACATACTAACACTCAACTCGCGGATGCGCTGATATTACTCCATTGCATAGAATGTTTCTCATTTTTTGAAACGTTGATTTGGTATGTACTTTCTGTTCTGCGCGTGACCGTACTGTTAGAATGCTTGCCTCAGAACCACAAGGTCCCGTGTTCATTCTACGGTTGGGAACAAGAATTTTTTTCTTTTGGAGATGTAATAAAAAAATTATTTCTGTACACGTCGCGGCAACAGCTATGACAAAGTGGCCTTTATCTCCACAGTCAAAAAGTCTCCCTGCTCTACTTAACAGGAAAAACTCGCAGAAATGAAAGTTTACATGTTTTTTTTCCTGTTCTTGATATCATTTGAGTACCTGTCATCTGTTGTTTAAATGGTTCCAGATAACTGACTTTGCCCGCTTTATATAATTTTGCATCATTGATGGATTTTGCTGGTATTTCTTTGAAGGAACCATTACTCCTATTTTCGTCTTATTTAGACTAGGGCCATTGTTTTCGCTTTCTTGTACTATCGTATTAGACAGGGCTTAAAATTCGTGTTCACTATCTGCAATCAGAACTGTATCGTCAGCACATTTATATTATTCAGATTGTAACCTCAAACTGCTATTCCTGGCATGATTTCTATGTTTCGCATAATATTCTCTGTATACAGCGAGAAACAATCTAGCGACATTACACATTCTTGTCTGCCACTCAACTCTATATTTTGAAATTCTTGTCTGCCAGACTATAGGAAAATTTTAAAGATTTTCCATGACCATTCGCGATATCGTCAGCAATATATGTATAAATGTGTCACATTCATACATATACGTAACGTAGTTTCTGAACTTTTCGCGAACAACAAATCACATAGTTACGGAGTTCATCATTTTTATATATATAATATTGGTCGTATCTCAACAAAAATAATTTTGCTTGCATTTTTACGGTTTTTTTTTTTTAAGTTGAATCTCGTACCTGTGGTATGAGACGTTTCGAGGCCGTAGATAAGGAAGGGGTGTTAGGATTAAAACCATTTCCTTAGCACATCTGAACATGAATTTTAGTGCTGTGAACGTGGACAAAAGGTTTTTACAAAATTTTTTACAAAACGTTCTTCCAATTTTCCATCATATAGTGAAATTTACACACGAAAACGAGCGAACTTTTTGATTAGGTAAAACCCTCTTCCATGGGTTAATCATATCTACTGCCATTTTCCAGGCACATTTATAAGTTCAATGGCAAATTATTAAAACAGTTTAGAAATGAACAGTAATAGAAAAAAAACATAGATACATTACATAGATACATCACATGTTGTTGGGACCCGTTCACAAACAAAATACCGATATACATACATTTCATCTGGTGTTACCACATTTCCCTCTTAACAAAAGATGGCACAAAACTATTTTGGACAGAAAATGTGGAGAAACAGAGGCTACATTATTAAATATAAACGATAACGTTTATATTATACATATTCTAACAAGAAATAACATAATTTCTTAAAATTTCCATATTTTTGTTCTGTGTTCATTCTCAAATTCCTGCTGGATCTCTCTTGTAGCAAGACAATTGTCCTACTAGATTTCCTACAGGTTGTAGTCCAGAGAATGGAAATGAGTGACTACAATTTGTTAGACTCTTTATAATATTTCTTATATTTTTTCTTCTTATATCTTCATCATATTCTTGCGTGTTGATCTCACGTGGCATAACTTATGTTTGCTTATCCGACTTTTTCGTGCATTTCATTGGATGGGTTCACAATGTATACGCAAAGTGACTAACTATAAACAGTATCAGCCAAGATAAATAACGTTTGAAATCTTCGCGCAGAACTTAAATTTAGTTGATTGTGATCCTGGATTAGAATGTCAACCTGACCTAAAATAACATGATTAAGTTGGATTTGTCTGGTCGAAAGCTGTCGCAGTCAAACTTTAAACCGCGGCACGCATTCTGTTTATCTGCATGCCTACTTCTTCCTGACTGCTGGTGAGAGTTTGAGAACACATAAGAAGAACAGTTATATCGCATTCATTATTTAAGAATATGTTATTACTTTCATCACCTTCATGGTCAATGATATCCTTAAATATAGTCGCTATTGCTAGGTATACAAGATAGCTGCGATCAGAGACTTACCATCACAAGGTTCAAAAATGGGCGGCGGGAACGAAAGCCGTGCGCTAGAAGACGAGTTCGTCTGATATGTATTTTGACAACAGGTATGAACACTTTGTATGTATTTGCTTAACCATGTTACTGTAAGACTTTAGGAATGCGGATTTATCAAATTCGAAAATTTGTGGATTCAAGGTGCGAGACGAATATGTGCTAGCTGAAGAAACCTGGTTCAAATCCCTGATAATCATTTCGACGATATTTATCAGGATATATATATATAAAGTATAAAAGAAAATTAACCCGTTTTTACGTTATCTTTAAGGTCTCGGTCTTCCAGACAGTAGGTGCCACATAGGACAATTTGCCCTGAATTGAAACGATAGGAAAATTACTTGAGAACTACTGTTTAAAAAAAAAAACCTGACAAATCTCGTGAAGATTGTTGTTCAATATTTCAAGTTATTATCCAATTTTTAAATTATATTCTATTGAAATATTCTCATTTTTTATGATTCAGTGGTTTCTGCACAGACTTTAATGTTGGTTTGATCCATGTTTTGATTTTGACTTCAACAGAAAAAAATATAAGACTACAGATGGGTATATATAGACAGATTTATAGATTTATAGATTTATAAGATAGATAGATAGATAGATAGATAGATAGATAGATAGATAGATAGATAGATAGATAGATAGATAGATAGATAGATAGATAGATAGATAGATAGATAGATAGATAGATAGATAGATAGATAGATAGATAGATAGATAGATAGATAGATAGATAGATAGATAGATAGATAGATAGATAGATAGATAGATAGATAGATAGATAGATAGATAGATAGATAGATAGATAGATAGATAGATAGATAGATAGATAGATAGATAGATATATAGATAGATAGATAGATAGATAGATTAGATAGATAGATAGATAGATAGATAGATAGATAGATAGATAGATAGATAGATAGATAGATAGATAGATAGATAGATAGATAGATAGATAGATAGATAGATAGATAGATAGATAGATAGATAGATAGATAGATAGATAGATAGATAGATAGATAGATAGATAGATAGATAGATAGATAGATAGATAGATAGATTAGATAGATTACATAGGTAGATATATATATTAAAATTAGATTTAGATTAGTTTAGTTTAGATTAGATTAGATTAGATTAGATTAGATTAGATTAGATTAGATTAGATTAGATTAGATTAGGATAGATTATTATATAATAGGATAGATTTCGATATATTAGAATAGATTAGGATAGATTAGATTATGATACATTGGATAGATTATATTATGATAGATTAGGATAGATTAGATTAGGTTAGCTTACATTACGATAGATTATGATAGATTAGATTAGGATAGATTAGGATAGATTAGATTAATATAGATTAGATTAGGATAGATTAGGATAGATTAGATTAGGATAGATTAGATTATGTTAGATTAGATTATATTTAGATTAGATTAGGATAGAATAGGTAGGATATGATAGTTTGGTAGAATGGATTAGGATACATTGATAGGATAGATTAGGATAGATTGATAGAATATATTGATAGGATATATTGATGTGGTATATTAGGATAGTTTGATAGCATAGATTAGGATAGGATAGATTAGTATAGATTGATAGTATAGATTAGGATATATTGATAGGATAGATTAGGATAGATTGGTAGGATAGATTAGGATAGATTGGTATGATAGATTAGGATAGATTGGATATGATATATTGGAATGGATAGATTAGAAAGATATACATCCGTATAGGAAAGTATTGTCATCATACGAATCTGAAGGCTATGGAAAGATATGATAAGCAACGTCACATGGCATGGGTCACAAGAAGAAGAAATTATGATGGATATATTCAGAACCATATCAGTCCACGTATAGACCAATAGTTGTATGTTCAATGAGGAAGATCTATCGACTAAACTACTTCACTTGCTTACCAATCGTTGTATTACAAGTATACTCAATAATTCTGTACCCATTTAAGACTGGGTGGACACGAGATAACTCATATGCGATGCCAGTGCGCTACGTGGCTCCCTGATATGCGGATTAATCCGGGAAGTAAAGACTGCGAGGGATAGGAGATGGCTACCGACCTCATATAGCAGAGCCACTGAAATGTGAAATCCCTAACATTTCACACTCCTACGGCATTAATAAATGCTAATGGTAACTTTACTTTATTTATACTTAATAGTATAATTTCTTATCTTTATATTTATTTTCTTTTAACAGGTGACTTGCCTTTACTAATTACCTCCCCACATTTGTTTGCAAACAAATTTTTCTTGAACGAAGATAGAACAGTTATTGGATGTTTGGAGGAAAAGATCTTCAACGATACCAGAGATGAATATACGGGTGTAAAGACATTCGATACATCTTATTATTCTACGTTAGATTATGTGAAACATCAAGTAATACAAAATGTATGAGCTTTTGTTTTGTTCCATTTAATGTGTTCCATTTATCTGACCTTGGAAGGAGAAGCAATTGCCTGACGTCATCCAGCGCTGGACATTCAAAAAGGTGGTCGAGAGATTCATAGGGATGAGTGCACAGTCGGAACAGTGGAGTCTGTTGCCGTTGTATTCTGTTCATGTTGTAATTGTTAAGCTGTACATGTTGTGTGCGCAGACGGAAGATATTACTCTGGTCTTTCCTTCCCAGGAGGTTAATGTTGTCTTAAGGATTTGTGCTGATTATATATTTGTATATTTCCCTCCCAGGGTTTCCCATGGCCCATCTGTTCATCCAATTTTCTTTGCTCACAGATTTCGAAATAATCTTAACTGTGTGCATGGTTAGATAGTTAGTTAGTCGTTGGATCATCGTCATTGTACTCCGGACAAGTCCATAGGTGCTCAGATATTTCCTTGAGTGTATCCGCCATTACACGTTGACTGACAGTCCCAGTACGTTGTCGATTGACCAACATTCTTTTTTCGCCCATGAAAACTCTCCTTTCTAGCGACACCACATTTCAAACCAAGTTCCTTTATTTTAATCATGGAACAAGAGTCATCGTCACTTGTACAGTCATTTGTTCGTGCGTTTTCACGTAAGGCATTCAAAATGTCTGCCCGATCCATCGCTCCACCATATTCCGTTTTGATTGTGCATGGTGATGTGTGTATATGGCTGTTCTTGGTGTGCTCCCTTCTTTGCGAGTCTATCTGTCTTGTCATTGTCAGTTGTGTTTGAGTGGCCAGTAATCTACTGTAAAACAATGTTCATAAAATGTAAGCAGCTGGTTGACATGGGGATATATTTCAACTAGCTCAGGCTTAAAATGTCCATCATATTCTAGTGTTTTAATAGAGTATGTATAGAGTCTAGTCCAGTATGGGTAGTGTATAGAGTCTAGTCCAGTATGGGTAGTGTATAGTCTAGTCCAGTATGGGTAGTGTATAGAGTCTAGTCCAGTATGGGTAGTGTATAGAGTCTAGTCCAGTATGGGTAGTGTATAGAGCCTAGTCCAGTATGGGTAGTGTATAGAGCCTAGTACAATATGGGTAGTGCATAGAGTCTAGTCCAGTATGGGTAGTGTATAGAGTCTAGTCCAGTATGGGTAGTGTATAGAGCTGAGTACAATATGGTAATTGTAAATCATCAAAGCGATAATTCTTGGAAAGTGTTTCCTGTTCCAGATTGGATATGTGTTAAAGGTATTCAGTGGTTTTGCGTTTTGTAGGTATGTACCTGTGAGTGATTTTTGAAGCTGTGTTCGGAGAGTAGGGAACTGCTTCTTCTTAGTCGTTCTTTTGTATGTCTGTTTAGTCTTTGGTTAATTTTATGACTCTCCAAACATTTAAACTTTGCATAATGTGTGAGCATTCTACATGGAATCTAAACGTTTCCAATTTTACGATTGGGGTAGTTTTCATGTCTCCTGTTATAATTCTGAGATTCCAGATTTGTATCTTGGAGATCCTTTGAGAGTTACTTATAGATGCACAGTTACTTCTGCCTGTAGCGCATAGATGCACAGTTACTTTTGACTGTAGCGCGAAGATACAGTTACTTTTGGCTGTAGCGCATAGATGCACAGTTATTTTTGGAAAGTGAAAATTCTGATTTCCATGATCATATTCCAAAATGAAAACAAATATACAGAAACCTGAAGTAATGAAAATCAGCAAGTCACCAAATTCAGTGAATATAACAATAAACATGATACTAAATTAAAGTGAAGCAAAAATTTGAATTTAAGTACCTGGAACACAGTATTCACAGACAACGGAAAATTAGACAGAGAGATTGAGACAAAATGTCAGAAAGCAAACATAGTGACATACCAGCTATCATCGTTACTGTTCAACCCAAAGATCAAGATGGAAGTCAAGAGACAGATGATAAACAGTATTTTTATGCCAACACTCTGCTATCAATGTCAGACATGGTTGATGACAACAACCCAGCAGATAAAACTTACAACATGTGAGATGAAATGCCTGAGAAAAGCCGCAAGAGTGACCAAACTAGACAAAATGAGAAATGACGAAATCAGGAGAAGAATCTATATAAGACTATGCACAGAATAGACCCAGAAGTAACACATGTAATGGTTTGGACACCTTATGAGAATGAAAAATAACTTCCGAAACAACATATAGAGATCCGAATACAAGGCCAGATGAAGACTAAGATAAAGATGGATAGATTATATCTAGACAAACCTGAAAAAAATAAGATTCAAAACAGCCAAGGCGGCACATCTGGTCTTAGATAGACAACTAAAGTTCCCAATTACCACACCTAATCTTAACGGCACGTGTGGACATTCTAACCATCACCAATCTGGGGACAAAACATTCATCTTATATATGCTATGAATGCTCAACTTAGGATTTTCCCATTTTCACTCCAATCTGTCCCAGCCAGTTTTTTAAGCAATGATGTTCTTATTATACTTTTGTTTGGCACTTGTCGATGTTCTGCTTCCATAGAAGTCTTGACACAAGGTAAGTTGGTGTCTATCTTTTTGCAGTGTTTGACATTGTCTGAATAGTGAAATTTTCTGTTTTTTGGTGGACATGCTGAAGATGGCGTATCAGTTTTTTAGCATTGATAAATATACCCATTTGTCTGTCCACTTGGCCAAATTGTCCAAAATGTTCTGTAAACTTATCTTCATTATAACCACTCTCTCTTCACTACACCATACTGCCAGATGGTCTGTATACATTGCAGTATTTACTTTACACGAGAGGTCAATATCAGTAAAGAATGTAAGGAATAAAGTAGAGGATTGAACACCTCTATGTGGTATTCCGTCTTTAATTGCTTTCATTGCACTGTTTTTTCTAGCTTCACTACTGCCTTTCGGGTTGTACTGTTTGTGTTTAATATATATATATATATATATATATATATATATATATATATATATATATATATATATATATATATATATATATGTGTGTAGGAGTATATGTGCACTTTCACTCTGTTTTGCTGTAATTTAAGAAGTCCATATTTCCACATACAATATAAGACTTTTTCCATGTCTACCCACACCACTATTGTCTCTACACTGCCGCCGTTCAGGTGTACATGGAGTTAATTAATATCTACTTATGATTCTTCGTTGTTCTTAAAACTACTACATATAAGCAGGATGTAATCCAGAGGATGGAATGTATTGTGCCATGACTTACAGCTTATCTTCGATACCTGCACCATTGGCTAAACACATCGAAGACTATTAACTTTATTATTCTATGTTAACTCATAACGGGTAGCAGGATGTAGTCTGGTGAACAGATTGCGATATTTGTGTCTTTCAGTCCAACACATCTGATTCATCATGTCATTTTTGGGTCCTTGTGACCTACTTCAGGGTGTAGTTGCCAATCTGACGTTCCACATCTTCTTCAAAACTCTTCCAGTTCTAGAATGAGATGGACATTTTAAGCTCGAACAAGTAAACATATATCACTGTGTCAATCAGCAGCTATTATCTCTTAATGTCAATATTATTATGCATCGGATTCCCAGTTACTCAAACATACCTGGAAGACAGACTAACATAGAAGGGAGCAAGACAAGAACAACCACGACCTGCATAAATTACAAAGAACAGTAAATATACAGATTAACAATCAACTGAACAGAATATAGCTACAACAAACTCTAGGATGTCGCCTGTGCACTCATCGCTACAAAACAGTTGACAACCACTTTTTTGATCTTCCGGTCAAAATAGCGGAATACAATACAAGTTTTTTGTGTCACCTACAATTTCACTTGAACAATGGATATATTCGTTGTTTTCAATTAGAAGATTGTGCGGTGATATGCTGTTATTCTCTGACCGGGAGATCCATTCATTAAGCTCTTCGGCGGTACTAACGGAGTGCGTGCATCTGAGCTGAAGTCTTCGTGAGTGTAATCGCTGTTACACAGTTTGAAAAATGATGACCAATATCAAGCGGCCTAAGCAAGGTGGCTCAAACAGGAAAAGTCACAGGGCGGATGCTAGACGAACGAGATCGAAAACCGCTAGGCTAGGAATTAAAAATGTGCGTGTTCTTTTTGGAATGTGTCCAGTGTACACAAGCGTAGACCAGAGTTAGAAAAGATCACCTATTGCGCTGACATCGTTACATTGCAAGAAACACAGTTAGGTGAAAATGGTACCATCAGTATTGCCGGTTTTGAATGTTTCTACAACAGGCGAAACCGTGGACAGGAAATCTTAGTACGCGAGGGTTTTAGTGTATGTGAGGTCGATATGTCCAAGTGGGATAGCGACAATATCCAGTTACAGACACTGGTGGTCCAGAGGTCTAGCACCCATTCGTGACTGTAAATGTGTATTACTGCAATACGAGCGTTGATCTTCAGGGTTGGAAAATCCTAGGGGAGATAATGGAACAGGAAAGAGCAGATCCTCTTCTGTGGTGACTTCAATGCGAACGATACATCATGGGGCAATAATGCTTCCAAGAAATAGGGAAGAGAGTTTGAGGAGGCCCTAACAGATACGGACATGGTGTGCATTAACGATGGCCGTATAACAAGAATGGCAAGGAGGGATGGTGATGATGATAGCGTTATCGAGCTGGCATTGGTGTCATCGGTTTCTATGGCTATTTGCAAATGGAACGTGCTGGGGCATCATGGCAGTGACCATCTCCCATGTGTTGTTCTCTTGAAAATGACAAAAGTAAGCATATCAGGCCAAAGGTCAGTTCCTTTATGTATGATCGCAGAGGAGTGGATGTTGTGAGCAGAATTCTACAAGCCAAACTTAAGGCTCAGGAAGTGAGAAATCAGGTGTGGTGTAAGCGCCCCCCCCCCCCTCTGGGGAACGAAGAGGTGCAAAGGGCATGGAGCGAGAAATGGAAAGCAGTAGCACAATGGCAGAGGGCAAGGGAATTTTTTGCGGCTCAGCCCATGGAGGTCGTACAATAGAATCGGAAGACAGATATCTTAGTCCAAACATTCAAAGAGATTGAAAAGTCAGCACAAGCGTCAAAATGGGACGAATTTTGCCTGGGGATCACACGCGAAAAGTCACTAAAATTGTTCTGCCGTTTACACAAATCCATGAATGGTCTGAAAAGACGCGTCACTATTGCCGATTTTCAGAGTGATGATACCGTCTGGCAGAAGACGGACGAAACAAAAGGTGCGGCGTTGCTGGCACACTACACCTCACAAATTGGTCAGAGAAATGTGGAGGCATAACACGAAATCAGGAAAATCGATTACAGACACGTGTAAGAACTTGATCATGGAAAGCCATATGATAATAGCAGCTGAAGATATCAGGAAGGCGCTGAAAAGTACAAAACACAGCACCAGAACCAGATGACATTAGATACGATGACATTAGTCGGAGAACGTATGAGGAGTTGGAAGAGTTGGCGGACATGTTCAATAATAGCCTTCTAAAGGGCACAGTAAAAGAAGACTGGTTGCACAGCTATTTAGTTCCACTACCCAAACCTGGGAAATACCACACCAGGATACATGACTACAGAATAATAACAATGCAGAATACGATAGGCAAGCTGTTGGAAAAAATTGTGGCCTGGAAGGTATCGTGTTATATTGAAAGAAATACGTGTTTACCAACATTGTTAGGAGGGTATCGCCCAGGAAAGAAGACATGGCAGAATGCAGCCATATTTGCGCAGGATGTTTGTCAGGGGTTCGGTTCGCGCATGAAGACATGTACGGTCGCAATAGATCTTGAGGATGCGTACAATAGGGTGTCCTTGGATATCTTGATGGACCAGCTGCTAAATCTTGTAGTAAATACTTTTTGTCGTGCGGTAGGTTGGTGCAGCCCTGATGCACAGGATAGTAGTCCTTAAGTGTGGTAACTGGATATCTGCACCAACGTTTATTAGCCCTGGTCTGTCACAGGGATTGCCTCTATCTCCTGTACTTTTCAATGTACATATCGCTGGCAATCTTCTTCTTCTTCTTCAGTATTCATTTTCAAACTATTTCTGGATCTCTCCTATAGCAGTACTACTAGATCTCCAGCAGGATGCAGTCCATAGAATGGAAATGCGTTGTGTCGCTGCTTTATTTGCGCCTATGGCCCGACACATCCGTCTTCAGCGGGGCTGGCAATCAAATCGCAGGTGCTGGCAGAACCATGTCATATGCCGATGATATCCTGGTGTATAGACAGGGCAGAAATCGAGAAGAGTGCGTCGTGGAACTACAGAAGGGGCTGGACAGACTGACAAATTGGTGTCGAGTACGGGAGCAGTGGTTAGTCCTTCTAAGGCATTCGTGACGTGGCTTTCCTTGAACAATCACATGGTAAAGACACACGTGCCACAAGTTTCGTTGTCCTGGAAAAGTTTAGAAAGAACTAGTACAATGAGATATATGGGTGTGTTTTTTTAGAAATGTCTGGGTTTCAGGGAACATGTTGACCACGTTATCATAAGGGTATGCAAAAGCTTAGCGGCAATGAAGGTTATGGCTGCTGCGCAGTGTGAGCAGAGGTTGTTATTTCTTTTGTACCAGGGTTTGGTGGTGGCTGTGGTGGCTGTGGTAGAATCTGCACTGCCAACTCTGACTCTTAGTTAAATTCAGATCAAAAGACTTGATAAAATCCATAATGCAATAATGCGTATCATACTGGGATACACAAGAGACACATCGACAGAGCTATGCGATACCTACTTGACTGTCCAACAGCTGAGCACAGATTACAGTATTGCCGTGCACGGGCGTACCTTCAAATATATGCAAATAAGCATAAACACCCGTTGTATTCCGAAATACAGAAAGTTAAAGGCAGCAGACTCCAGAGAAGGAGGTCGTGAATGAGACAAGCTTAGGATGCCATACAAAGCGTCTGTAGATTGCAGGATGTGCCAGCAGGTGCGGAAGGGAAAGTCTACCCACAGATTTCGAAACTAGCTTGAAAGTAGTAATATCACTTATCAGGGAATGCAGAGAATGGTGTCTCACACCTGTGAAGAAAGAAGTGCAGGCTTTGGTCAGTAAGAATATCAAAGAAGGTGGATGTGATTATATACATTGATGAATCTGTGATTAGACATGTTCGCAGTGCTTGGGCATTCACAGCTCAGTGCGCAGGTAAAACGATCACGAAGGAGAGTGGTGCCTTTCCGGTCACTACGAGTAGTATGACCATGGAGACTATGGCGGTGACCAGGCCATTTGAGGGTTTGCGCAGGTCTGCATCTTGAGTGACTCTATGAGTATGATTAAGCAGGTACAGCGGGTCTTGTTCGCGAACAATGGATTTAGGCCTTCAGAAAGGCGAGGCTGAAAGTGGTTATATTCATTTTCGCGCCGGGACATGTTGGTGTTCAAGGCAATGAAAGAGCGGATCTACTGGGATCATGCTCGATTGTGGGAAAGGGCGATGAAGCAATGGATCGTGCTAACGTTTTGAACTCCTTAGTTATATAGCACGCGAGAGTGAGACTAATGTGGATGATGATTCCTTTTCAATGGCTAGCATTAAAGATCATGAATTGAAATACGGTGTTGCTAGAAGTGAATAATTTGCAGGGAGCGGAAGAATAATGATCAACCAACATAGGATCGGTACTGTCAGCAGAAGTGTAATGGCGGATACACTCAAGGAGAGATCGGAGCAACTATGGATGTGTCCAGTTTGAAGTGATGATGATCCGACTACTAACTAACTAACTAAACTTTTTGAAAGTCTACCAATAGATAACATTAGAATAATGCTTCTCTATCCACTTCTAGAAAAATATAACACTTTATACTTCTTCTTCTTCTTCTGCGTTCATTCTCAAACTCCAACTGGATCTAGCTGGATCATGGTCCTGCTAGATTTCCAGCAGGATGTAGTCCAGAAAATGGAAATGCGTTGTGTCGCCGTTTTATTTGCGCCAATGGCCCGACACATCCGTCTTCGGCGGGACACTTTATACAAAACAAACAACAGCTAACAAACACATGCATACATATTACACAATGGCATTGTGTTAAAGTGCATGAGCAAATGGACCACTGAATCAACAACAATCCAAACTACCTAAGCTAAAAAACAGAGATCCTTTTATAAATCAAATTGCTTCGTGTTAGCTTAACAACCTACCTTTTTTGCAGAAAGCTAAACAAAATAAATTACAAGGGGCAAGCAAATCTGTGTTCTTTGTTTCTCAGCAATTGTTTCCCTTGGTTATAATTACTAATCAGTCATCATCATTAAGTGCCGTCTCCGCAAAGAAGGTTAGCTGCAACGGATCTCCAGCATCCCATGTCTCTTGTCTTGGTGGTGCATTCTGCTAGACTGTATCTATCCATCGTGTGATGCTACTCTCCCACTTGTATCTCTGCCTACCTCATGCTCGCCTCCCTTTGACTTTACCCTCAAGTAAGGTCTTCAATAAAGTGTCATGTTTTTTAATGTGTCCAAAATATTGTATTTGCCTGATCTTTATTTCTCTTAGTAATTCTTTCTTCATATTAAGTGTCTTTAGCACCTCTTTATTTGTTTTCTTCTCTTTCCATGATGTTCTCCCTATTCTTCTTTATACCCACATCTCAAAGGCATAAATTATGTCTTCTAATTGTTTATTTAGTGTCCATGCTTCTGAGCCATATATACGTTAATATAGAGTAATATAACATTTTATAATTTTCATTTTTAACTTGTTTGTAATTTGTTTAGATGTTAATATTTTCCTCATGTCATTGAAGGTACTTTTAGCCATTCCTATTCTATTTTTAACTTCTGTTTCACATCTGCCATCATTTGCGACTATGTGTCCAAGATATTAATAATGCTTTACTTGTTGTAGTTTCTCTCCATGTATGTTTATATTTAGCTCTTGTTCTTCTATGTCGTTGCTGATTCTCATGGTTTTTTTTTTTTTTTTATATTTATATCCAGCCCATATTCATTACTTGATTTATTCACTTGATCTATTAGTCTTTGTAGTTCATGTTCACTTTCTGCTAAAAGAACAGTGTCATCTGCATATCTAATGTTGTTTATTCTTTTCCCATTGATCTTGAGTCCTGGCATTTCTTCTAAATTTTTAAAGATATTCTCTGTGTAGATATTAAATAGGCTTGGTGATAAAATGCAGCCTTGTATTACCCTTCTTCTTATTTCTATGTATGGAGAGTAGCTGTTTTCACATCTTATTGATGCAGTTTGTTCCCAATATATATTTCTAGTCAGTCTGATCTCTTTTCCATCTATGCCTATTTCTTGAAGACATTTAATTAAATTTTCATTTTGGACTCTGTCAAAGGCCTTGCTGTAATCTATGAAACAAATATATATTTTTTCTTGTACTTCTATATATTTATCTATCACTAGTCGGATACTCAGTATAGCTTCTCTGGTTCCTTTGTTTTTCCTAAAACCGAATTGTTCTTCACCGACCTCCGTGTCTATCTTGTTCTTAATTCTTTCTTGAATTATCTTGAGGAGTATTTTAGTCAAATGGCTCATATTAGACTTATCAATAGGTGAAGGTAAAGATATTTATTTAGTAGCGACGTACGGGTGGGGTTCTCAGTGGGTGGCGTGTAAATTGGTGGAGTCATCTCAGATGATGGCGCGCACGTCTATGTATCCAGTAGCAGTCCCAGTCGACCCAGCTGTAAATGGGTACCAAATACATGTGTAAGTGTAGGTAAAAACAGCAAGAAAGTGAGCTTGTTACCTCATCTAACAGTTGCTGCGGTTTAGCACATGAAACATTATCTTCATCCACGGCGGCAGGTTGCTGCCATGGGATCTACCATTTCCTTTTATATTTTTTAACTCTGTAAATGTCCGAATAAGAATTACAGCTCACAGGTTCAGCAAATTGGCGAAAGAGAGCATGGAGCAGTATACAGTTGACATTACCAACAACGTTCCTGATGTACCAAACATGCACCATCAGTGTTATTATCTGCAGATTTGAAACATCGACACCTTACTCGAGACAAGAAGAAAAGTTAAATGGCTTTCACTTACGTTGTCTTCGTAAATATCTGAAAATCAGGTGGCAGGACAAAATTACTAGCTCCCAGTTCCTCGAAATGGACAAAACTCCAAATGTTCACACTTGATCATGAAAGACTCAAGTGGCTAGACCACTTTCATAGGATAAGCTGCAGCAAAAAATCATAACTATATGGTGAGCTCTCACGTGAGGCAACAAAAAAGTGGCAAATCAAAGCAATGATACAAAGATATCTGAAATATTTATAAATGCCTTTGTCATCACACCCGAAAGCTGGAAAAACTTGGCGGAAGATCGCCAGGAATGAAGAATTAGCCTGCATAATGGTGTTAGAACTTTTGAGAATTGAATAACAAGAAGAGCGGAAGAACGTAGACGGAAGCATAAGGATCAACATCCCGGTTATGTGACAGTCTCATGCGTCTTCTATGGCAGAGACGATCTATCCTGGATCGGTCGATTTAGTCATGAAAAGTCCTGGTCTTCTCATACCAACTTCAACTCCAACTGCACCGTCTGTCAAGATGAATACGGCCATATACATACAATTGTTGTATAAAATACAGTATTGTTGACATCAACCTTTCTTATAACCCTTCCTCCTTTGTCAATTACTGCCAAGCCAGAGTAACAATAAGAGACAGGATCGGAAATTAAAAACATCTGAAGACTAACAATAACACTGTCGATCCTAGATTACATAGAAGACAACCGATTAAGTTGTTTTCACATTCTTTCAGACAACCATCAGATAGTACTCTTCAAAAAGCATATGTAATTTGTTGACGTTCTATATTATATACAGTCCCATATTTATTTTTTTCCATTTTTACGCCATTGAGGCGTATTCGGGAATTCGGTGTCAGACCCGTGTTTTTCATAACCAGATTCATAGGCCCCTATCTATTGATGGTAAGAACAAATTTGTTGCCTTTACATCCCAGAAGATACCCATTTTTCTTAGGCTGAGCCGACCTAGGAACCATTGGTGACTTAAAAATATCTCCAGTAAACGGGGAATTGAATCATGGATCAAAAGAAAAGGAAGCCAGTCTACTAACAATCAGCAACCACAGCCCCAATTTAAATTCTTACAAAATATTGTTTAATTAACTTGCAATAGTTGACATTCTATTGCCTACTCGATAAGTATGTGCCCTGCCTAATTTTCCAATTTTACATCTTCGCCGTAACACATCCCCCCCCCCTTTCCCACCCACCTCTTTTCCCGATGAACTGCATTTCCATGGGGACCAAATATCTGTCATTGATAATACTGACCTAAATCGTGATCACCATACAATTTTTTTAATAGTTTTACCATTTATAATATCTGAATATTCAGGTGTCGGCAAGTTCTCTGTGAATGGCATTTTACTAAGAGGGTTATGCTCCCTTCTGGAATTAAGTCAACGAAATAATAAATCTTCAATAGTATTTGAATCTTCATTGTCGAATTACTTGCAAACTATTTCTATTTAGACTTAATGTCAACGTCCACCTATGATTCTCACGCCAGTATCTCACACAACAACTGTATCTCACCCACACCACACTAAAGTTCGTCCCAGAGCTCGTTGCATCAGAAAGGAAAAAAAAATGTATATAGATATATAAAATAAACTAGTTGCAGATATTTCACGTGTCTGTTATGTGATGAATATACATACATAACATAAGAATTGTACCCGTATATTTACTTTTATGCAGATCTTCTTTGGCACAGCATCATCTGTACAACTATTTTACTTATGATTAGAGAAAACATATTTGCAGTAGCAATTTATGGCTGTGAAACATGGATTTTTAATAATTCAGAGGCAAAGAAAGCAGCTGACTTCGCAATGAGATGCTACAAATGATTTTTAGGATACCAAGGACAGCGAAAAATAAAAATCAAGAAGTGTCAAAAACATTAAATTTTGAAGTGTTTTTACTCTTAAACAACACTTACAATCAGAAAGCTGAATTTTACTAGCAGTATGGATAGACCTCAGGAAAGCATTTGACAAGGTTTGGAAAGAAGGCCTCTTAAAGAAATTGCGAAATTGAAGGGTTAGCTCAAGAAAGTACAAACAAATGGGTTAAAGCATACTTGCATAATATAAGAGCCAGGGTACATTTGGATGGTCGCAAGATCAAGAAATTTCTACTGCATCTTGGAGTCCCCCAGGGAGGAGTCCTGTCACCCACACTTGTTTTGGTTTACATCAATGACCTAGTTGCCGAGCTACCACACAGGATCAAAGTGGCAATTTATGCTGACGACCTGATGATCTGGTGCACGGAAGAACATGCGACAGTCACCAATAAACAAATAAAAAGAACTATTGATGCCTTAACCTTATGGACAAATATATTGTGCGTTAGCTTTAACACAGATAAATGCAGCACTACACTCTTTACCCTCTCATTAAAACAAAAAGCCGGTGTTATCAAGTTAGATGGAGAGCTTTTGAAAGAAGACAAACAACCCCCATACCTCGGAGTTACTTTTGATGATAAGCTGGCATGAAAGAAGCACGTAAACATAGCAGCAACAAAAGCCACGAGGAAGTTAGCTATCCTGAGAAAACTAAGTGGAAAAACATGGGAGTCATTGGGAATATACTCCCTAAAGTGTACTAGCGAAGCATAAGACCACACCTGAAATATGGTTCAGCTACCTGGCGTCCTGCATCAAATACCACATTACAAGTTCTAGATAAAGTGCAAAATCAGGCGCTCAGGATAATCCTGGGAGCAATAAAATCATCACCCACAGTAGAGATGCAGAAAATGGGAAGAATGCAAGCACTTGGCGAACACAGAGACACAAAAGTTCTAATTGAAGCAGAAACGTTTCAGTGTATGCCAAGTCATCCAATGAAGGAAAGATTCCAAAATCTAGCAATGGGGCGACTGAAAAGGAGCAGCTTTATCCACCAAGCTAAACGACTATGTAGTCAACTAACAGACATGCCTGAAGTTGACAGCCACTTGAGGTCCGTACCAGAACAAACCCATTGGAGTGAAAGGCATGGAATGTCAATATGCGTTCAAACCCACGTGAAATGGATACTAAGCGAGGACGAACAGAACAGTGTGCAGCGAAGGCCAGTCACCCTAAGTTTCATGAATGAGGAATATCCACAAGACATATAGGTCAGTATTCAAAGATGGGTCAACACAGAATGCAGTAAGGAATGGAGGTGCAGCTGTATATATAGACTATCATCAAAAGTCTAGAGATACGATCAGAATATCAACAGAAAAATTCTACAATAATTATGATGCAGAAATTCAGGCAATTAGGGTAGCAACTGAAAAACTACAGAACGACAATTCTGGCCCACAGCCCGTGGTATTCCTGACAGATGCAAGGTCAGTGCTTCAAGCTCTCTGGTCTGGAAACTAAAGGATTTACAAAAACTACTTAATGAACTGTCTTACCAGTATAAGGTAACCATGTAGTGGATACCCTCTCACTGTTGAATACCAGGAAATGAAAAAGCAGACCAACTGGATAAGGAAGGTGCTGCCGAAGGCCAACCAGATGTACTAATCCCCTACCATCAGAAAAAAACAAATGATCAAGTCAATAAGAAAGCCACAAACACCAGCACAAGATGATTATCACATTATGAATAGATCAGAACAAGTTGTAACTCCACGCCTCAGAACAGACTCAACTGTCTCCGCAGTCACATGTACGCAAAATTCAAGATTGGCAACACGGCCATGTGCACATGTGGACAGGCAGCACAGAGTACCTAGAACTATAATTCAAGATTGTTCTGAGTATGAAACGCTGATGCAGACATATTGGGCAGAGGAAACAACACTCAAATCAAAGCTCTATGGACCACTGAATGAACTGCAAAAGACAGTTAGTTTCATTATGGAGACAGAATTACAGATATAGACATGTTTCAAGTGAACGAAAGAAGAAGAATCTAAATCCTGTAATGTGGTATTTGATGCAGCTGAACCATATTCCAGGTGTGGTCTTATGTCTTGCTAGTACACTTTGTGAAGTATATTCCCACTGCCCCCCCCCCCAAATGTGGTTCCACTTAGTTTTATCAGGATAGCTAACTTCATCCTGGCTTTTGTTGTTATTTTGTTTATGTGTTGTTTCCATGTCAGATTATCTTCAAAAGTAACTCCGAGGTATGTGGGTTGTTTGTCTTCTTTCAAGAGCTCTCCATCTATCTTGATATGACCAGTTTTTTGTTTTGGTGAGAGGGTAAAGAGTGTAGTGCTGCACTTATCTGTGTTAATGCTGACGCACCATCTATTTGCCCATAAGGTTAGGGCATCGATAGCTCTTTGTATTTGTTTAGTGGCCACTGTTGCATGTTCTTCCGTGCACCAGATCACCAGGTCGTCAGCATACATTGCCACTTTGATCCCGTGTGGTAGTTCAGCAACTAGGTCTTTGATGTAAACCAAGAAAAGTGTGAGTGACAGAACTCCTCCTTGGGGGACTCCATGACGCATTAGGTCTTTCTTGCTCTTGGTACCATCCAATTGTACTCTGGCTCTACTATTATGTAGGTATGATTTTACCCATTTGTACAAATTTGAGTTGACCGTGCAATTTCGCAATTCCTTTAAGAGTCCTTCTTTCCAGACCTTATCAAATGCTTTCCTGATGTCTACCCATGCTGCTAGTACCAGTTTCTTATCTTGGAAGGCGTCCTCCATCTCTTATAAGAGGTAAGCTGCTTGATCTTCAATAGATTAGCACTTTCTGACGCCTGCTTGCTGCGATACCAGAATGTTTTCACTTTCAAGATACCACTGCATCCTAAGATTGATACTACCTTCCATTATTTTGCATAAAGAGCTAGTGATGCTGATGGGCCTGTAGTTGTAGACTGTATTGCCATCTTTTCCAGCTGTGAGGAGTGGTATCAGTATTGCGTCCCTCCATGCCTGCGGAATATTACATGTGGTTAACCTTGTGGTGAAGATCTGCAGCAGCTTCACTCTTGCTGCAGTTCCCAGATTTTAAATCATTTCATAGGCAGCTCCATCAGCTCCTGTGGACTTTTTCACTTTCAATTTGGATATTGCATGCTCCATTTCTTTTATTGTGATTGGTGCCTCCATGACTTCAGGTATAGGTTCGTCTTATCCAAAGTTTTGCTGGTTCTCCCGAACCTCCTGTTGTTTGTCTGGGCTAACTTTGACATTATTGTCTTCTGCGAAGGAATCTGCAAAGTTGTAAGCTGCATGTTTACCTGTTAAAAAAATTTCTAACTTTGTAAATTGTAATCCTTGTATTTCTCCCTGTACCTTCATCATTTAGTTGTTTTACCAGTATCCATAATTTCCTAGTGTCTATTTCAAGGTTAAAAGATTGTTTTTTCTTTACAGCTGCGACATCTGACTTGTAACTTGGCTCTTTGAAAGTAGGCCTTTGTTTGCTGATATTTATTGTAATGTTCTTGACTAAGTCTGTTCTCTGCTTGCTGTCTAGATGCATCCATCTATTTTGCAAATTCTCCACTTCATCATTCCAGCAGGGTTTGAAGTTTGCCCCCCCCCCCCCCACTACCCTGGGTATGATTTTACTAGCAGCATGTAGTATGCATCTATTAAATTTACTCACTGCTCTATTGATTCTTCTTCTTCTTCTTTCGTTCACTTGAAACATATCTATATCTGTAATTCTGTCTCCTTAATAAAACTCACTGTCTTTTGTAGTTCATACAGTGTGCCATAGAGCTTTGATTCCAGTGTTGTTTCCTCTGGCCAATGTGTCTGCCTCAGCGTTTCATGCTCAGAACACTCTTGAAGTATATGTTTGGCACTCTGTGCTGCCTGTCCACATGTACACATGGCCGTGTTGCCAATCTTGAACTTTGTATACATGTGACTGCGGAGTCGGTTGTGTCCTGTTCTGAGACGTAGAATTATAACTTGTTCTGATCTGTTCATAATGTGATAGTCATCTTGTGTTGGTGTTTGTGGCTTTCTTATTGACTTGATCATCTGTTTTTTCTGATGGTAGGTGATTGGTATATCTGGTTGGTCTTCGGCAGCACCTTCCTTAGCCAGTTGGTCTGCTTTTTCATTTCCTGGTATTCCACAGTGAGAGGGTATCCACTGCATGGTTACCCTATACTGGTAAGACAATTCGCTAAGTAGTTTTTTTCAAGTCTGTTAGTTTTCCAGACTGGAGAGCTTGAAGCACTGACTTTGCATCTGTCAGGAATACCACAGGATGTGGGCCAGAATTGAAGTTCAGCAGTTTTTTAGCTGCCACACTAATTGCCTGGATTTCTGCATCATAATTATTGCAGAATTTTCCTGTCGGTGTTCTGATTGTATCACTAGGCCTGTGTGAATATTCTATATATACACCTGCACCTCCATTCCTCACAGCATTCTGTGCTGACCCATCTGTGTACACTCTGACCCATATAGCTTGTGGATATTCCTCATCCAGGATACTGAGGGTGACTGTCCTTCGCTGCACACTGTTCTGTTCGTCCTCGCTTAGTATTCCTTTCACATGGGTCTGAAAGTATATTGGCATTCCATGGCTTTTACTCCACGGGGTTTGTTCTGGTACAGACCTTAAGGGGCTGTCAACTTCAGGTAGGTCTGTAAGTTGTCTACGGAGTCGTTTAGCTTGATGGATAAAGCTGCTCCTTTTCAGTCGCCCCATTGCTAGATTTTGGAATCTTTCCTTCATTGGATGACTAGGCATACACTGAAATTTTTCTGCTTGAATTAGTACTTTTGTGTCTCTGCGTTCGCCAAGTGTTTGCATTCTTCCCATTTTCTGCATCTCTGCTACGGGTGTTGATTTCATTGCTCCCAACATTATTCTAAGTGCCTGGTTTTGCAATTTATCTAGATCTTGTAATGTGGTGTTTGATGCAGGACACCACGCAGCTGAACCATATTCCAGGTGTGATCTTATGTCTTGCTGGTAAACTTTACTGAGTATATTTCCACTGGCTCCCCATGTGGTTCCACTTAGTTTTCTCAGGATAGCTAACTTCATCCTGGCTTTTGTTGTTGCTTTGTTTATGTGCTGCTTCCATGTCAGCTTATCATCAAAAGTAACTCCGAGGTATGTGGGTTGTTTGTCTTCTTTCAAGAGCTCTCCATCTATCTTGATATGACCAGTTTTTTGTTTTGGTGAGAGGGTAAAGAGTGTAGTGCTGCACTTATCTGTGTTAATGCTGACGCACCATCTATTTGCCCATAAGGTTAGGGCATCGATAGCTCTTTGTATTTGTTTAGTGGCCACTGTTGCATGTTCTTCCGTGCACCAGATCACCAGGTCGTCAGCATACATTGCCACTTTGATCCCGTGTGGTAGTTCAGCAACTAGGTCTTTGATGTAAACCAAGAAAAGTGTGAGTGACAGAACTCCTCCTTGGGGGACTCCATGACGCATTAGGTCTTTCTTGCTCTTGGTACCATCCAATTGTACTCTGGCTCTACTATTATGTAGGTATGATTTTACCCATTTGTACAAATTTGAGTTGACCGTGCAATTTCGCAATTCCTTTAAGAGTCCTTCTTTCCAGACCTTATCAAATGCTTTCCTGATGTCTACCCATGCTGCTAGTACCAGTTTCTTATCTTGGAAGGCGTCCTCCATCTCTTATAAGAGGTAAGCTGCTTGATCTTCAATAGATTAGCACTTTCTGACGCCTGCTTGCTGCGATACCAGAATGTTTTCACTTTCAAGATACCACTGCATCCTAAGATTGATACTACCTTCCATTATTTTGCATAAAGAGCTAGTGATGCTGATGGGCCTGTAGTTGTAGACTGTATTGCCATCTTTTCCAGCTGTGAGGAGTGGTATCAGTATTGCGTCCCTCCATGCCTGCGGAATATTACATGTGGTTAACCTTGTGGTGAAGATCTGCAGCAGCTTCACTCTTGCTGCAGTTCCCAGATTTTAAATCATTTCATAGGCAGCTCCATCAGCTCCTGTGGACTTTTTCACTTTCAATTTGGATATTGCATGCTCCATTTCTTTTATTGTGATTGGTGCCTCCATGACTTCAGGTATAGGTTCGTCTTATCCAAAGTTTTGCTGGTTCTCCCGAACCTCCTGTTGTTTGTCTGGGCTAACTTTGACATTATTGTCTTCTACGAAGGAATCTGCAAAGTTGTAAGCTGCATGTTTACCTGTTAAAAAAATTTCTATCTTTGTAAATTGTAATCCTTGTATTTCTCCCTGTACCTTCATCATTTAGTTGTTTTACAAGTTTCCATAATTGCCTAGTATCTCTTTCTAGGTTCAGCGACTCTGTTTTTTTCTTTCCAGCTGCTCCGTCTGACTTGTAACTTGGCTCTTTGAAATTTAGCCTTTGTTTGCTGATATTTGTTGTGATGTTCTTGGCTAGGTCTGTTCTCAGCCTGCTGTCTAGATGTTTCCATCTCATTTTGCAGCTTTTCCAGTTCATCATTCCAGTAGGGTTTGTAGTTTTTGCGTGCCCCCCTGGGTATGGTTTTACTAGCAGCATGTAGTATACATCTATTAAATTGATGTCTTTGTCCAAGTTCATGTCCTTAGCTAGAACACTGGTTAAATGCTGGTACATTTTCCAGTCTGCCCTTTTATAGTTCCACCTAGTGAGTGTGCTGCTGTCCTTGGTAAATTCATTGTGGATTTCCAGAAATACTGGTCTGTGGTCACTACCTCCAAGTTGCTTTCCAACGACACGTGTGATGTTCCATTCCAAGCTTGGTGAGTGGAATGCCAGGTCTGGTGTAGAGGTGGTGTGCCATGCTCTCGAGTAGAAGGTTGGTGAGTCTGCTGGCTGGTTAATAAGGATGAGATTATTTTCATCCTGCCAGCTCTCAAGTTCCTCACCTCTCTTGTCGATATGATCGTAGCCCCAGCTCTGAGAGTGGCTGTTGAAGTCACCACACACCATAAGTCTCTCTTTGTCTGGAATTGTGTCTAGTTCCAATGGTTTATCATTTGGGCAGTAGCAGTTCAGGAGATGGAATTCTGCACTGCCTGTTTTTATGTGGAGCATCTGATATTCTGCCCCTTCCATATATACTTCCAGCTGACATGCGCTGATATTGTTTTTAACAAGTGTCAGAATTCCACCCTTTCGCCTGTCCTTTCTGTCAGACCGGTAGCACTGGTAGCCTCTGATTTTGAAGGCTATGTCGCTGCTGAGGTGTGTTTCTTGGATACAGCATATACTAACTTGTTCTTTACTGAGGACATTTTCAAGTTCCAATTTTTTGCTGTATCCATCTCTTTTGCTGTTGACACCCTCAGAATTCCAGTGCATTATTTTTATTGGTCGCTTGTTTGTATGACCAGTAGCTCTATTCCCTTGCCTCCTGGCTCCTCGGGGCAATTGAGAAGGACTTCCAGTAACTGAGGTTGGGCCCTTTCGAGGTATAGGGCCTGGCACCGTCCCTGCCTGAACGTCCGACACAGGGTAGGCATCCTAACTATTTATAGATGTAGACATGTTTCCATTGTGTTTTGTGCGTGGCATCCTGATTATCTGTGCGCCTTTTGGCTGGATGCCTCCGTCTTCAGCACTCTGCTTACTTGGGCAGGACTATGGTCCTGCTCTAGTGGGACTGCCCGACCAGTCTTAGTTTCCAGCCCCTGATGGCTGAACTAAGCCCCATCACCACTGCACGGAGCTGGTCTCGATGGGGGCTCTATTGATGTCTTTGTCCATGTTCATGTCTTTAGCTAGAACACTGGTTAAATACTGGTACATTTTCCAGTCTGCCCTCTTATAGTTCCAGCTAGTGAGTGTGTTGCTATCCTTGATAAATTCATTCTGGATTTCCAAAAATACTGGTCTGTGGTCACTACCTCAAGATGCTTCCAACGACACGTGTGATGTTCCATTCAAGGCCTGGTGAGTGAAATGCCAGATCTGGTGTAGAGGTGGTGTGTCATGCTCTCGAGTAGAAGGTTGATGAGTCTGCTGGCTGGTTAATAAGTATGAAATTATTTTATTTTCATCCTGCCAGCTCTCATGTTCCTCACCTCTCTTGTCCATGTGATCATAGCCCCAGCTCTGAGAGTGGCTATTGAAGTCGCCACACACCATAAGTCTCTCCTTTTCTGGGATTGTGTCTAGTTCCAATGGTCTATCATTTGGGCAGTAGCAGTTCAGGAGATGGAATTCTGTAATGTCTGTATTTAGGTGAAGCAACTGGTATTCTGCACCCTCCATATACACTTCCAGCTGACATGCGCTGATATTGTTATTAACAAGCGTCAGAATTCCACCCTTTCGTCTGTCTTTTCAGTCTGATCCGAAACACTGGTAGTCTCTGATTTTAAAGGCTATATCGCTGCTTAGGTGTGTTTCTTGAATACAGCATACATTAACTTGTTCTTCATACAGGATATTGTCAAGCTCCAATTTTTTACTTTATCTATCTCTTTTGCAGTTGACACCCTCAGCATTCCAGCGCATTATTTTTATTGATCGTTAGTTTGTTTGGCCAATAGTTATATTCCCTTGCTTCCTGGCTCCTCGGGGAAAAAAGACTTCAGTAATTGTGGTTTCGCCCTTTCGAGGTATGGGGCCCAGCACCGTCCCTGCCTGAAATCCGCCACAGGGCAGGCATCAAAACTATTATTAGATATAGACATGTTCTTATTGTGTTTTTTGTGTGGCATCCTAATTAATTGTGCTCCTTTTGGCTGGTTGCCTCCGTCTTCAGCACATTGCTTACATGGGCAGTACTGTGGTTCTACCCGACCATTCTTAGTTTCCAGCCTCTGATGGCTTCACGGTGCTGGCCTCGATGGGGGTTGAGTTAATAACGAGATACCGCAATATATGATTCACATTCTCTCTTATTACCTTTGTGTTTCCACAAATATACAATTATTGATTTTTACCAGTCGTCTGATACTTTTCTTTCTGTCCAGACTATTGTGAATAATCTGGCTAGCCACTGAACCACTGTGCTTGTACAAGCTTTTAATGCTTCGCTGGGAATATCCTTGCTCCTAGTGAAATATTACTTATACTTTGTTTTAAGGTTTCATCTATTTCTTGATTTAGTATATCTGTTTCTGTTGTTTCTTTGCCTTTTAGATCGTTGGTGAGCCTATATTCTGTTGTAATGCTTGGGTTGTAACAAATTTCTGGAAGCATTTTTCCCATCTTGTTTTCCTATTTATTTTGTTAAAAGATATGCCGTTTTGTCATTGATGTTTGTTATGGGATTATAGCTCCTTTTTTATCACTCGCATTGAGTGAATACTTTTGATTAGAAAAAAATTAAGATGTACACACAAACAAGTTAATATATGTTAACAGCAACGAAACTAGGCATTGTGTCACCTTGACAGAGACATCTATATATACAATAGAACTAAGTGCGTCACAGTAATAGGTGGTTGTCACCAATCATTCCCGCACAGTATTTACCAAGTCCTTCTAATGATTCAATATTCGTGCCCATATCATAAATCGTCACTCATCTTGGATGATGCAAAGACGTTTTTGTTGCTTTGCATACCTTTTGCCGCCACCCAATGAAAATCGAAGAAAGATCAGATATACCTAGATAGGTGACGATATGTGAAATCAGAGCAAACGACTATCCTGGATAAAGAAATGTTTATAGCTATGCTAGTAAAAATTAGTTCGAGATGGTAAATCCCATGAAATGATGATCTTTTCCAAATTTATAGACGGTCAGGAAGCAGGCCAGTGTTAATTGCCGAGACACAAAATCCGTACATCACTACCTTCTCGGGCAGGTTTTATGGAGAAAGTACCTTGCCCATTTGCTGCAACAACTTGTCGGCTATGTTCATTAGTTCCATTTGAAAAGCAATGTCAATACTCTTGGAAACTCAGAACTACTGGAGATCCCAGGACATGGCTTAGTACACCATCGAATTCCGGTCTCCCCTCCGGAAATTCTGTAGAGAATTACTCCCTTAGCTTAAAGTATTTCCGTGCTAACTCGTTAGGATGTGGATACAGGAGTAGTCCAGAAGACAAAATTAAGAAATTGAGACAAGATATATAATAGACAATAATTTATTCACATGTGGTAGATTGTCAACATATACCCCAACTTTCATTTGTCGTCTCCTACGACATGCTTCTAAAGAAGACATCAGTCCCATTCTCGTCTCCCTGAACTAGACTTCTAGGCCCTGGTTGCCATAGTGAGAGGGAAATACAATAAAGTTTATTGACAATTGTCCGACTTTGTGGCAGCGGGGTAGAGAGCACTCCTGTGTCGGCCAAGGTACCAAATTCAAATCTTGCAATTCCTCCGTAAGTAATTGCCAAAACATTATTGACGTATTGTATAGACACCCCGTACAGAACATTGATCATTCTGATGATTTAACATTTCCGGTGTAAATAAAGGTGGAGCTTTAGTAATACATTGGGAGATCGTGCTTGTTCCGTTTATGTACACATCAGAAGTTCTCTCACTTTAATTTCTAATATCTGGTTATTTCTGACACCGGAATTTTATCTCGTGTCCCTCAGAAGTCTTACATTGTCACGGTTGACTTGTGGTGTAGGATATTTGACCTACTAGGATATTAAATCAAATGACACGTAGAGAGCGCATAGAACCTGATAATCTACCAATAATATTGATTTTCATGTTGTAAAAAAACTTATTTAATAATTGTAGAGACGTATGTCATTATTTTGCAATCGATAATGTAGATTCACCACTGAATTGTGATTAGAGTTGGAATTTGAGAGATTTTAAAACCATTTTCTCAAAGACAGAACTAGTTTAGTTATTACAGTAAAAGACAGTGAGTTTTATTCAGGAGACAGAATTACTGATATAGACATGTTTCAAGTGAACGAAAGAAGAAGAAGTTATTACAGTGGTGGATTATTATTAAACTTATTTAACAAAACTCATCTCATTTACTTGAAGTGTTTGCAATCAGCTTTATTTCTGACACGATTGTGAAAGTAACGTTTGCTACTGAGAAAATATTTCGTTAAACTGATCCATTTCTGGTCTATCTTGTCTTTTCTCTACTTTTGGTGCAAGTCGTCACGGGATTGAATGACGTGTGATCGCTTGATATGCAGTAATATTGTGACGTCTCAGAATGTCTGTAACTCCTTCAATTCACCTTCTTCTTGGTCTTCATTTGTATCTTAATGTTTCCATTTTCTTGTTGCATGCTCTTGCTGTTGTCCAATAAGTGTTCATTCTCATTAAGTGGCCAAACTATTTCAGCCTGTTTTTCAAATATAATTATCAAAGATGTTGTTCCAACTGTTCTTGTAATCTCTTCATTCCTTACATTATATCTTCTTGTTTTGTTTCCTGCTTTTCTTAGACTTCTCAGTCAACACATAGTAAAAAGTCAACACTTTCTCTCTTGCCCTTTTGTTAGTTTCTATGTCTGACATTGATAACACAATGTTGGTATGAATATTGATTTTATTATTTGTTTTTTTTTTGGCTTCCATTTAGATATATTTGTGTTTTAAAATTGGTGTAAGTTCATAATTCACGTCGTTACTCTGTGAATTCTTGTTTCATTCGCTCTGTTAATTCTTCTGTAAAAATGCTCCCAAGATATTTAAATTCCTACACTTGTTTCAGTAATTAATCATTTGTCTTTATGTGTATTGTATTGGGTTAACTGTCTATAGACATTACTTCTGTCTGTTCTGTATTTATCTTCATGTTGTGATGGAGACAGCTTTTGTTGAGTAGGTTTACGTGATCTTGAAGCTCTTCACTTGTACTTTAGAGCAAGCAATAATCGTCAGTAAAGAGTAGTTCAATTAGTTCATGTGGATGGTAAATGTCTGGTTGGGTTTTATTATTTCGGTAATATTATCAACACATAGTAAACTTTATCTCTTGTCCTTTTGTTAGTTTCTATGTCTGACATAAATAATAATAAACAATAATGGTAACAAAACACACCATTGTTAAACTCTTGATGTTACTGAAAACCAGTTTGTTAGTTCAGAACTTGTTCTAATTGCACTTTTACTATCTTTGTATATGGCTCTTATACAGTCTAATAATGGTCCTTTTCTTCCATACTTTTCTAGAATACTCTATAGTAATTCTCTATTTATTCGGTCGAAATTTTTTTCTTGACTAATAAAATAAATATTTATTTGGTTTTTATATTTTTAGAGTCCTTTTTATTTATGACTGTGGTTGTGAGAAATATAAACTTTTTCTACTGAGAACTTTTTCATTGAACTGTTTCATTGAACTGTTCCATTTCTGGTGAACTATTTAATATTTATAACTTACATCCTTTTCTATTTTTCTGTTTTATATCCATTTGTGCCTTGCGGGGTCAGATTTAGAAGCATTTTCTGGCGATGACTTTTTTGCTTCATATAAGCTTGTTTTCGTTGACTCTCTTTTTTCTGTAATCAATCGTTTGCATGGTCTGCCCATGGAATTGCATCCATCGCCTCTATATAATAATGATTTTTGAGGGGCACTGCCTGATGGTAGTTTGGAAGCATGTGAAAACCACTTAATGTGTTGTCTTCTGAGGAAATCCAAGATTGACATTGAGATTGTTACTCTTCTGATGATTTCGTTTCCAATTATATCTCTTATTGTTATATAAGTATAGGGAGACAAATAATTTCTGTTGTAACAAGATTTCTTGTGGCTTCAGATGTTAGTTTTATATTGGTAGCCTAGGGATGGTAAGTATTTGTAACTATTATAATTTAATGAGAACTGAAATACTTGACCTGAATTAAATACTCCATTTTTATTTATTGTAAATGGATATTAAACACTATAGTAACATTCTTCTGTTTGTAGGTGTCACAGGGCGTAGATTCTATCTATGTGACGTGTCCTTTACAGATCTTTTCTCTCACTGAAACACTGTAAGCATCTCGATTCTGTGCAAGCTGCCAAGAGTCTTCTAGTGTCATGTTCAGAATGTCTTCGATGTTATGTGTCCATCCGTAGTCATCTCTTGTTCTCTTACCTGGAACGTTTCCCTCCATGATTAATCTTTATAAACCATTGCGTCTCTTTATATGTGAAATATGCTAATTTCGTTTTTACTAGTTTTGAGGAGCCAGTATTCTGTTCAGGTCTCTACGAACGTCTCCGTTGGTTCTTGTTTCTGTTCAGGTCTCTACGAACGTCTCCGTTGGTTCGTGTTTCTGTTCATGATTTTCTTAGGACCTTTCTATATCATTTAATTTCGAATGTCGATATTTTCTTTTCCATTACAGATTTTATTGCCCACGTCTCACAACCATTGATTTCTAACTCTTATTGCTGATGTTTGTTGCCAGCACATTTTCTTGATGATTCTTAAAATCTTATTGTCGATGTTCAAATTTTCTAGCATGTGTATAACTTCATTACGTTTAACTTTATCAAATTATTTCGTGTAATCTATAAAACAGAGTTACAGATCTGTTTTTATCTCTATAGAATTCTTAATTAGTTTTCTCAAAATATGTATAGCATTCTGGGTACCTGTACCTTCTACTTCATGATTTTTACATTGTTTCATTGCGGTTTCTAGATCTTCAGAGAAATTTTCGATGTCCTCCTCTGAACTGCTTGCTGTGGGTGCATAAACTTGTGCAATGTTGATATCCAACGGTTTTCCTGTTAGTTTCACTAATATTACCCGGTCTAATATTGCCATGAAACTCTTCACCGTTTTTCCTGCTTCCGTGTCTAAAACTATGCCTACACCTCTCTCGTGTCTAATACTACGCCTACACCTCTCTCGTGTCTAATACTATGCCTACACCTCTCTCGTGTCTAATACTATGTCTACATCTCTCTCGTGTCTAATACTATGCGTACACCTCTCTCGTGTCTAATACTATGCCTACACCTCTCTCGTGTCTAATACTATGCCTACACCTCTCTCGTGTCTAATACTATGCCTACACCTCTCTCGTGTCTAATACTATGCCTACACCTCTCTCGTGTCTAATACTATGCCTACACCTCTCTCGTGTTATCCATAGCTTAGTTGACGTAAAAATGTACTTCCCTATTTTCCTGATCTATATAGAAGAAGAGGTATATAGAAAGTACATTGTCATGTAGGTTATAAGTTGGACCGTGCTTCTTCTTCGTCTGCGTTCTTTCTCATACTCATACAGATTAGCAACTTGTATTCCAGAGAACGTATTGCGTTGTCTCGTGGGAGCTGCTATATGTGTGTCATTCAACCTGACACATCCAATTTCAGCATGACATTTTGGTTAATTTGACTCTATTTTAGGTGGGATACCCAACTCCACTGCATAACCAAAATAGCTTCCTCTTACGGTACTACACATGAAAGGTAAACAGTACTGATATTCTTTGCTTCCCTTTTGGGTTCCGGTAGTATACGGTCGTAGATGATCCGTGGTAAACTGTTATAATATATAGATCTGGAAACGTGTGCTGCTGCGATTGACTTGGAGTACGCGTATAACAGAGTGACGTTCGAATACCTCATCAAAACGCTCTTGCTCTTTAATGTTGACCCATGTCGTCAGATGGATATCAGTGGTGTTGCTCGAGAGAAAGGTGACCCTCAGGTGCGGTTACTGGACATCTAATCCCATAACAATACGCACAGGCCTTTCACAGGGATCTCCCCTCTTACCCGTATTATTCAATCTTTACACTGTGGCAATCACACAGCAGCAGCTTGACGGAAGAGGTAGAAAACTGTCCGTTGCGGATGATATCCTGATATACAGACAGGGAAGGGATAGAACAGAAACTGTCGGATCACTGCAGAATGAGCTAGACCGTATCGCCTTATGGCGTGACGATTCTGGGGCACTGATCAACCAAGAGAAGGCTGCGGTGACATGGTTCTCTCTTAACAACCACATCGTAAAGTCTACGACACCAACGGTAGAGATGAGAGGGTACTGTGTAATCAGGACCTCATCCTTGCAATACGATGGGCGTGCGATTTGATCGTAGTCTGTGTTTCCGGGAAAACGTTGATAATGTTTTCGCAATGGCCCGTAAAGGATTTTCAGCTCTGAGAATGATGGCAGCGGTTGACACTAAACAACCACAGCTGGTAATTTTATATGAGGCTCTAGTCCTCCCTGTCATTGAATATGCAGGCGCCACTATCACCGCGTCACACACAGATTGAGAGGCTGGAGAGAATTCAAAACGAAGCAATGCAGATCATCCTTGGTTGCACAGGGGACACACCCTGTGTTGATATGAGATTTCTCCTTGATTTTCCGAGCATATCTCATAGCATTGATATGTGGCGTGCCTGCGCATACCTCAGAGTGATCTCTGACATAGACCACCCACTACAAAGCGAGCTCCCATGTGTGAAGAGAAGAAGGCTCAGGAGAGGCAAACCGTGAATGGGTCGGGTCGAGGATACCGTTAAACATATATGTGCCTCAGAAGACATAACTCCTGGCGAGGAATGGATACTTATTCCTACGGTCTTTCAAGAGGCAGTCAAGACCGTCATTACACTCAATAGAGAGTGCAGGGAACTCAGCCCAGTGAGCGTGGAGGCTGAAGTCAAGGCACTAATCTGTGAGAATACCGATGACACATATGTTGTGATTTACACGGATGGGTAGGTCATCCCTCACCACCGATGCGCATGTGTCTTTACTGCCAGATCAAAACGATGAACAGTACAGGAAGCCAGTGGTGCATTTACCGTAACAACAAGCAGCCTAATAATGGAAGTATTCGCAGTAACGCAGGTACTTAACTGGCTGGAATCGCAAGCCTATTCCCATTGTGCAAACTACGTGACTCTCTGAATATGATTCAGAAAGTCAAAACAGGTGATGTACTTAGGGAATAGGTGGAGTCATTTGAGATAGAGAGAGCAGAAATGCGGGCATCACTACGAAACTCGCGCTTTTTTTTGTCCCCGAACACGCAGGCTTGGAGGGAAACGAACGAGCCGACCAATTAGCTAGCCTCGCCACCACAAAAGACGGTCAGCCTATGGACCGAGCAGAAATACTCAATACTCTTTGTGAATCATCACGATTTTGAGATAAATTAGCATGAGTCAATTTCGATAATGTGCGAATTGAGAGTGAGGATGGGCGTGGCCCGTAGAGAACCTCTGACAAAGATTTCAAAAAGAGCAGTGAACCAACATAGAACCGGAACCATCAGCCATTATACCCTGAGAGATTTACTGAAGCGGAGATTGAGCACCTATGGACTTGTCCGGTGTGCGAAGAGGATAATCAACATACCTAATACCTATAATATAATATATATATATATATATATATATATATATATATAATATCGTAATTGCTGCTCCTTAAATATTTCAGCCCTTATACGTATGTACTTAGGCAGTGATTAGCAATTATACGTTACATCTTACATAAAAAGTAGAAAATATGATGACTTGAAAGAATGCCATGTGTGAAAATATTTGCCATTGCCCTGGTCACAAAGAGAATGAAAGAAGCGCAGCTGGCCTATTTCGACGGAAATGATCGAGGTATTTTTTTTGTAATTGCTGTATTAGTAATTCTTTTCACATAAATAAGAAATTAGTCCTTGGGGACCGTGGCGACGAAAACGTTGGCGTCACTCATGTATAGAATTATGAGTTTGAATATAGGAGCCTCTGAAGCGTATCCCTAAGTTTATCTCAGTTATGTTTTTATAATTCCCCGTATGTCATTTTTTGGTAAATTAAATATTACATTTATAAAAAATTGTATGCACATAAAAACAATACCGATACTATTCTATGGAGGTGAATCATGGACAGCAAATGTTATAGGGGGTGCCTTAGAGCTGTGGCTCTCAACATTTTTTGTACCGTGGCCCAGTTTTAACAAATTGTCTTATGCGACCCTCCACTATGGCGCCTAAAAATGATATTTACTTCGTTCTCAACTCAACCAGGCTTTCTAAGCGTTATGGCTATAAATCTTCATGTAAATCATTATATAAATAGTGTTGTATATATTTATTAAATCATCAAAATTCTTGTTGAAAATCTTGATGTAAATCTTGTTATAAATCGTGTTGTCATTTATTTTTTTTATTTTTTTTTGGGGGGGGTAAACATGATGTAAATCTTCTTGTAAATCATGTTGTACATCTCGCGGTGATTCTGGATGTAAATCTTGATGTAAATTTTGATGTAAATCGTGCTGTAAATCTTATAGTCAATCGTATTGCAAATATTGTAAATCCTGTTGTTAATCGCGTTGTAAATATCGCTTTAAATCTTGTTTCTTCATAACTCCCCGTCTCTGCGCTGTTAATCATCAGCATCAAGTGCCGTCTCCGCAAAGAAGGTTGGCTATAACAGATCTCCAACATCCCCTGTATTTTGTCTTGGGGGTGTTTTCTGCTAGTCTGTTACCTATCCATCTTGTGATGTTACTCTCCCACTTGTATCTATGTCTACCTATTGTTCTCTTCCCTTTGACTTTACCTTCAAGTAAGGTCTTCGATAAGGTGTCATGCCTTTTAATGAGTCAACAATATTTTATTTATTATATTTTATTATCATCAGCATATCTAATGTTGTTTATTATTTTCCCATTGATCTTTAATCCTGGCATTTCTTCTATATTTCTAAAAATATTCTCTGTGTAGATATTAAATAGACTTGGTGATAAAATGCACCCGTGTCATACCCCTCTTCTTATTTCTATGTATGGTGAGTAGTTGTTTTCACACCTTATTGATGCAGTTTGTTCCCAATATATATTTCTAATTAGTCTGATGTCTTTTCCATCTTTGCCTATTTCTTCAAGACATGTGATTAATTTTTCATGTTGGACTCTGTCAAAGACCTTGCTGTAGTCTATGAAGCAAATATACATATTTTTTGGACTTCTATATATTTATCTATCACTAGCCGGATACTCAGTATAGCTTCTCTGGATCCTTTCTTTTTCATAAACCTGAATTGTTCTTCACCGACCTAAGTCTATCTTGTTTTTAATTCTTTCATGTATTATCTGTATTTTAGTTAAATAACTCATTACATTTATAGTTCACTATTCTGTACAATCCACAGCCCAGGGCTTCTTAGTTAGTGGTATGAATATTGATGACGTTAGGTCTTTAGGTATATGTCATTGCAAAGATCTGTAATAATATCCACACCAAATTCATTTAGAGTTTGTATTGTGTCTGTTGTTATGTTGTGGGAGGCTGCAGCCTTTCCACATTTTATTGATTTTATTGCATGTTCTACTTCTGCTTTCAGTATTTCTGGTCCATTATTGTTGTGTATTGTTGGCTTTTTGTTCCATTGGTCGTCAAACAGTTCTGCCACAAAATCTCGTGTTGCAAGTACTTATTTTATCAAATATTGTAAAGTAGTCAAATAAAATATCAGTCTATGAATTAATACACAGAAATTGTCAGGAGAAGAACACCCCACATATATCTTGGAATCACGCCTTATCGGCAGCTCACCTCAAGAAGCATGTAGAAAATGTCATAAATAATGCACTTAAACGATTACAAGTGCTGAAATAATTCACTGGCACATCTTGGGGATCAGACAAGGATACTCTTAGAGGGCGATATCTTGGTTACATACGTTCTGCTTTAGAATACAACAGTGCACTCCTCACAACATCTTCCAAGACAAATGTAGAATCTCTAGACAAAGTGCAGAACAATTCCCTACGTCTCATTAGTGGAGTAATGAAATCTACACCAACGGCTGCATGTAAAATACATACAAATGTAGAGCCCCTTTGGTACAGAGAGATATGACCGCAATGGAGGCTTATGAAAGAAGCGAAGTAATGAACTTTGCTGATTATCATTTGAAGACCACCCAAATAAACAACTTGTAGAAAACTGTCAACAAAACCACAGAATTAAAAAAAGTCAGTCCTGCACCATATCAATGAAATAAAAGACAGCTATCACCTCCCAGAAAAGAGATAAGAACTGCAAAGAGTAGAAAAATGTTTACCACCAAACGCAGGTTTTAAATTGCCGGAAATCAAAACACAGTTAAGAGATAATGCAACGAAAAGTTCTGACCCAGTAAGTCTTAAGAAAGGAAAATACGAAGTTAATTATAAAGTTTACTAAATATAACTATCAATATAAATAAATCAGAAATAGCAATAAAACAAAGAACAAATACAATTTTCAATGTGTTGGGACCTTTGTCAAGAAACAAAAACCAATTAAGACAACAGAATTATAAAAAGAAAATGCCAAGACTTGGACAATGGTTTCCCTACAAAAACCATTGCCGAAGTGGTCATTTTGTCGCGGCTTTTAGATTAGGTGCAGAATTAGGTGCGTTTAATATTGACAGACAGAAATGGGTATGGGAAAAATAATGAGATTTTGTCGTACATCCTGCTATATTTTGGTTATTAATATAAGTCTTATGGAAGCAACATAGAAAACAATAGACACCTACCCAGAACAATGGATTCATGTCTATACTGATGGGTCTGTTTTCAAAGCCACCATCAAAGCAGGTTATTGTGTCTATATAGAATATCAAGACAAAACAATTGATGAGTTGTTTGATGCCCGTGGGGAGATATGTTCTAACTATGAAGCTGAAATAACAGTTGCCTTGTACAACCTGAAGACCATGTTTGATGCCTTTCCATCAAAAGTCTAAAATAATGTTATTTTTACAGACTCTTTGTCCGCTCTTCAATCACTAGAATGTGATGGATATTGTAAGCAAGAGCTGGTTGAAATATATCACCATGCCAACCATCTTATGAATTCAGCATTGTTATGCAGTAGATTCCCGGTTACTCAAACACACCTGGCAATGACAAGGCAGTCAGACTAGCAAAGATGGGAGCACAACAAGTACAGCCTTATACAGAAACAACAATGCACACAGTTAAAATGATTCTAAAATCTGTGAACAAAGAAAATTGGATGAACAGATGGGCCATGTGAAACACTGGGAGGGAAATCTATAAATATATGACCAGCCCAAATCCTAAAGACAATATCAACCTTCTGGAAAGAAAAGACCTGAGTATCATTTTCCGACTGCGCACACAACATGTACAGCTTAACAATCACCTGAACAGAACACAACGACAACACACTACAGGGTGCCGACTGTGCCCTTATCTTTATGAAACTGTTTACCACTACCTTTTTGAATGGCCAACGCTGGATGATGTCAGGAAAATGTTTCTCCCTCCAGGGCCAGATAAATGGAACATATTATATGGAACAAAACAACAGCTCACAAACATATATATATATATCACACAATGGCACTGGATCAAAGGGCATGAGCCCATGGACCGCTGGATCAGCAACCAACCAACCAACCATCAAATATTGTTTTTCAGTTTTTTTCTTTAATGCATTTATATAATTTTTCTTATTTCTAATCTGCCTTATCTCCTTATGCATTAATTTTGACTTCTGTTGTATGGATATCTCCATTGAAGTATTTTTAGTTTTCTTTCTTTCTGACATTGTCTCTAATATTTCATCTGTCATCCATGTTTGTTTGTTCTTGGCGTCTCTTATTGGTAAATTTTCATTTGATGTTTAAATACTTTTAATCGCTGTTCATCATTTCAGTTCAAAGGGCGTAGAGGGAGTAGACATCATTATACTGTGGCTTCCTTATATGTACGTAGTTCAATTTAACAAAGCTGCTCTTCACCCGCCAATAGTGCCACTCGTGGCACGAAACTCCGTAGTTTCAAGCGATAATCCACAGGGATCTCCGAAAAATAATCCACCTTGTAAACAAGAGGACACGAGCCGGATTCGAACCCATGACCTCTTAAACACAAGACGAACAGCTTAACCAGGAAAGATAAATACACAACAGCCCTTTTTTTAGCTCAACATGTCCTTCCCCCGTTTTGTGTGTCGAAGCACTTCATTGGTCTTAGAAATAGTCTTCTCACACAAACCAACAACTATTTTGTTTTGCGTCAATCTTACTCCAAAGACCTCCCCTTCTCTACGTTAAACTCCTATCAGAGGTTCCCCAAAAAGTCTTCCTAATTCTAGTTCCACTCACTACTACGATTTATGTATCCGTTTATTTCATTTCACAGAACGACTAGTAACAAACTAATTACCATTTTAATGAATTCCCTCGCCTTTATTTTCTGGCGTCTTGAATTTCAACATTCCTGCACCTCTGCCATCCCAATAGGATTCTCCGTTGTGTTAATTTATGTGTTCCCATGCGATAGTTAGACTCTGCAGTCAACTTTCTTCTCCACGTGTGTCCCGGCTGTCAACCTCCTGATTGAAATACTGATGTATGTAAAAATGTACTGTGGGAAACAATGTTAATCCTTTGTTCTGACTCTCTACTCGACCAGATGTCTCCATGTTATAATGAATTCGGGGCCATTCATTCGTATCACTCTTAAAGTGACCTGTCATTTCCTCCATGACTCCCTAAAATGTATGAAACTTCTCTACTCTTGAAATGTGTATTTCTGACTGTTCAGAAACTCTCACATGGCATAAGTTTCCAGACACTCACAGAGAGATAGGGAATTCCATAATGAGATCCTGATTCAATTAACTCGTACCTCCGGTACTTTTTTCAGTCCGCAAAGTGTAGGTTTCTTCTAGAGCAGGAGCGTCGTTTTTATAGAAGGGGCTAGAGGATAGAAATCCTCTATACGATACTATAACAGAAGAGGAAGAAGAAGTCCCGGGGAACCTTGTAGATAATCGCTAAATGAATATGTGATAGGGAAATAATTGTCTCAAGAAGAACACTAGAATATATATGTACGTGAATGTAAGTACGGTATATTATATATGTAAGCAGATGCAAATACGGTCTATTATATATGTAAGTGGATGTAATAACAGTATATTATATATCTACGTGGATGTCAGTACGGAATATTGTAAATGTCAGTTGATGCAAGTACGGTATATTATATGTGTAAGTGGATGTAAGTACGTTATATTATATATGTAAGTGGGTGTAACACGGTATATTATATATGTAAGGGGAGATAACTACAGTAGATTATATATGTAAGCGGGTATAAGTACAGCATATTATATTATATAAGTAAGCGGATATAAGTACAGCATATTATATATGTAAGCGGATATAGGTACGGTATATAACATATGTAAATGGATGTAAGAACACTATATTAAATATGTATTATTCGTTTTCTGCGTAAAATAATGTTTACCAACTAACCAATAACTGGTTCTGTCAGTCATCGTGTAAGATCGGAGATCGGAGCACATATGGGAATATCATGTGTACAATAAGGATGCTCTGATAACTAGCTAACTGACTATGTGTGTATTATGTGTTAGACATCTGCGATCAGCATCTGCGGTCAAGTTAGATTGTCAGGCCTGTAGCCAGAGTGAAGACGATCGCCTTCTCATGGTGAGACCAACTTTACCATAGTCTAAGCCTCAAGCGAAACCGCCGGCAGTAGACGATCGCTGCACAGATTAATTCGGATTTCATTCGTTACGTTTTTTGTTATTGTTGTGATTTTCTTTGGTCAGCATTTATATACTTGAAATCTATGCGCCAATCTCTCGTTGGCGAGTTTGGATTCTAGATCGATATGTACATTCATCTGTGTATGAGATCGTCAGTCGGTAAAGGCGACCCACCACTCTGCTGTGTGCTAAAATATATTTGTTTATTTATATGTTAGTATTGTATACTTGGAAGACTATAACTCATACACTTGTTCCACAGTGAATATATGCGCGCAAGACGGACAAACAATGACATACTTGAAATATTTGACAATTATTTTAATTGTTGGAACAGTTTTCTCTTTGATTATCTTTGATATACCATTTCTGATATACATCAACAAAAGTTATCGATTTGTATCTAACATTAACATTTCCTCACCCGAGACACTCTCGTCTTTGTCACGGTATGACAATGAGTATTCAAATAAGACCTCACCAAAGACGTCCCATTCCTCTTCACATAATTACAGTAGTTATACGACTCTGCCCTGGTCGCGTAATGACAGTAACTATACAAGCGAGTCTTGGATTCGTAAAAACTTTATAAAGACTCCAATTATAGTTCTTCCTAAGAATTATTCAGATTCCAAAACAATACAATATTTAAATACTAATGTAACTTTAATGGAGAAACTAACGGACATTTCAGAAATAGTTAAAGTTGCTGGAATAAACTGTACTGCTCTGTTTAAGGGCTCTCCAAAAGATAAAGCCTGGATTCCAACCAAATCAAAAGTTGTTGACGCGCCTATTAGTGAACAAATGTATATCAACATGGCGTCTAATTGTCACAAATTTCAAACATCTCGAGGATACATAATGTCATCTTTAACAGAAGAAGAGAAAGATTTTCCATTGGCGTATTCTATAATGGTCTACAAAGATGTAGAAATGGTTGAAAGACTTCTGAGAGCTATTTATCGACCACAGAATTATTATTGTATCCATGTGGACCAGAAGTCGCAAGACAGCTTCTATAATACTATATTAGCCATTATTAAATGTTTTCCTAACGTCTTCATGGCTAGCAGGAGAATTGCAGTTTATTGGGGTAAATTCAGCATATTGGAACCTGAACTAGTCTGTATGGAAAATTTATGGAAGTATCCAAATTGGAAATATTTCATTAATTTAACAGGACAAGAATTTCCTCTCAAAACTAACTTTGAAATGGTGAAAATATTTCAAGCATTTCATGGAGCCATCGATGTTATAACTTTTTTCAAATGGTAAGTTTGTTATTTTACATTCCATTTTCTTTATTTAAAGTTTGTTCCTTATGTTCCTTGGAGTGTACATCGCTATATTCAAGATGTTTTACTCTTTTTCTTTACTTTTTTGTACTCAGCTACTTTTATCATGTATCGTAGCAACCTTGACTGATCATCATTGCCTTGGACAAGTACGTTGGTTTAATTAAGTTAAAAATGTACTTCCTGTAGTGAGATATGCTTCTTTCAACCGTGGACGTTAGTCCATTTTGGTTACACCGAAGATTTTAACCATCAATTACTAGTGGAGGTCGCGGTTTTTGGTAATTCAGTCATCGGACTCCCGGATGTATGGCACTTCCTGCGGTTTGACCAGCAAATATATCTTGGGAATTATTAGTGTTTCAGTCATTTCCTTAGTTCACCATTTATGTCGACTCTGCTGGTATTCGTGTTCATGTCTCAACTTCTGCAACTGTCATTATTGGATCCGTCTTCAAAAGTTGCCAAATATTTCAACTATTTCCTTTTTCTATAACGTTCATACCATATAGCAATAGCATCCCAATGGGCCATTTTATGTCGTGGATTCTAATGTGATTTCTTCTGTGTTCTTTTTCAAATGTTTCGTATTATTTCATTTAAATTCTGACAAGCGTTCCTACATATCCTTAGTCATGTGCCATGTTTGATACTTCTAGCAAAATGTTAATATGAAGATGTCATTTATAATTTGGCTTATTCCCTTACAAATGATAGGCCAAATCCTTTACTGTGGAAAGTCCAGTAATCCACTTTAAGAAAAGAATTAGAATTTCTATATGGAACTTCGAAAGCATGTATCAGGAATATATGAACATAGATGGGTTGGCCAAGAACATTTCACAACCACAATTTGTTAAATCTGCATATATTAAGGCAAAGAGAAAAGTGGGCTTAGTGGAGTCGGTATATTATTGTCCAAAGATATAGCCAGAACAACTTTTAATACAACACAACCAAAGATCGCATAATAACAATAAGATTAAATAGAAGATCCAAAAAACATCACCGACATCCAAACATATGCACCGACATCCAAACATATGCACCAACATCAGCAGCAGAAGAAGGAGAAATAGATACATTTTATCACGATCTACAAGATGCAATATTTGAAACACCGAAACAAGACAAAATAGTAATGGTGAATTCTTCCTCGGCGTTCATTATCACATTCCGCTGGATCTACCTTGTAGCAGGATCATGGTCCTAATAGATTTCTATAAGGATGTAGTCCAGATAATGGAAATGCGTTGTATCGCCGTTTTATTTACTCTAATGGCCGACACATCCGTCTTTGGCCGGGTAATGGGGGATTCAAATACAACGGTTGGACCACGAAGTACACGGGTGGAAAGACATGCAGTAGGGTCTCTCGCAATTGGGCAAAGGGATGAGGTAAGAGAACGGGTAGTAGAATTTTAAATAGACAACAAAATGACAATTACGAACACTCTATTCCAATAATATCCTACACGACCGTTCACATTGACATCACCAGATGACAAGACAAAATATCAAATAGATTACATCTTACATCAACACAGATGGCGAGCAAGCATTCTATGAGCCAAGAGTCCAGTGTGTAGCACAGACCACGAAATTCTCATCGCGGATGTGAATAAAAGCGTTAAAAGGTTTTTTAAAGTGCTAGATTTGTCCGCTTTGACAACAGCAACATACCGATTGAGTATAGTATTAAAGTTCACAAAAAATGTGAAATACTTCTAGCTTGTATAAGAAGAATTAACACCAGATGAATTAGCCAATTATGCAAAAGATACTCTTGTTTCCACAGCATAAAATCGTATACCCAGAAAAGTTACCAAGAAAAAAAAGCTACATCTCAGATGAAACTCTCCAAACTAATTGAAGAAAGAGACAAATAAAAACAAAATGGACAAGATCGATCTACATACCGCTACCGAAGAAGGGAAATCTACTATGCACCAACTACAGAACCATTCATTAATCAGTCACGCCAGAAAAATACTAATTGATATCATAATGAAAAGACTAAAACGTAAACTGCATTGAGAGTTAAACTGGCTATGCAATAAGGTTCTCTCTATAAAACTACAATGTTTTAGACATATCAAACGATACAGCAGCCTAGACCGTGCAATAATAGAGGGGATGATGCTACATAAACGAAAAATAAAGATAGGTCACAATGGACGCAAAATATTGAATACCACCTGAACATGACACACACAGAAGCTTGATTGGAAGATTGACTTAAGAGTGGCAGGAGCTTTGAAAGGCTTTGATGTCTGCAATGTCCTGTCTATGATATGCTGCCTGATGGTGGTCACTTAATTAATTGGTTGTTCAGTTTTTGCTGTTTATTTTAACAGTCTCTCCATCTTTTCCCGCATGTCCTGTTACTTCTGCAATATTAGACATATGTTCCGATGAATGCAGATATGTTGGGCCATTGGCAAAAATTATCACAACGTCCAACGGAAATATGGAAATGATATGCCGGAAGGTCAGAAAGTACATAAAAACGTAAATATATGTGGAAACGAAACGAACAAAAAGTGAGTAAATGACGGAACAAAAAGAATAAAGACAACGACCACACCAACCCAGTACTAGACATAAGAGTGGTCGGAATTGAATCCAAAAGGCTTGAGTGTAACCAATTCGAAAATGAGACGATTTTCAAGAGCATACCTAGATCTATCATCGGTGGTGCAAGATCTGATGACGGTGACCTGAATATCCAACGCACCATGATGACCATCGCCGTTGAAGTGTGTGGCCACAGGAGTGGGTGTTTTGTGCTTGATGGCATGAAGATGGTTGCAAAAGCGATTGCTCGATCGTAGGCTGGTTTCCCCGATGTACTTTTTGCCATAGCGTTTACATATGACCACGTAAATGACATTACGGGATTCATTTAAGGGTGGGGCCGTTGTGGTTTGGCGTAAGGACCTTTACCTCCAGGAGGGCCACCAACAACTCTCCAATCCTTATTTCTACACTGCACGTACATCTGATACGAATGTAACTAACCAGAAGGTTGTTAACAACACTGTGAAAACCCTTATCCTTAACAACGACCTTCCTACCACTGCCAAGTCTCTTTGCATCGATCAAAGTTGTTTAGGCAAACCTGTTTTCTAAAATCCATAAGGCATCGAATCCAGGTAGACCTATTATCTCTGCTTGCTCTTGCCCCACTGAGCGCATCTCCGATTTCCTTCACGGCATTTTTCAGCCGTTAGTCGAACTGCCTTCATTCTTGAAAGACACTAAGCATACCCTAACCATTTTTTCTACCGTCCAGTTGTCTTCTGGCAGTTATCGTCTGTTCTTGCTTGATGTCTGTTCTTTGTACACTTCTATACCCCATGCAGATGGTCTCAGGGCTCTACAGTTCTTTCTTGACAAGTGTCCCCACCCCTCTGTATCCACTTCTACTCTTATCCGCCTTGCTGAACTGGTGCTTACGCTCAATTCTTTTGAATTTGATGGACACTTTTTCGATCAGATCAGTGGCGTTGCCATGGGAACCAAAATGGGACCTAGCTATGCGTGTCTCTTCATGGGACATCTGGAACATTTAGTTTGATCTACCTATGATGGCCCGTTCCCATCTCTTTTCCATAGATACATTGACGATGGGATAGGTATCACCGACATGTCCGAAGTGGAATTGTCTTGTTTCATCAACTTCATCGACAGTTTCAACCCTGCTATTCAATTTACATCTAATATCTCCACTACTTCTGTCAACTTCCTTGACATCATTGACACCTTTCATCCCCCTTACCTTAGCACATCCGTTTACTATAAACCTACTGATGCACATGGCTTTCTGCTCTACACTTCTTCTCATCCTCCTGCTTGTCGCAACTCTCTACCGTACTCCCAGCTTCTTCGCCTGCGTCGCTTATGTAGCGATTACGACGATTTTCTCGACAGGTCCTCTGAGATGATTGAGTTTTTCCGTAGACGATCGTTCCCTGACAGCATTCTTTCATCCGCTTGGCTCCGTGTGCGCCATTTGTTTCGCATCGATGCCTTGACTAACTCTCATGGTTCTTCCTCCTCCTCTGATAGGATTAAACTTGTTCTTACCTTTCATCCCCATAACTCTTCTGTTCGACGCATCATGCTCAAACATTATTCTCTTCTCCAGTCTGATCCTGACACCCGTGACGCTTTCCATGACTTACCTCTAGTGGCTTATAGGCGTGATAGAAATCTGAGGGACATCTTGGTTCATAGCCACCTTATGTCTTCTGTTCCTGACCATTTGGCACTGTTCGTTGCTCACGTGTCCGTTGCTTTACATTTCCTTTCGTGGTTCAGATGCGCTCCATTTCATTTCCCAAGGCCACTTTTTCCATCGATGAGGCCTTTACATGTGAATCCCGTAATGTCATTTACGTGATCATATGTAAACGCTGTGTCAAACAGTACATCGGGGAAACCGGCCTACGATTAAGCGATCGCTTTTGTAACCATCTTCATGCCATCAAGCACAGAACACCCACTCCTGTGGCCACACACTTCAACGGCGATGGTCATCATGGTGCGTTGGATATTCAGGTCACCGCCATCAGATCTTGCACCACCGATGATAGATCTAGGTATGATCTTGAAAAATCGTCTCATTTTCGAATTGGGTACACTCAAGCCTTTTGGACTCAATTCCGACCACTCTTATGTCTAGTACTGGGTTGGTGTGGTCTTTGTCTTTATTCTTATTGTTCCGTCATTTAATCATCTTTTTGTTCGTTTCGTTTCCACATATATTTACGTTTTTATGTACTTTCTGACCTTCCGGCATATCATTTCCATATTTCCGTTGGACGTTGTGATAATTTTTCAATTCGTCGTATTTTAATGTTTTGTTTGTGTCTTGATAAAGACCTTTTGGTTGATTCGTTGAATGTGATTTGTGTATTTTAATTTTTATGATTTCTTGTGTGCTCATAATTGCCCATCATTACCCACTAGTTTTAGATATAGTCTATCGTGTCCCATTGAGACGAAATATAAACCTGTGTTTTACGTAAGTCTAATAATATCATATGCGGCCCTCCAATAGCTTTACAATTTTCAATGCGGCCCTCTGCACAAAATGTTTGCCCACCCCTGCCCTAGATTATTCTTTTAGAAGCCAATGCTGTGACTTACCAGCGGTCACCAATACTTAAACACTCGTCAATCTATAAAATAATTATAAAACGACAATTAATAAACATTATTTGCATAACAACTCTGCGTTACCAATGTCAAACATGGTCTTTGACAAAGACATAAGCGAAAACGATCACAGCTTGCGAAATGGGATGTTTGAGGAAAGCTATTAATGTCACAAGAGAGACCAACGAAGAAATTAAGATCTCGGGAAAGAAGTAAAGACTACCCCAGGTCATGACAATATCGATAGGCAGCAAACCAGATCGTTTGGTCAGATTATGAGAATGGAGCTTGCGCAACCAGCCCTATGTGCATACATCAACAGAAGAACGGACTACAATGCACGAGAAAGACCAAGAACTAGATGGGCAGGCACAATCAAGAAATATTACATAGACAGCTGCTTACCAAGGTCAATGACGCATGTGTTTGCGTCTGTGGGTCTCACCAATGGCCGACTAGACATACCATTCATGCAACAGAAAACCTTAGTGGATGACATGCCGTTATATTGAGGTTATCTTCTTATAGAAGCTTCATGGCATGTCATTTATACATTTATGATTTTGTTTTGTTGTTGAAATGTTTTTCATGTTTGCCTGAATATATATGTATGCACTCTCTGTGGTTGGGAGGGAGCCAGAGATGTACTGTGCAGCACAGAGGAGAAGGAAACTGACATCACTGTTTTTCCTATGGCTGAGGCCCTTTGTGGAGGCACAGTGACTCAGGAGGTGAGTCCTTTTGACTTGAACATTTGGTTGCATGCCTGGAGCAATAGAGAAGTTCGGCATGGCCAGTTGTCAATTGGTGGCGGGGAATGAGCACAGTGAACCCTATATTGGCTACAGTGGCTAGGAGCAGTGCATAGGTTGAAACCTACCTTTCTGGAGGTGTGATAGTTCATTCTCTGGCTCTGTCCCGGGGTTGGCCGAAAATCCACAGACTTCCCAGCAATATAATGTCATCTAATGGCATTCGGTCAAAGGGCATGAGCCCATGGACCGCTGGATCAGCAACCAACCAACCAACCAAGGTCACATGGCCAAATACCAAAACTCCTTTTCACCACTCTAATCCCCCTCCCCCCCCCCTCCCCCCCCTCCCCCACTACAACGTTTAACGTGAAAATGACAATAGATAGATAGATAGAAAGATAGATCATTACTTTATTCGTTTTCTTCTCTTCCAGACAAGAGATGGAAGAACTATTTGTCTTGGTGAGCCACATTAGTCTTTCTTCAAGCCGGTTAGTACCAACGATGTTATCGGGATTTTTTTTAACGTTTTAAATAGTATTTCCTCATATCAAGTGCAAGTATATTTGTTAATTTTTTAACGTTTTAAATAGTATATCCTCATCTCAAGTGCAAGTATATTTGTTAATTTTTTAACGTTTTAAATAGTATTTCCTCATCTCAAGTGCAAGTATATTTATTAATTTTACATTAGCTTGAGTGGAGGGGGGGGGTCAGTAAATATGGTATTGGCCGGACAGATTTGGCCCGTATTTTGTTTATAGACTTAAGATTAGGTAGGTCCCACGGCAGCAACTTTCCGTCGGGGTTGAAGATAATTCCTCATGTATTAAGAAACAAGTCACAACAAATACTAGGTAGAGTGGCCAGAGAACTTTCTTGATGTGTTTACATTCCGTAACTCTTGAGAAGCATTCTTGTCTTGTGAGAAATCGCGACATGATTTGTATTTCTCGGACGTGGTTTCAAACTTGACACGCTGTAATCCGGCGATACGTTTACTATCCACTAGACCAGAACATGACTCGCTGTAACCAGGTGATAATCTCACTATCAACAAGGCTAAAGAGCATCTCATTCTAGACTTAAAACAGATAATGCTTTAATGACATTAATAACTGTTTGTAAATTAATTCGTCTGCAGTGCAATGAGGAACAGATGGCGAAGATTATTTCCTCCTTACCGACTCCGTCGTGCAAAAGGATCTGTTCACATCGCAGTCAATAGGTAATATCAATAAAGATAACTATTTTTATCTTGACTTAATTTCTCACTTTTCCTTCTGTCTTACTCTTTCTTACTAGTTAGCGCGAGAGTGTTAAGGCTAAAGGAGTCAATCCATACAGAATATCTGGAGACAACCTAAAGTAGACGATGGTGAAACCCTCAACTATGGGAGAAACTCAGCTATGTGGTCAACCCACGAGAGTTCACTAAAACGAAATAACTAGGAACCATTTCTAAAAGAACACGGTCAGATAGAAAGTAAGGACAGATCCCGAACCAGGTGGAAACCTTTTACGGTTGTCAACCTTTAAAAAAGAGAATTTTCCCGAAATAAATCCAGATGCGTTTTCGACAATTGAATGTTGTCTTTAACACTTAGTAAAGTAGAAGAACTATTGATGTACATAATTGATACCTTTTGATGTTGTGTGCTAGATGTTGTGCCACAAAATGGACAAAGAATCTTCGACCACGAAGACCCGCGGATCTATGACTTAGCTCGTCCTGTATTTATGAGTCTGTTTGGAGTACTTCTACTTGTGAACGTTTTTATGCAACGGGTTAACTCTCTCTGAGCGACCGCATGTCTCACCCTGCATACACTCTTGTTTTCATTTCTTTCGACGATTTCCTTATAGATACACGATAGTTTATATTTATCACAACATGGTGCCGACTCGTAGTAAGTTTGGAAACAATGTTTTAACTTCGCTACCGTTTTGGTTATAATGTTTTTTGTATCACTGTCCTTCCCAGAATGTCAATTCTGCCGCATAATTTTTTTTAATTTTCTTCTCATGAACCCTCTTTTGGTAGATCGTGTTCCCACTTAGTTTCAAGAGTTCCCAACTACCTGTGGAGATTTTCCTGACTTTCTGTAGCGTGCCTTCCCTTCTGCCTGGTACACGATGACTATAAATGTGTAGAGGATTGAATATACTTCTCTCCACGAGGACCATAATGGCGTGATTTTACTCTCTCCACGGTGACTATAAAAGTGTAGAGGATTGAATATACTTCTCTCCACGAGGACCATAATGGCGTGATTTTACTCTCTCCACGATGACTATAAAAGTGTAGAGGATTGAATATACTTCTCTCCACGAGGACCATAATGGCGTGATTTTACTCTCTCCACGATGACTATAAAAGTGTATAGGCTTGACTTTACTCTCTCCATGATGACTATAAAAGTATAGAGGCATGACTTTGCACTATTCCCCATACGCAAAACACCACATTCACAGAGAGTATCATTCATAACAGGCAACTTCGTAGGTTTTAGCGGTAATAAAGATATAAATCCGGAAAAATACAGATATAAATCCGGTTATCTCCGGAAACAAAATATCCGGAAAAAACACTCCTTATCAAATGGATGTCACCGACCAGAGTTCAACCTCTACCCGTGTGAACACACCTCTAGTTGCTTAACCACTATGTCTAATGTAATTTCTTCAGTTATTTACGCAATGGAATCTTTTTAAATTAAGTTTTCTCCGACAGATTCTTTGTTGACTACATTCTCCACAACCAAACAGCGAAAGACTTACTAGAGTGGACAAAGTGGACGCAGGTCCCTGATGAAACATATTTTGCAATCCTCAACTCCAATCCTCAACTTGGTATTAAAGGTACATATACAGGTAAGCTGTCTTGTTATATTATTGGACGTTGTTAACATTACCAAGATCTGACATTCATGAGCACAGAGTAGCCTAAATAAATAAATATTGGTAGCATATTCTTTTTCGAACGTAACCATCAACCCAACATTTATGTCTGCAGTGATTTTATAGGCAATAAAAATACGTTCAGTAATTTACCATTGTTTCCTGAACGATCCGGGTGCATAATTAAGTGAGGCGAGTTTTTAACAGTTTCTTTGTCCTCAAATATGTGCTCCAGTACCGATACAACATAATAAGTCCGTGTTTTCGCTATCCGGTACAAGAAGAAGGGTGTGTTTTCTCCTACTTGCGATGGACGGTTGAACGAAGGATTAATAACCATCTTGTAAAATTTACCTTTAATAATAAATCAGATCTTGTGTTTAGCAGTGCAATGGGTGTTCGCTGTTATTAACGAGCATCATCTGGCATACAAAACCTTTCCAGACACATACCAATATCAAACTTTTCAACTTCTGCGTGATTCCTGAACTAGCTTAAGCATGTAAAACCTGAAAATTCACTAAAGCAATAGAGAAAAGGCTCGTTAACTTTGAGAATCAATATCTACGAAAATTCATGAATATAGATTGGAAAAACTTTCTCACAAGAGAAGCACTAAGAGACATATCCGAACAAGAACATGTGTCAACTATTATTAAAAGAAGACGTTGGCAGTATTTAGGCGATGTGCTTAGATAGGTCAAGAATAGACTTACCAACCAAGCACTGACATGGTCTGCAACAAAAAAAGTAAAGCATGAAAGGCCAAGGACTACACTACAAAGAACAATCAAAAAAGAAACAATGATAATGTGTATTAACACCACCTAGGAACTACAACAGATTGCAGCGAACTACAAGGCATGGAGAAATATGACTGCTGCCCTATGTGCCGAACTTAACACCAAAGGAACACACTAATTGAAAAACTAACTAAAAGACGTGCTCTGTACAATGCTGCTGCATGGCCGGATATAGAGTATCCTAGACGTGGACATCAACTGTCTGCAAAGTTGGTAAGTGAAGGTAAAATGAACAGAAATAGGTATGTGTGTTACCAAAATAAGTCAATAAAACAACATAGCAACGATATACACCGTCACTATGTCTCGTTGTTAATTCTTTCATTGACTTATTTAGGCAAAACGTATACCTATTTCTATTCATTTTTATATTTGTCTTGTGTTACCTTAACCATCCATTTCCAGTTTCTGGTTGTTACCCGAATCCGGAATATTTACCTCTTAAGGTAAACTGAGTTACAAACCAGTGTTATCATTCAATCAAGTGCCATGCTTAGTTGCGTAGGCGATCATGCTTCTTCGCAACTCTATCTCTTGTGTTGTTAATAAATTCAGTTAATTCCTTTTTTTGTGTGCCACAGTGACATCCCATCCAGATATTTCTTTCTCTGCCTTCCTATGTTTCTTCTCCCCTTAATCTTTCCGATTGTTACTAAATTTTCAAGTTTTACTTTCCTCATCACACGATCTAAAAGCCTTGATTGTGTGCTTCTAATTTCTGCTATAATTTGCCGTTTAGTCCCGCATGTCTCAGAACTTCTACATTCGTTTTCTTGGTAATCCATATAATTTTCATTTAAAATAAATATCACAGTTGCCTCAAGATTATCTTGGACACTTTTGTTTACCATCCTTGTTACGATAAAGAAGGATTGGCTTAATATAACATCCTAGCACTCGAACTTGCATATGCGTTGATATTACGTTCATAACAAACGCATCAATACGGTGTGAAAACAGCTACTCACCGTACATAGAAATAAGAAGAGGGGTAAGACAAGGATGCATTTTATCACCCAGCCTATTTAATATCTACACAGAGAATATCTTTAGAAATATAGAAGAATGCCAGGACTCAAGATCAATGGGAAAATAATAAACACCCCTAGAGATATGCAGATGTTTTGTTTGTTTGTTTTTCATTCGCTCCATTGTAACCATCACGGATATCCGTGCGATTTCCGCCGGGAGCGTGATTACGTTGTGCCACCGTTATGCGCCTTGTAGGCCTAGCACATCCGATTTCGGCATGCCTTGACAATTCGGGTGGGCTACCCTTAGCCTGTGACATCCTCTATATCTGTCTCCAGGCACGCGTAGTGGCGACTCTTCGCCCAGACGATTTTTGCTTTCGTCTGACTCGCACGAGGTGTTCCACTGTCTATGAACTTGCCTCGTGTAATTGGACGTGCTGTGACTGTGCCCATTGGGTACTGAACCGTTTCTCATCCGTGAGCCTGGTTCCTTAAGGGGAAGAACTCAACAGAGGAGTTGGACCCTGGCTCTTTCGCCCTCTTAGCCGAGGTGTCATTCACCGACATCGTGTACTCCTTGTCCAAGTTCGAGTCTCACACCACGCGTTTGAGAGCAAGGCGTTCTCGAGCTGAGCGACCTTGTCCCAATAGCGCCTGAGCTCATCAGGTGCTGAACCCTTTCTCTCTTCCAGTGCATTTCCGGTGTAGGAAAACCTGACAGTAGAGTTGGGCCAGGGCTAAATCGTTGTCCAATTTGTGCCTGAGCGCATCGAGTACGGAACCCTTTCTCTCTGCAAGTGTACTTCCGGTATAGGAAACCTTGACAGTAGAGTTGGGCCAGGACTACCATCGTTGTCCCTTTCTTGCCTAAGCCAATCGGGTACAGAACCCTTTCTCTTCGCGAGCATATTTCCGGTTTAGGAAGGCTCGACATTAGAGTTGGATTAGGTCTTCTTGCTTTACCAAACGCCAATGAATGGGTCTGGGTCTCTGCCTGTAAGGAACACAGGTAACTAGAAGCCCGTCTCGAGCTGACGGAGCTTGTAGTTCCCTTTTCCTAGGAACTTTTTATTTTCTATTTGCAGTTCGCGCTGCCCTCTAGCGTTGTTCTGCCCTTTCATTGTTTCATTGTACTCGGTATGAAATATATTTGTCTCTCGCCATGCATCTACCTTTACGTGCATTTTACATTGGCCGCCCCTCCAATGTTCGGACTGGACTGACTAGCTTCACTGTATGTCGACAGTGTCGCTATATGTGGTGCTGCTGGTGGTGTCGGAGATATTGTCTGTCTCTTGTGCAGTCAAATCTCTTTCCATCTGCTACCTCCAAATTCTCGGACACGATCCCCAAATGATTTGGCCAGAATCAGCACGAGCTGCTGTATTTCTGTTTCCAGGGTGCACCGCGTGGAAGTACATTTGGGATCTTGGTTATCTGCTAACCCTGGGTCCGCCTAGAGCAATGCGTTCCCTTTGCACCCCAGATATGCAGATGACACTGTTCTTTTAGCAGAAAATGAACATGAGCTACAAAGACTAATAGATCAAGTCAATAAATCAAGTAATGAATATGAACTGGATATAAATATCCATAAAACAAAAACAATGATAATCAACAAAGGCACAGAAGAACAAGAGATACATGGAGAGAAACTACAACAAGTAAAACATTAACAATATCTTGGACACATAATCACAAATGATGGCAGATGTGAAACAGAAGTTAAAAGAAGAAGAGGAATAGCTAAAAGTACTTTCAATGACATGAGGAAAATATTAATATCTAAACAAATTACAAACAAGCTAAAAATGAGAATTATATAATTCTACATCTATTCTATATTAATGTATGGCTCAGAAACATGGACACTAAATTCACAATTAGAAGACACAATTGATGTCTTTGAGATGTGGATATATAGGAGAATAGAGAGAACATCATGGAAAGAGAAGAAAACAAATAACGACATGCTAAAAATATTTAACATGAAGAAAGATCTACTAAGAGAAATGAAGATCAGACAAATAAAATATTTTGGTCACATTGAAGGACATGACACCTTATTGAAGACCTTACTTGAGGGTAAAGTCACAGGGAAGCAAGCAAGAAGTAGGTAGAGATACAAGTGGGAGAGTAACATCACAAGAAGAACATATTACAGTCTAGCAGAATGCACCACCAAAACAAGAGACAGGGGACGTTGCAGGTCATCATTGTTAACCTGGAAACTAAAAAAACCTATTCAAGTCTTCAGATCGTATTATTATTAATATTAATATATAATTGTCGGAATAATTTCAGATAGGTTCTTTTCTGTGGTATATAGATGGGTCAGAGGCCCTTTCTATTGTCTCTCTTTTATGTTTCTCCATTTCATCCCCTTACCCCCACCTCCACCCCACCCCCCCCCCCCTCCCCCAACTCATCTAAGCAAAAAGCAAAAAATTGTAGCATCCTGTGAACCTTACGACCCGAGTTAAGAACAACTTTTCAACTCAACTAGGACAAATTTAGAGCTGCGTCAAAGTTGCTAGTGAAGGCCAGCGTTCTTTGCCCTTGGAGCGCTTTACAAAAGTCAATAGGTGCGATGGAAGTGTCCATGTGAATACATTTCAATCGTTCTATTTAGTATATGTTGATTTATGTGATAAAAAATTCAAAGATTTAATGAAACAATTTCAATAAAAATTATAAAGGCTGTGGCTTTAAAAGCCGAGTCAGCCGTATAAATTTGAATCATTTTCCACAACACGTGTATAATGAAAGTAGGAACTAAGTGCTGATAAACCGGAGAACATTCACAAATTTTTTTTTAATTTAAAAAAAAAAAAAATAATATAGAACGTTACACTGCTGAGAAGAACATGTGATTTTGTCAGAAATGACAAAATGTCATGGCGTGAGATGTCAGAATATATATATATATATATATCCGTCGTTACCCGGAATGAAAATAAGAATATATTAGTATTACGAAACATGCCAGTAACAACGTTAATGAAAACACATTATGTTCGTTACAGATATATGTAGGCCTGTGTGATTTGATTGATACGTTTAAAAAAAAGACATACACATGAATATTTGTCATACAAACATTTCCCAAGATACAGTAGATGTATCTGAAAGGCTCTAATATACAACCTGATATAATTTAATTTGTTAATAATTCGATATTCCATCATTTCAGAAATGGACAATGGAAAACATCCACTATGAATAAGCCCCTTCTGTTGGAGTACTGTGTGATTTGAAAGAATACATTTAAAATAACAAAAGCGACAAAATAGTAAATGCGAATTATTCTTCTAATGAGCCACAGACTTACATCTATGTATTGGCTTAAGTTTCTACATATTGAAGCAAAAGAAATAAACCAACATCTCTGGGAAACGAATTTTAAAAAAAAACATCCGTTGCTCTGGTGAATGAGCTATTAAGGCTACATATACGAGTGCGTAAAAGTGTATAAAGTTAACTAGTTAGTTAGTTAGTTTAGTTAGTTGGTTGGTTGGTTGGTTGGTTTGTTGGTTGGTTGGAACGGTCGGTCGGTCGGTCGGTTGGTTGGTTGGTTGGTTGGTTTGTTGGTTGGTTGGTTGGTTGGTTGGTTGGTTGGTTGGTCGTCGGATCATCATCACTGCAAACTGAACACGTCCATAGTTGCTCCAATCTCTTCCCTGAATGTATTCCCCAATACACTTCTGCTGACAGTACCGGTGCTCTGCTGGTTGACCATCATACTTCTGCACCCTTCAAACTGTTCACTTTTAACAAAACCGCATTTCAAACCCTGATCTTTAATCCTAGGCATTGAAAAGGAATCATCATCCACACTACTCTCACTCTCTCATGCTATATCTCTTATGGAGTTCAAAACGTCAGCTCCATCCACTGCCCCATCGCCCTGTGCCACAATCGTGCATGACACCAGTTGATCTGCTCTTTGATTGCCTCGAACACCCATATGTTCCAACACGTACAGTGGACTCATGTCTTGAAAAAAGCGATTTTTAAAGTATCTACATTACCCACGTGTACCTTCCTAATCATACTCATAGAGACAATCATGATGCAGACCAGCGTTACCTTCTATGTGTCTACCCACTCAAGTGCCCTGGTCATCGTCATAATCTCCATGGTCATGCCACTCGTAGTGACAGCAAAGGCATCACTCCCCTCCGTGATCGTTTCACCTGCGGACTGAGCTGTGAAGGCCCAAGCACTACGAACATGTCTAATCACAGATCCATCAGTGTATATAATCACATCTCTCTCTTTGGCACTCTCACTGACCAAACCCTGCACCATTTGCTCCACAGCCGTTGGACACCATTATCTCCATTACCTGATAAGTGTTATTACTACTCTCAAACAAGTTTCGAAATCTGTGGGTAGACCCATCCATTCCGCACCTGCTGCCACATCTTGCAATCTGCACACGCTTTATATGACATTCTCAGCACGTCCCATCCACGACTTCCTTCTCTTAAGTCTGTTACTTTTAACTCTCTGTATTTCGAAATGCAATATAGGTTACTATCTGCATGTATCTGAAGATAGGCCCGTGCACGGCATTACAGTAATATGTGCTCTGCTGTAGGACAGACGAGTAGATAACGCATATATCTTGTCAATGTTTCTCTTGTGCACTAAGAATATATATATAAATAGTATATTTGTAAATGTTGCGTAATCTTGGCACAATCGTCAACGAGTAGGGTGAGCTGTTGGTCGGCTGAGAGAATGAATGATTGTAACCGCTGCAGCACATAAACAAAGCAACAACAAAAGCCAGGAGGAAGTTAGCTAACCTGAGAAAACTAAGTGGAACCATATGGGGAGCCAGTGGGAATATACTCAGTAAAGTTTACCAGCAAGGCATAAGACCACACCTGGAATATGGTTCAGCTGCGTGGTGTCCTGCATCAAACACCACATTACAAGATCTAGATAAAGTGCAAAACCAGTCACTTAGAATAATATATGGTGCAATGAAATCAACACCCATAGCAGAGATGCAGAAAATGGGAAGAATGCAAACACTTGGCGAACGCAGAGACACAAAAGTACTAATTCAGGCAGAAAAGTTTCAGTGTATGCCAAGTCATCCAATGAAGGAAAGATTCCAAAATCTAGCAATGGGGCGACTGAAAAGAAGCAGCTTTATCCATCAAGCTAAATGACTCCGTAGACAACTTACAGGCCTACCTGAAGTTGACAGCCCCTTAAGGTCTGTACCAGAACAAACCCCGTGGAGTGAAAGGCACGGAATATCAATATACATTCAGACCCATGCGAAAGGAATACTAAGCGAGGACGAACAGAACAGTGTGCAGCGAAGGACAGTCACCCTCAGTTTCCTGGATGAGGAATATCCACAAGATATATGAGTCAGAGTATACACAGATGGGTCAGCACAGAATGCGGTGAGGAATGGAGGTGCAGGTGTATATATAGAATATCCACACAAGCCTAGAGATACAATCAGAACACCGACAGGAAAATTCTGCAATAATTATGATGCAGAAATCCAGGCAATTAGTGTGGCAGCTAAAAAAACTGCTGAACTCCAACTCTGGCCCACAGCCTGTGGTATTCCTGACAGAAGCAAGGTCGGTGCTTCAAGCTCTCCAGTCTTGAAAATACAGACTTGAAAAAACTACTTAGCAAATTCTAGTACCAGTATAAGGTAACCATGCAGTGGATACCTTCTCACTGTGGAAAACCAAGAAATGAAAAAGCAGACCAACTGGCTAAGGAAAGTCTTGCCGAAGACCAACCAGATATACCAATCACCTACCATCAGAAAAAAACAGATGATCAAGTCAATAAGAAAGCCACAAACACCAACAAAAAATGACTATCACATTATGAACAGATCAGAACAAGTTATAATTCTGCGTCTCAGAACAGGACACAACCGACTCCGCAGTCACATGTATACAAAGTTCAAGATTGGTAAAACGGCCATGTGTCCATGTAGACAGGCAGCACAGAGTGCCAAAAATATACTTCAAGAGAGTTCTGAACATGAAACGCTGAGACAGACATATTGGCCAGAGGAAACAACACTGGAATCAAAGCTCTATGGGACACTGTATGAACTACAAAAGACAGTGAGTTTTATTAAGGAGACAGAATTACAGATATAGATATGTTTCAAGTGAACGAAAGAAGAAGAAGAAGAATTGTAACCGCTGATGTGGAACATTTCATATATATTTGATGATCATGTCATGTCAAATAGAATAGCACAAAGGAAAGAAAAAGAAATAATGAACCTATTAAAACATAATAAACGTGGATTGAAATGTAATTATACTACTTTCTACCGTTTAGTAGTAGAGACATATCGATATTTGTTTACATTTGTTTGAACTTTGTGCATCCGTCAGATGGCTAAATGTAAATAATATAAATGGCCAGTTTGCCGGACTACATTAGAATTTTAAAGATTTTTCATGACCATTTGCGCTATTGTCAGGAATATATATATATATATATATATATATATATTGTGCACTTTGTAGGCCCACACAGCAGATTTCGTTTCGGCATTAACCTGACCTAAAGTAACATGCTTAAATTGGATGTGTCCCGGCGAAAGCAATCAAACTTTAAGTCGCGACATGCATTCGGTTATCTGCATGCCTACTTCATCCTGATAGCTGAATAGCTGGTGGGAGTTTGAGAACAAACAAGAAGAAGAGAAACAACCAATGAATAACAACATTCATTGCTATTTAAAATGTGTCATTACTTTCATTACCTTCATCGTTACTGATATCCACAAATATCGTCGTTATTACTAGGTATACAGGATGGTTGCGATCAGAGACCTACCATCACAAGGATCAAACAATGGCGAGGAATGCGATGTGCTGGAAGAATGGTTCGTCGGATCTGTATTTTGTCAACAGGTATGAACATTTTGTATGCATTTGTTTTGCCATGCTTCTGTAAGACTTTAAGGATTCGGATAAGTCGAATTCGAAAATGTATTGATTGAAGTTGCAAGGCTAGCTGAAACTGAATATGTGCCAGCTGAAGGAACCTGATTCAAATCCCTCATAATCATTTCGACGATATATATATATATATATATATATATATATATATATATATATATATATATAGAGAGAGAGAGAGAGAGAGAGAGAGAGCATAAAAGAAAGTTGACCCTTTTCTACGTCATCTTTAAGGTCTCAAAGAGAAGGTGGCACATAGGTCAATTTACCCTGAAGCGGGGATTATGGGCAAAACTGTTTGAGAAGTACTATTTTTTTTTAATGTCGCCACAGTTCGTGAAGATTGTTGTCCAATTAACGTTATATTCTATTGAAATACTCTCATTTTTTTTAATGATCCAGTTTTTACTGCACAGACTTTACTGTTGGTGTGATCCATGTTTTGATTTTGACTTCAACTGGAAAAATATTAGAGTACAAACGGTTAATTAGTCGACACATATTACTGATATATGCACAAAATCATGTAGGACAGTCAAGTTAATGCGGATCACATCACACCAATGTATGACGTTGGTCAACGAAAATTATGTTTCAACGATGTATTCCTTTAATTGCGATATATCTAATTTCCTTTAATTGCGATACATATAATTTCCTTTAATTGCGATACATCTAATTTCCTTTAATTGCGATACATCTAATTTCCTTTAATTGCGATACATCTAATTTCCTTTAATTGCGATACATCTAATTTCCTTTAATTGCAATACATGTAATTTCCTTTAATTGTGATACATCTAATTTCCTTTAATTGCGATACATCTAATTTCCTTTCATTGCGATACATCTAATTTCCTTTCATTGCGATACATCTAATTTCCTTTCATTGCGATAAATCTAATGGTGCAAAAAATGGTCACACTATCTATTATCTTGTATCTGCTTTGTCCTAGGTTTCCATTATTGAATGACGATAGGATTTCGGGCGGTGACAAGTATGACCACGATATGCATTAATATTTTGACGTCCAGATAATCACAATCTCATTCAATCTAGCTTCTTTTTGGTCTTCCTCTACTTTCTGATGCGTCCATTTTATGTTGTATGCTCCTCCTGCTGGCCAATACGGGTTCATTCTCATTAAGTGGTTGAACCATTTGTCAATTTGTCTCTGTTTGTCAATTATTTGATTTGTCAATTACAGAAGTTTCAACAGTTCTTTTAAATATCATCACTCATGATTTCTTGTTCTGCTTTCTTATTTTATTATACATCTTACTTCACACACAGTAAGCACTCTCTCTCTTTCTCTTTTGTTCTTTAGTTAGTATCCACATCTGACATTGATAACTGGCATGAGGACTGAATTTTCAGTCTAACCTTGTGGTTACCATTTTTATATGTTCTTCAATAGTGGTTAATTCATAATTTACGTAGTTCGCTTTTTTTACATTCTTGACTTGGCATCTGTAAATTCTCCCGTCCTCTGTAAATATTATCCGAATATATTAAAATTCCGGAACTTGTTTCAGTAGTTGAACTTTATCTTTATGTAATCGGTTGTCTTCCTTTAATTTGTTCTGCGTGTGTTCTCAAACTCCTACAGATTAGCAAAATATAGTCCAGAGAACGGATTGCGCATTGTGTCATGGTTACTGCTTAGCTGCGATATTTGCGTCTTTCGGCATTTCACGTCATACGATGTCGTGAAGTTTCGGATCTTAAGGAAGTTTCCAAAAATATTTTTTACAGCTTCTGTTGTCACTAACGGTTTAGATCACCGAAAAACGACTGTACTTCTAAAGAACATGATGGCAACATTATCGGAACCGAGTACCGGAAAAACTATTTTTATGAGGGATGGGGTAACGAGCTATTTTCTTTTTAGTTCCTTCGAGTCCGTGGTAGATTTTTCTGGGCTCAACGGTCAGTTCATATATTATTTTTACATTATTCTGATTGGTCGTTCAATGATATGACGGGATGTATCTCGGTCATCTAGGTATATAAAAGTCAATGCTACTGATTCCCTACCCAAAGAATCGGTTGTTACCAAAAATAGCAGGAATTTTTCTTAGAGTAAGTACCACATCATACTCCAGAATAATTATAATGCGACGTCACTCATCGTGACTGAGTCTTGGTAGTGTACTTTGTGTTGCTAACGAATGAAAAACACAGAAAAAAACGTTTTAAGCACAGATAAGTAATGATTCGTGAGATCAGCACGCAGGGTTATTCTAAAGATGAGCTTGGTATACACGACGCTCATATGTTTCCATCTCTACTCGTGAAGAATAGTTCAAGGACCAGAGATCCTAGCAATAATTCTTTACATCCAACTTTTTGCAAAAAGCCGTAGCATAACCTTATACTTATGACTCTAGATGACCGTGGATGGATATGGTCCGTGAACAAAATTGTTCCTACCCGATGACTAAAGAAACGTACTCGATGCCTCTCCTATGCGACATTCCATTTGAGTCAATGCCGAATTTGATAAATCGTGTCTGTGCTTGTAGTATACAACTGGGACCCCATATTTACTCTTTAAAGAAACATGAAATCAATGGATCTGTTTTACTTTTAATTTGTTAGGAACTTTACTATATTTTTATGTTCGAAGTATAGAAATATTTTTATGGGGTCAGTGTCATGCGCTCAAAATGTTTAACGTTTTAAATAATGTTATCTACGGTACCAGTTACATTCTATTAGAAGGCACGGAAGAACATGACTGCACAGTACACTGATTTTATACCAACTTACTGTTACGTGTGAAAGGCAGGGATTCTCAACCTTTCCAGACGGCGAGCACCACCCATATACGAGGTATAATTTCTAGTTCTCACGAGCACTATTTAAATTGCATGGCGCAAGCACATGTCCTTACGAGAGCATCAAGATGCTCACGAGCACCAGGTTGAAAACGCCCGGTGTAAGATGTGAGGCTGGGATCTGGATGAGTTGTGTAGAATAGTAGCAAACAGATAAAACTCACTGAATAAGGATGGGCAGAGAAGAGTCCTTCAGTATATAGATAGTCCAGTGTCTTCCATAAGCGAAGCCGTCGTATCTATGGCTCTGCGTGCAGTAATACGACACGCTCTCATTCGCATGTGCTGGCTTAGGCGATGCTGTACAATTCATGTTTCTGTTGATCACTTCTATTGTTGACATTATTCTAATTATTAACTAGAAAACTGTTGTTGTCATATTTTGTTTGTAACATAGAGTGATTATCTCAATATATATATATTTTACTGTAGGTTTTTCGAAGCAGAATTTACATTAAGTATAATTTACATTAAGACAAGCAAGTCAATATATTTAAATATGTAATATCATCAGATGTAAGATGTATTAAATAAATCAAATGTAGAATTTCCGAGGCAAAGGCAACATTTCACAAGATGAAGAACATCCTATGTAATATAAATGTGTCGATCGAGGTTATAAAGAGAATTTGTAGTAATATATGGAAGTCAATCTTGGACGCTCAACAGAATAGTAAAAAATTAAATAGAGGCAGTAACGACGTGGTTTTATAGAAGAATGTTGAGATGACCATGAACAGATAAAATGTATAATGAAGATATCTAGGAGGAAATTAATTCACAAAGAGTGCTCGCACACATCAGTAAGAGATAGTCCACATTTTTCGGACACTTTATTAGAAGAAGAATGATGGAACACATCGTCACAACATACAGGTTGAAGAACAAGAGGTGTAGGCGAGGAATACAAGAAAATGCTTAACAACCTGGCATTGTAGCATGGGAGAACATCCGTATTGTCAAATTATTATCATACGAATCTGAAGACATGGTAAGGAACGTCACACGACATTGACCATAAGAAGAAGAAATTATGAGGGATATATTTAGAACCATATCAGTCCACGTATAGACCAATTTTTGGATGTTCAATGAGGAAGATCTATCGACTAAACTACTTAATTTTCTTACAAATTTATTGTATTACAAGTATACTTAATAGCATAATTTCTTATCTGTACATTTATTTTTTAACAGGTGACTTGCCTCTACTAATTGCCTCCACACAATTGTTTGCAAACAAATTTTACTTGAACGAAGATAGAACAGTTATTGGATGTTTGGAGGAAAAGATCTTCAACGATACCAGAGATGAATATACGGGTGTAAAGACATTCGATACATCTTATTATTCTACGTTAGATTATGTGAAACATCAAGTAACATAACCATGCACAGATGTGTTCAATATATTAACAGTAATGACCGGCACATGTGATAAATATGCGCTCAAAACAGAAGAAACGTGTTGCTACTGGGCTTTCATAAAAAATGTAGGTAACTTGATCTATGAAATAGACTTTGTGTGAAACTGATCTTGCGCCGTGAATTTTTGCATGGCAATGAATTTGCATAAATTAATTTGCTCTGAAATGGGTCTTTGATAGAACATGTCTAATGTCTTTATTTGTGTATTTGCCCTGTTACTGTGTTTAAATAATTCTTTGAATGATTTAAATATTTAAAAAACAATTTGCATGTTTATCACGTTTTGACGTCATCTGCAAAACAGTAAACACATCCAGCGTCAACTACGGAAACTTGGTTGGAACACCTGTTCCACTTGGTGCCACATTGCTCACAAGTATTCATACCATCACCTTCACCGAAATTATCATCTCAAACTATAGTCATCATAAACTGCATTATTATTTATTCTATGTATTATAATTTATTTTTATAGCGTTATACAAGTCATTAAATGAATGAAAGACTGCAGTAACACTATGTACCATAAGGTATACATATACTTAACGCGTATACGTGTGTGCATTGTTGTATGCATGTGTGTGTGGTGTGGTTTACAAGCGTTAATGCAATACGTACATACATACATATATACAGTCATTCCTCAATTATCGCGGTTAATAGGGACCAGAATCGGCTGCGATAAGTGAAAAACCGGAAGTAGTGTCATTCTCTCATTTTTAACACACGTGCATTTTTTGTGTATGTACAATATCAATACCTGTATATGAAACCATATAAGTGCATATGTTATCATTAGAACATTAAACAATAGTTTCAAACATGTAAATAAAATATTAATAGTATAAATAACATAAATAAAATAATGTATAAATAATATATTCCTACCCACTGACTAATGGCACGTACTCGATGCCTCTTCTATGCTACATTCCATTTAGTCAATGCCGAATTTGATAAATCGTGTCTGCGCTTGAAGTATGCAACTGGTACCCCATATTTACTCTTTACAGAAACATGAAATCAATGGATTTGCTTTATTTATTTATATATATATAAACAAAATATAAAAAATTCTAAATACCAATTTCACAAAGAGCAGGCACAAGATAAAACAAATCGACGTTTCGCCCTTTATCACACGATCTTTATCAAGAAAGTTTTCACACACTGAGACTTTAATAAACATACAAAAAAGGACAAAACAAAAGGGTATTGCAGCATAATATTGATTGAACAGGAGACTACAGTGGAACTGTGTACTCAGGGCCATGGATATGAGTACCTTTAAGAGAGGATTTTACCTAGATAATATTTTTTTTTAAATGATAATAATGTAATTCCCCCGTTTTAGTGTGTAAAGTAAATTTCATACCAGATCCAAGGACAGATGACACGTATTTTCAAGAACAAAAATTTAAACATAGACACTAAAGTTGCATTATGCAAGACTATTATTATTCCATCACTGTAATACCAGTTCCAAACTTGGACAATGACAGCTCAAGACAAAAGAAAAATAGTGACAGCAGAAATGACATGTCTACGAAGAATACTCCGAGTGTCATTAAGAGATAGAATTAGAAGCGATAACATCAGACAGATAACCAAACCAATACCAGTATTGGAACACATCAAATGATTTTCACACGCTTCCAGATTACCAACAGATAGCATGTCACAAATGGCAATGACACATAGATATACCGTCTATAAATCCAAAGGTAGACAATGTAAGAGATGGATCACAGAAACCAAAGAAGCCACAGGAACAAGCTTACAATAAATCACACAAGAAGACCATCTCCAAAGAACTCTTTCACTCCTGACCCCGCAAGGAAAACAAGGATCACATCGTATAGATAGAGTAAATTTCACTATTAGACGGGACATTTGAATACTTTATCGCAAAAAGTCGGTAAGTAAGGAGTTTTTATCAACATTTCTGGTTAGGTTTCTAGCGTTAAAGTCATGTTAGATTCGCTAAGCGTATGGGGTGGGGTTTGCGCTCCAAAGGTAGTTTTGAAGTTTGTGCGATACACTTAGTTGAAGCTTTAGGGATTGATCCATGGCGGCATAGATGAAGATGGAACGACAATGTATTGCAGCACAGACAATTTTTGTTTGACCTTTTTGTGGATAGTGAAATTTTCCGTTTTTGGTGGACATGCTGAAGATGGTGTATTAGTTTTTTAGCATTGACAATCATGATCCATTCGTTGGTCCACTTGGCCAAACTGTCGCGATTTTCTTCAAACTTATTTTCATTGTACCAAATCTTTCTTCACTAAACCACATTAGTAGTATAAGGCGCGGTTTTTGCCTGCGGAAAGAATATATAGGGATTAATCTGAAGCAAAGACATAATAAGGATTATTTTCAAAGAAAGGAATGCTTGGCTGACCTTTTCTGTGGTTGATGCTCAACCCTGGCCCTTTCTATTTTTGCTGTGTTTATTTTATTGCGCTGTTGACTTGTCATACTGTGTAATCACGTCCCGTCCCTGCCAAAAGTATTGTACCCAAAAACCCTCTGGCCCTATCTATAACCTGTGTTATTGCTAATTACTTGTTCTCAATGTATCTATGTTTTTAGGTCTGTAAATCATTTTGAGGTTGGTTACACATTGTTACATGTGGTAGGCCTCATTGGTGGTTATGTATTTCATGAACATATATACTGGTCACATATATACAGACAAACATAGATAAAACATAAAACTTTTGAGTTGTGTTGAATAGTTTTTATTCAGTTTTTCCTATTTTTTAAATAAACATGTCACATAATTAACATAAAAATTGTGTTTGTGAATGTTTATTAGTAGCATCGTCATTTTGCCCGGAAAAATAATTATATAACAATTAATCTGGAGCAAAGACATATAATAAGTATTATTTCCAAAAAAAGGACGACTTGACTGATCTTTTCAGTGGTTTTCTTGAGGTATTTTTAAAAAAAACTCGAATTTGTTAAATTTTAATTTTAGGTTTTATAGTTAAATTTGTTTATTTTCTATTTTACATATTATTTATTGTTTATTTGTTGGTATTTTGTTGTCGTTTGTTATGTTTTGTTGTTTATTTTTGGGAGTTGTTGCTACATGCCTAAGTCTTAACAGAATTACCACCCCTCGTGTTGTCCCGAGTTATCTGCCTCTATGGAGTTACAACGCGTCTAAACTTAGTTCGCGACCAGGCTGACCTTACTGGTGTTATGATACATGCCTGAATCTGTTCAGAGGTTGAGCACTAGGTAAACCTTCTGCAAACAAGGACTATTTTTATCGACGGACATTTTTTCCTGCTGTATCACTACGCCAGCTAGGAATAGGGCGGCCAGTCACGCAACGGTTATGCGACAAATTTTCCTATTTTTATGTAGCAACAGGGTGCATATTACATATTAGCATATGACAAACTGTGTATTTTCACTTTTTAAAACTAAGCAAGCCGCTTTTCACACGCTTCAATATGATTAACTTCATATTTAGCTCTTTTCATAACTAGGCAACCCGCAATTAACACATTTGTTATGGTCACATACATAAGGTGGTGGTTTTCTAGACTTACAAGACACATTTTCCTATTTTTATGTAACAAAAGGGTTCATATTACATATTTGCATATGACAAACTGTATATTTTTCACGTTTTAAAACGCAGCATTCCGCTTTTAAAACGGTTCCATATGATAAACTTCATATTTATCTCTTTTCCCAACTAGGCAACCCACCTTTAAAACATTTTGTTATGGTCACAGATATTAGGTGAAGGTTTTCTAGACTTACAAGACAAAGTTTCCTATTTTTATGTAATAACAGGGTGCACATTACATATTTGCACATGACAAACTGTATATCTTTCACGTTTTAAATCTAAGCAAGCAGCTTTTTAAATGGTTCCATATGATAAACTTCATATGTTGCTCTTTTCACAACTAGGCAACCTGCCTTTAACACCGTTTGTTATGATCACAGACAGTGGGTGGTGGTTTTATAGACTTACAAGACATATTTTCCTATTTTATGTAAAAAAAAAGGGTTCATATTACATATTTCTATATGGAATATTCCATATTGAGGTTCTAAATAAAGAACCCATAACAAAACAAGTGGTGGGAGTCAAGTACGCCACACGGTGATTCGGATCTTCAAGCTAGTGTGGTGAATATATATATTTATATATATATATATATATAAATATATATATTTATTTAGACGTGTGTGTGTGCAATAAACAAAATCTAAAAATTGCTAAATACCAGTTTTATCAAGAAAGGGTACGCATGTGGTTGCGTCTGTGGGTCTCACCAATGGCCCACTAGACATACCATCCATGCAACAGAAAACCTTAGTGGATGTCATGCCGTTATATTGAGGTTTTCTTCTTATAGAAGCTTCATGGCATGTCATCTATACAGTTATGATTTTGTTTTGTTGTTGAAATGTTTTTCATGTTTGCCTGAATATATATGTTTGCACCCTCTGTGGTTGGGAGAGAGCCAGAGATGTACTGTGCAGCACTGAGGAGGAGGAAACTGACATCACTATTTTTCCTGTTACGGCTGAGGCCCATCATAGGGGCACAGTGACTCAGGACGTGACAATCCTTTTGACGTGAACATTTGGTTGCATGCCTGGAGCAATAGAGAAGTTTGGCATAACCAGTAGTCAATTGGTGCGGGGAATGAGCACAGTGAACCCTATCTTGGCTACAGTGGCTAGGAGCAGTGCATAGGTTGAAACCTACCTTCCTGGAGGTGTGATAGTTATTCTCTGGCTCTGTCCCGGGGTGGACCGAAAATCCACAGACTTCCCAGCAATATAATGCTATCTAATGGCATTAGGTCAAAAGGCATGGACCGCTGGATCAGCAACCAACCAACCATCAAGAAAGGTTGGGTTCAAACACTGAGACTTAAATTAACAAACAACCAAAAATGACAAAATAAAAGAGTATTGCGGTAAAATAGACAAAATGTTGATTTAATTCGAGACTACAGTGATACTGTGTACTCAGGTAAGGAGGGGATTTAACCTATAGAATTTTTTATAAAAAGGTAATTCCTTCGTTTTCATATGTAAAGTAAATTTCACTGTTTGATGGGAAATTTGAAGACCTTTTTGCACACAAAAACGCTGGGTAAGGGTTTTTATCAACATTTTTGGTTCAGTTCCTAGCGTTAAAAGTCATGTTAGATTCACTAAGGATGGGGAGGAGGGGTTTGCACTAAAACGGTAGTTTTGAAGTTTGTGCGATACACTTAGTTGACCTAGGATTGATCCACAGCGGCATAGATGAAGATGGAACAAGAATTTAATGCAGAATCTCAGATCTGGACTTCTTGCTCTCCATAGTCTGCAAAATTGTTGCAGCACTGTTGCATGGCATGGACAGACCTACATTTACAAATTGATACAGTCGACGGAAGATAAGCAAAATTACACTAAAGGATAGCAAGTAGTAGTGCATTTGGGAGCGATGCTAACTACAGAAGCAATGATTGTTCATATGTCAGAACAAACATACTTTTAGCCATCTTGCAGTTAGCTCACGGTAATGAAGAATAATTGAGTCAGCAACTAATCCCATCCAATTCAACAGACAAATAAGTGTATGAACTCAGGTTTTGACTATAGGCCTATGCTCGTATAGTTGCAGAGAGGTACCTTGTCTAAAAGTACGAACCAACCTTAGTCTAATCCTACTGTTGCGCAATTCCTAAATCCCTAAATCGAAGACATGCACTCATACAAGTGCTTTATATCCAAGGGAACAAAGGGATTTAAACCATATAAGTATACTTTACCAGTTCACAAGTATCTAAACACTTCATGTGAGATATATCTAGCTGTCCAAAGTTCAACTTCTTACCTAAAATCTCCACACATGATGTTGATATCCAGAGACAACCAGGAATTTTTAGAGTCTTAGTGTGTGTGATAAACCATCATGGTTTTGAGTAGCTAATCTCCATTTCTTTCAGCAGATTAGTGCTCTTATGAAATACATGCCCAAAACAGGTATATTATGTTTATATGTCGCTATGGTCCACGTTGAGATTCACAGATCTACACCACTTGTCACGGACTCTATTAATAACATATCATATATTTACAGCAAAATAGTGAAATAAAATACATTGGTTAAAAACAATGTGAAAGAAATCACATTCACAGTTTACAACACTTTTGCTTATGTTTCTCAGTAAAATTGAGATTTGTTTTTGCTCATATGACATGCATTGTTGCCTAATTTTTTTTAAACACAGATTTTATTTATGTATAAAATTGAATAATCAAATTCTATAGTACTTTTATTTCATTTGACATTTCTTCTTCTTCTGCTTTCATTCTCAACCTCCTACAGATTAGCTAGGCCAGAATGTATTGTCATGACTTACAGCATAGCTGTGACATCTGCACCTTTTTGCCTGACACAATCAACTCCAGCATTGGGGTAACTTTGACCCTATATGGGATGGGATAGCTAACTCTTCCCACCCCCCCTCCATACAAATCACATCTTATGACACCCCTGGAAGATACACAGTGTTGCTATTCTCTTCTCTCCTTTCGGGTCCTAGAAACACACAGGCAGTATTAGGGAACAACCTCACGTACTAAAGATGTGAGAGTGGATCAATGCAGAGTAATAAAGAGGAAAAGCAAACACATGTAGGGACTATTCAGCAAAATCTAAAACACACTCGAGATCAACAGAAATAAATTACGTTTCGGCTAAACATAGTTTTGAATTTTGTTTGTGTGTTTTGAATTTTGTTGCAACACCCCCTACATATCTCTGTTTTTCTCCTTCTCCCATAAATAATAGATAAGTCACTTTGATACAAGCTACACAATAACGGTTTCTTCTGCAAACCATGATCTTTCTCAGATAATGTTCTTCCTCCACAAACACTGTACAGATCATTCAAACATCACATGTGTACTGCACTGATGTGATTCACATTCCTATTTTAAATTAAAATAGAATCAAATTAACTATCACATCAGAAACCTATACAGTGGAATCCTTCTATAGCACATTCTTTTATAACAAATTATCCTATATAACAACAATTTTCAAAATCGCCAGCTATATTTATTATATATTGTTTGTACTGTATATATCGAATTTCTGTTATTACATACATATCTTGTTGGTCTGGACCAAGTTGTTATAATGGGATTCCACTGCAATAAGAATATTTTTAAAACATTAGGATACTTGCCTAACATTAAATCAAAATTACATAGCAATAACATGAAAGCTTTCAATATGAATGTAAACAATGAATGCAATTGCAGCACACAAAAGCTATCACAGACAATCAACTCTAACAATATTTGTTACTCGTTTCGATCTATAAGAATTACCAGCAAAATACAGTGGAATACCTCTATAAGCATTCTGTTATATAACAAATTTTCCTATATAACAACACTTTTGAAAATCCACAATTATATTTATTCTATATTGTTTGTATAGTGAATTTCTGTTATTACATAAATATTTTGTCGGTCCGAACCAAGTTATTATAATGGGATTCCACAGTAAAATATTTGGTTCATGTTAGGCAAATGTGGCCTAATTTTTATGGAACAAATAATAGTCAATAGAGGAAGAAATTTGCCTGAAGAAACACTACTGGAAGCAAAACTTTACAGACTTCTGTATGAGCCACAAATGGCATTCATGTTTATAAGAGGAGACAAATCTGCAATTAGTCATATACAGTTGAATCCCTCTATATTGCATCCTTTTATAACAAACATCCCTCTATAACAACACTTTCAAAATCCCCAATTATATTTATTTTATATTGTTTGTACTGTATATAATGGATTTATGTTATTATAAACATATTTTGTCGGCCCGGACCAAATTTTTATAATGTGATTCCACTGTATCAATCAAACAACAGCAGAAGAATAATTCCCAAAAACGACAGTATTCACAAGTTGAAGCATATTACTACAAAGAATCAAGGGACAATTCATCTATATGTCATGGGAGATAAATCACAGAGTGTTGGGGATAACCCAACAATAGGGACAGAGTAACAAGTTTTTAAAATGAGAATTATCAAATGCTACATCTTGATTATGAACCTGCATCATAGCACATGGCACATTCCCATAAGTGATTGGCTCTCCTTTCCAGCAGTCATTAAAGACGCTCATAAATGTGAAGATGTTATTCTTCTTCAGAATTCACTCTGAAACTCCAGTTGGATCTCTATTGTAGCAGAACAATGGTCCTACTATACTTCCATGTAGTCCTAAGAACATAAATGCATTGTGTCGCCATTTTATTTACCACCAGCACATCCGTCTTCGGTGGTAAGATGTTCTTCATTATGATTAATCTAGTCTACATTAATGTATGGCTAAGAAACATGGATAATGAACGAACAGTTAGAAGACACAATTTATGTCTTTGAGATACGATATACAGAAGAATAGAGAGAACTTTGTGGAAAGAAAATTTAAACAAAGATGTCATGACAGACAGTGCATGAAAAAAGAGCTACTAAAGAAAATACAAAATCAAACAAATAAAACATTTTGGATAGAATAAAAGATATGGCACCTTGTTGAAGATCTTATTCTTGAAGTTGAGGGGTGGCAAACAAGGGATAGGCAGATATACAAGTGAGAGGGGAACATAATGCGATGAACAGGATACAGTCTAGAAGATTGCCCCCCCCCCATGATGCAGAATACTTAGAATGTTGGAGGCCTGTTGCAGACAACCAAAAAAAAACACCCCCCCCCCCCAAAACCTCCCCTATATTTTTTATTTTCTTTTTTTAATAAAAAAAATTTTTAAAAAGGTCACTTGGTGTTAAATTTTCTAGTAATTATTACTAATGTGGACATTTTTATCTCACACGCACATATAAGTGGCAAAAAAAGAAAACATTTCTAACAAATAATTATAATATAGTGGGGTTTTTTTGAATTTTTTGGTGCTAAATACAGACATTTTTATTGAAATGTCTTTTTGTTTCTTTTTGTGAGTATAAAGTCTTTCTGGCTCTTGCATTCCAAGAAACATAAAGGTAGAAAGCCCAAAGTAACACCATGGTGGAATGAGGAAGTCAAAGGCACCATAGGAGATAAGAAACAAAAATTCAAGAAATGGGTCGCAAGCAAAGTGACAGAAGATTATATCAAGTACAGGTCAGCTAAAGCACAAAGAAAATCATTAAATATGCTAAAACTGAAGCTTGGCAAGAATATGGCGAATCATTAAGTACAGATTATAAACAAGCACCAAAGAAATTCTACACATAAATTAATAATATGAGAAACACGAAGATAATTATGAACATACCGAAATAATAAATGATGAAAATGGAAAGACAATCAATGACCAGAAATGAATCATAGAATGGTGACAACAATATTTTAAAGAATTGTTAAATCTAAAAGATGGAGGGGATGACAAGATACTAAACAATATAACGGGAGAGTTAGAACCAAACATGTTGCTTGCAGAAATAGAAAATGTCATACAATCAGCTCCATCAAAGTCCCAGGGCCCGATAACATACAAGTCAAATTTATCACAGCAGCAGCAGATATAGAAAAAAAGGTTACATAGGTTGTTTAATATAATATAGAACACACAAGAAATACCAGACGACTGGAAAAACATTGTAATAATACCTATCTGGAATTTTAAAAAGGCAGCAAAAGAGATTGTACAAAGTACAGAGGTATTTCACTTCTAAGCCACACTGGAAAAATTTTCAACAGAATTTTAGACAGAATATTACAAGCATTCATAAAACCACAGCTTAGCAACACTCAAATGGGATTCTGTCAGAATAAAAGCTGTACAGATGCCAGTTTACACTCAGACAGCTGACAGAAAAAACAACAACAAAATTGTATATCACATTTGTCAACCAAGAAAAAGTTTCGACAGAGTAGACAGACAACAACTTTGGAAAATACTATCACAATATGGGGCTCCACAACATCTAATCAACTTGTGTAGAAGTAATTACACAGGCAGTCAATGTGCAGGTAGAACGAGTGTTGGGTTTTTAGATATGTTCTATCTCCCTTGTTATTCATCACATATATCGAATGAATATGTAAAATTGCCAACACTAATGAAGAAAACAACCTAAACAACTTCCCGAGCGAACTTCTTTTTGCAGATGACCAAGCAATAATAGCAACAACGAAAAAACAACTACAATAACATTTAAATAGAATCAAAACTCTATGGGACACTGTATGAACTACAAAAGACAGTGAGTTTTATTAAGGAGACAGAATTACAGATATAGACATGTTTCAAGTGAACAAAAGAAGAAGAATTTAAATAGACTCTACACAACATGTAGGGACTTTAACATGAAGATAAATGCAGAAAAAGCAGAGGCAATGTCAATCACAAAAACAGAAAGAAACACTATTCTAATCGATGGTCAATAACTTAAAACAGGTGAAAGAATTCACTTATCTTGGAAGCATCATATCATCGAATGGTAAAAACACCAAATAAATCCAAAATAGATGCAACATAACATACCGGATCTTGGGACACATTTCTCATATTTTTTAAAAACACATATGTGAGCATGAACACCAAAACTGCACTATATAAAACAAACATCATACCATCACTATGCTACCAATGTCAAACATGGACACTAATAACAGAATCCAAAAGAAAAAAACAGAAATGGCTTGTCTACGTAGAATCCTCAGAGTAACAATAAGATACAGAATCAGGTACAAAAACATCAGAAGACTAACAAACACAATGCCAATCCTGAATTACATCAGAAGACAACTGATTTATTTGCAACATAAAAGTATTCTGAAATAGGGAATTTTGATATATTGTTAGAAAGGTATAAAGGGATTTAACCTTACCATTCTTGACCATTGCAGCTTGTAGACCCTGCAACACATAGGCAGATATTAGCTTTTAAATACAGTGGAATCCATATAAACCACATTCTTTTGTAACAAATCTTCCTATACAACAAATTTTTTTTTAATTCCCAATTATGTTTATTCGATATTGTTTGTACTGTATATAACAAATTTATGTTATTACATACATATTTTGTCAGTACAGACAATATTATTATAATGCAATTCCACTGTACTGAGGACGCAGATCAAAAAATTACATCTTACATAATGCAACCTCATCAATAACTTTTAGCTGTCCGGAAACAGCCATCTTTGTTCTAAATCCTCCAGAGGTTCAAATAAGCTGGATACGCTTCTCAGGATGCATCATCATTGGGGCTGAGAACAAGAAGCAATAGGTTAAAGGTTATTTCTTATAATTTGTAACAGATTTGAGGAAATGTGTAAACTGAACTGATTTGTCCAATATTGTAATGTTAACACTAAAATAGAATAAACTCCCAGCTAACTTTATTAATTTAATAGCTTATTATATTGTTGTAACTTCCTAAAAACATAATGCAACAGTACACTCCTGAAATCATCATCATCAAGTGCCGTCTCCGCAACGAAGATTGGCTGCAACAGACCTCCAACATGCCTTGTCTCTTGTCTTGTTTTCCACTCTGCTAGAATGTAACCTGTCCATCATGTGGTGTTACTCTCCCACTTGTATCTCTGCCTACCTCTTGGTCGATTCCCTTTGACGTTACCCTCAAGTAATGCCTTTTAATATATTCAAAATATTTGATTTGCCTGATCTTTATTTCTCTTAGTAATTCTTTCTTCATATTAAGTGTTTTTAGAACATCTTTGTTTTCTTCACCTTCAATGAAATGATGTTCTCCCTATTCTTCTATATACCCACATCTCAAAGGCCTTAAATCTGTCTTCTAACTGTTTATTTAATGTCAATGTTTCTGAGCCATACATTAATATAGAATAGATGTAGAATTTTATAATTTTCATTTTTAACTTGTTTGTAATTTGTTTAGTTGTTACTATTTTCCTCATGTCATTGAAGGTACTTTTACTCATTCTTATTCTCCTTTTAACTTCTGCTTCACTTCTGTTTCACATCTGCCGTCATTTGTGACTGTGTCCAAGAAATTGATACTGTTTTACTTGTAGTTTCTCTTCATGTATGCTTATGTTTAGCTCTTATTTTTCTGTGTCTTTGCTGATTATCATAGTTTTTGGTTTTTTTTATATTTATATTCGGTCCATATTATTTACTTATCTATTAGTCTTTGTAGTCCATATTCACTTTCTGCTAAAAGTACAGTGTCATCTGCATATCTCAGGCTGTTTATTATTTTCCCATTGATCTTGAGTCCTGGCATTTCTTCTATATTTTTAAAGATATTCTCTGTGTAGATATTAAACTGGGTGATAAAATGCAGCCTTGTCTTACCCCTCTTCTTATTTCTATGTATGGCGAGTAGCTGTTTTCTATCTTATTGATGCAGTTTGTTCCCAATATATATTTCTAATTAGCCTGATGTCTTTTCCATCTATGCCTATTTCTTGAAGACATTTGATTAATTTTTCATGTTGGACTCTGTCAAAGGCCTTGCTGTAGTCTATGAAACAAATATAGATACTTTTTTGGACTTCTATATATTTATCTATCACTAGCCGGATACTTAGTGCAGCTTCTCAGGTTCCTTTGTTTTTCCTAAAACCGAATTGTTCTTCACCGATTTCCATGTCTATCTTGTTCTTCATTCTTTCATGTACTATCTTGAGAAGTATTTTAGTTAGATGGCTCATTAGACTTATTGTTCTATATTCTGTACAGTCCACAGCCCTGAGCTTCTTAGTGGTATGAATATTGATGATGTTAGGTCTTTAGGTATGTGGCCTGTTTCATATATGTTGTTGCAAAGTTCTGTGATAATATCCACACCAAATTCATTTAGAGCTTTTATTATGTCTGCTATTATGTTGTCGGAGCCTGCAGCCTGTCCACATTTTATTGAATTTATTACATTTTCTACTTCTGCTTTCAGTATTGCTGGTCCATCATTGTTGTGTATTGTTGGATTTTTGTTCCGTTAGTTGTCAAACAGTTCTGTTACATAATCTGCCCATCTTGTGAGTGCTTCTGTTTTATCAAATATTATTTTTCCATTTTTATCTTTAATGCAGCGACCTATTTATAGCATTTTTCTTATTTATGATCAGCTTTATCTCCTTATGCATTAATTTTGTCTTCTGTTGTATGGACATCTTTATTTCACTGCATTTTGTTTCTAACCATTGTTTTTTCGCTGTTCTGCACGTTACATATCTCCTTGTCTATAATTGTGTATTTTGGGGTATTTTTAGCTTTCTTTCTTTCTGACATTTTCTCTAATATTTCATCTGTCATCCATGTTTGTTTGTTTTTGGCTTTTCTTATTGGTAAATTTTCATTTGATGTTTGAATACTTTTCCTTAAGCTGTCCCATTTATTGTCTATTTCCTCTTCTGGATTTTCCCTTCTGTATTGTTCCATGCACTCTATCATTAGATGTTCATATCTATTCCATACATCTATAAGATATTTCTGTTGTATGTCTGGTTGTTTTAGTGCTGTGTCTATCTGTGGATATGGAATTCTTCTATGTTCTATCTTTTTAAGCTTGACATGTATTTTGCACTCCTGACAACATGCTCCAAAACAAATGTAACATCCCTAGACAGAATGTATAACAATGCCCTATGAAATATTCACGGAGCAATGACATCTACACCAACATATGCATGTGAAATACATATAAATGTATAACCCCTCAAGATACAAAGAGATATGACTGCCATAGAAGTTTATGAAAGAAGCAAATGAATTAACAAAGACCACCCAAATAAAAAGTTTGTAAAACACTGGCAACTAAAACAAAGAATTTTAAAAAAGGCCGGCCCTCAATATCAAAGAAATAAAAGACAGCTTTTATCTCCTAGACAAGAGCTGCAAGAAGTAGCTAAATGTCTACCACTATACATGTTTTAAATTGCCAGAGATCAAGACACAGTTAAGAGATAATGCAATGAAAAGTTCTGACCCAGTATGTCTTATGAAAGAAACACAGAAAACAATAGACACCTACTCAGAAAAATGGATTCATATCTATAATGATGGGTCTGCTTTCAAAGCAGGTTATGGTGTCTATATAGAATATCCAGACAAAACATCTGATGAGTTTTTTTTATGTCTTTTAGGAGAAATGTTGTAACTATGAAGCTGAATTAACAGCACTAGAAGTTGCCTTGTACCACACGAAGATCATATTTGATACTTTTCCATCAAAAGTCAAAAACATTGTCATTTTTACTGACTTTATGTCTCGTCCAGTTCTAGAATGAGATGGACATTTTAAGCTTGAACAAGCTGAAATATATCACCATGCCAACCAGCAGCTATTATCTCTTAATGCCAATATTGTTATGTAGTGGATTCCAAGCTACTCAAACATACCTGGAAGACAGACTAACATAGAAGGGAGCAAGACAAGAACAGCTACGTCCTGTATAAATGACCATGCACACAGTAAAAATTCCGCTGAAGACGGATGTGTCGGGCCATTGGCGCAAATAAAACGGCGACACAACACATTTCCATTCTCTGGACTACATCCTGCTGGAAATCTAGTAGGACCATGGTCCTGCTGTAAGGGAGATCCAGCAGGAGTTTGAGAGAATGAACGAAGAAGAAGAACAGTAAAAATGATGCTGAAATCTGTGAACAAAATGACTTGGTTGAACAGATGGGCTGTGGAAAACACTGGGAGAGAAATCTACAAATATATGACCAGCTCATATACCAAAGACATCAACCTCCAGGGAAGAAAAGAACAGAGCATTATCTTCCGACTTGGCACACAAAATATACAGATTCACAATCGTCTCAACAGAATATAACTACAATACACTCTAGGATGCCACCTGTGCGATCATCCCCACAAAACTGTTGACAACCACCATTTTGAATGTCAACCAATAGATAATATGCTTCTCTATCAACTGTCAGAAAAATAGAACACCTTATACAGAACAAAACAACAGCTAACAAACACATGCATATATATTACACAATGGCATTGGGTCCATGGACCGCTGGATTAACAACCAACCAAAGTAAAAACAGAGATCCTTTTATAACTCAAATCGGTTTATATTAGCTTAATGGCATACCTTTTTTCCTGGAAGCAAAACAAAATAAATTACAATGGGCAAGCAAATCTGTGTTCTTCGTTTCTCAGCAATTGCTTCCCTTGGCTATAATAACCAATCAGTAAGTGTTATGTTATATTGTCAGTACCACGGAACTCCAAGCAGTGGTTTTTAAGCTCTTAGAACTCCAAGTTTTGGTTTTTGAGCTCTTGGAACTACATTTAGCAATTTCTGACTCTTGGAACTGCAAGTAGTGGTTTCTCAGCTCTTGAAAATCCAAGCAGTGGTTTCTTAGCTCTTAAAAATCTAAGCAGTAATTTCTGAGTTCTTGGAACTCTAAGCAGTGGTTTCTGTGCTCTTGGAACACAAAGCAATGGTTTATGAACTCTTGGAGCTCTAAGCAATGGTTTCTGAGCTTGTAAGTCAGTGCATTAATGCCTTTAGATCAGCCTGGTGGATCAAAAAGAAAAAAAAATGGCTTGGTGAGCAGGATTTGCAGACAATATTTTGCCCACCTTTTTTTTTCAGAGGTAAATGCAAATAAAGTAAATAGGTTACTATATCAATATAAAATAATAAAATATAGAAAATAACAATAAATAAAAGGAAAAAACACAACAGTCAACGTGTCGGTCCAATTGGGACCTTTAAAGACAACAAAAACAGTTAAGAACATATATTTTATTATTTTATATTGATATAGTAACCTATTTACTTTATTTGCATTTACCTCTATTTGTATGGTTACTGCGGCACTTCCTTTTTGTCTGTCATCCTCCGATATTTGGGTTATTTATATTTTTTTTCAGAGGAATGATTTCATTGTACTTTGGTTTTTCTTTACGTACTGTCTACATAGAATTGCAAGATGTCTGCCGAGCGTAACATTCAAAACCATATTGATTAATCAATCAATCAAGTTCCACACTGAGTGGCCTAGGCAATCATGTTCCTCCACAACTCTCTGTCTCTTGTGTTGTTAATTCATACAGTTTGTAACATTTTCTCATGCCAGTGACAACCCATCCAGCAACTTCTCTCTCTCTTTAAAAAATTTAAACAACAATCCCCAAGACACATACAAACAAAATGAAATTTCTATATCAAATGACCCTGTTAGTTTTCATATTAATCGACCCTGAAGATACATGAAAGTAGTACAACAATCTGGATCTATAAATACTCACTTAAGCAAGTTTTCGTGCACGTTAGGAGCATGGTGATTTTGGTGAATGGCTGCAAGCATAGCCATATCTTGGTTACTGAACTTGCAATCCTCAATAGCTGAATCACATGGAGCTTCATCAGAAGGATAATTAGAGTAGGTAAAATCCTTGTCATCTACTTCCATAAGGACTACTGTAGGGCTTACAGTGGATGGTGTGAGCTGAGGTCTGCTTAGCTTTTGGTGTTGAAAAAGCGTCAAGGAATTTCTGTGCCCCACTGCTTTCTTTTTTGTTTCAAAAAGTTGTCTGTAACATTGAACATCTTCCATCAGCTTGTGTCTGCAAACTGAGCTCCTTTCCAAATTTGGATCATTCTCTTCAATTATTTTCATGGCTTTTTCTAAGGTTGTAAAAAATTCTGATAGAGTTTTAATGTCTAATGTTTTCATTGGAAAATCTGCTGTTTCATCATTATCTTCATCCTCATTGTGTAATTTATCTACTTCCATTTGAATTAACTCTTCCTTCGTCAAATCCTCAGAGTGTGAATCAAATAATTCTTGAATACCACTTTGATCAACTTCGTAGAATCCCGCTTCTTGGGCCAGACTAACAATTTTCTTCTGTACAGTTTTGACTACACTCACAAATCCTTGGAAATTATATACATATTTTGGTAATATATTTTTCCAAACACTGTTCATGTTGTTTTGAGTAATTTTACCCCAGCTTATAGAAATGTTCTCTATGGCCATTTTTATATTGTAATTCTTCCACAATGCTTTAATTGTTGGCTTATCCCCATCTGAAGTTGAAACAAGATGACAAATGACATTGTGATAGTAATATGCTTTAAATAGTGCTGTTACTCCCTGATCCATGGGCTGGAGATTTTGGGAGATACTAGAAGGTAAAAAAACAACCTTAATATTATCTGCATAGTCTTGAACATCTATACAGTGAGCGGGTGCATTGTCAATAACTAGAAGTGCTTTATTGTCAATTTTATTTTTAGCAAAGTACGATGCAAGAAATGGTGAAAAGTAACATGTTAGATAATCGGCAAAGACCTCTTTCTGCATGCATGCCTTCTTGTTGGAGCGCCAGATTACAGGAAGTGATGCTTTATTTAAACCTTTTAGTGATTTAGGATTCTCAAAATAATAAATTAGTAAAGGTTTTAGTTTACATTCTCCATCCAGGTTTCCACCCAGAAGAAGTGTTATCTGCTCCTTTGACACTTTAAAACCTGGTTCTGTCTTTTCTTCTCTGGCAATAAATGTTTGAGATGGCAATCTTTTCCAATACAGCCCTATCTCATCAACATTGAAAATTTGCTTTGGTAAATATCCACCTTCTTCAACAATTCTTTGTAATTCTTGTGGAAATGTTTTGGCTGTACGTGTATCTATATTATCATAAACGGAACTTATTTTATCTTCCCCAATACGCATATTATGCAAATTTACACGGTTTTTGAAGCGTTCAAACCATCCGTGACTTGCTTTAAACTCCATATCTTTTGTACCAATAGTTCCCTCTTCCTCTGCCTCTTTCTTCAAATCTTCAAACAATGCAAGTGCTTGTTCTTGAATGATACTAAAACTCAGTGGGACATTTTGATGGTTATGGCTTTCTATCCAGTGAGCTAGCAAACTTTCTAATTTACCCATCAATGAAGTTCTTGATTTGGTAACACGGGTCAATTTTAACCCGCCAAAGCAGGTCTCTGACATTTTAATTATCTTGTCTTTTTGTTTGTAAATAGTATGAACAGTGGACGATGCTAGATTCAGGGCTGTGCAAACGGTTTTCGATCGTTCACCGCGTTCAAGTCTTTTTATCACATCAAGCTTTACAGCGAGTGATAATGATTTCCTTAATTTCTTTGCTCTAGTTTTACCTGTATGCAATGTTGCAATTTTTGATGCCATTCTGACTTATAATATGACATCCAGTCTCAAAATAGTGATTCGTCGTACAAAAAGTATGTTGATCGAAGACGAGAACTTACGAGAAGTGACGTAATATTAGAGAAATATCTTCGTACTGCAAGAATTCCTCTCTTCGTTACGAACAAATTTCGTAAAGCGAACTATCGTATAACGAGTAGCTTGTGTTTCTTGTTTAATTAAAAACTAAAAAATAACCTTTGAACATTTGGAGTGAGAAATATATTAGGCCTGTGTCTAGGTAGTTTATGAAAATGGTATTAGGCAGGTTACTTAGTTATTTATATAATAAATGTGTACAGAGACAGATGATGTGTAGGCCTAAAAATTGATAGTTATACTGATATAGGCCTTACAATTTCTATACGAAGATTACTGATGTGTTGACCACTTTTACTGGGCAACAATGTCTTGCAGAACCCACTATGTTATCTTATTGAATCATTTGCTGTTAGTTTATAAATAGTAATAAGACCCATAACCCGTCATGATCGTAGGGGTACCACATTATAGGTATCATACAAAAAAGTATCAAAACATATATATCCTAAGTCATTCGGAAGAATGTGGGGGGGGGGAGTCACCTCACATTTGTTGCCAATCACATATTTCTCTGGGTCCAGAGATGACATGCACACCAGAGCGCACCGGCCGGCGCTCCATAGCTGGTCGAGCATCAGGGTCAGCGAACCACAGCTGGCCAAGACCCTCAGTACACTTCCACGCAGTGGACCTGGAAACAGGAGTGCAGCGCCTGGCCAAGTACTAGGATTGAAGATACGGAAATGCTAACCCGGCCCCAAACAATGGTGGCTGAAGACGGATTTCTCAGGTCGAAAGGCGCAGATAATGCAGCTTGCTGTAAAACATAACATGCAGATAACCCTCATACGTCCTTCTCAGGACGGTCAGCGGAATGCTTTCAGAGGGTACGACGAAGAAGAAGAAGAAATATTTCTCTAACCACCACTTCTATACCCATCATTACCTATTCCTTACCAAATAGTTTTAGAACGTGGATCATGTTTCATTATAGGCCTATATTCAAAACAGGCAAATTTACACTATTCCACTACCTCCGGAAGCAGTGGCGTAGCGTGAATTTTTAGAGTGGAGACGACGAGTGATCTTTTTGTTTTTTAAAACACATATTTACGTCCCTATATAGAATATAAACTAGTTTTTTTAAACATACCTTATATAATCTTTCAATGCAGCTTCATGCGTCTGTTCTTTTTTTCTGCAAAAATATTTAGTACCCAGGCCCGTAGATAAGGTGAGTTCAACCCCTACTACTCCCCCCCCCCAATCTAACATCACTTTTAGAACTAGGAACTTAACCAAATGTTCAATTAAAAACCCCACCCCAACACGAATTTTCATGAATATGTCTTCAAAATTCCCGTTAAACAGTGGGTTTTACACACGATAAGGGGTGCCATTTTTTAGGTAATAATCCTCTCCTTAAGGTAAACATATCTACGGCCCTGTCAGTACCATCTCAATACATGTTGGTTCTGATGAAACGACACTTGATAAGTTTCTTCCCAATTGCCAAGGAATTTAAACACGACAGGAGATTGTTGTTCGTGTATTTTCTTAGATTTGATTCTTATCATAATGAGAATCTTTCATTTCTTTCAGTGCTGGCTGTAGTGGTAGGTATCATCATCAGGTGCCATGCCGGCTGGTGTATGCGGTCATGGATCTCCACAGCTCTCTGTCCACGGTATTATGTAGCAAAGTCGTTGTTGTTTCCTTGCCGTGTCAGGTTGTCAAACTGTCTAATATTTTCTCACGTTGTCGCCCTCTGTCTCTGTTGCCTTCAATTTTGCCTGTTGTGACTATGTTCTTTATTTCTCTCCACCCCCACCCCCCCCCCACCCATTTTGACATTGCTCATTGGTTGCCAACTATGCTTTTGCATTTGTCATCATTTACGTTGGGCTCTTACTTGATCTGATATATTTACTTATTATTTTATCACCCCCTAACAATTGTCCATTGATATATTGTTAGTTTTGTCTATCAATAATGCGCAAACATATGCAAGCATATTGAACGCATGTAATTCATCATTTACTAGATATGCTTGGCCTGTCTTCACTTGGAAATGTTTTGCCGTGAGAGAAAATGTCCAAGTCACCACAGTTTTAAATATGTGTATGGTTTTGTGTGTGTGTGTGGTTGTTTTGTTTTTTTTGGAGGTGGGGGTTGTTTTGTTTTGTGTTGGATGTTTTTTGTGTGTGTTATGTGTTGCTTGAGAAAGGTCCCAGTTGGACCGTAACGTGGACAATAGTTCTTGTTCTTTTGTTTAATGGTCTTTATTTATTTTTAAAATTGATAGTTAGGCTTTTTATTAACCTTTTTAATTTATGTAGCATTTAGCCCTTAACTGAGGAAAATAAATGTAAAATACTGAACGATTCAAGCTTCTGGACACGCAAGCAAAAATGTTCACTTTTTATATAACATTTTTTCTTATCTTTCTTTTGGGTTTTCACTGTGACCTTTGTTCTAGTTTCATTCTACTGAGAAGTATTACCTAACCTTTGCAGCGTGGTTGGGCATGCGCAGCGTGTGATTGAATTAGGGGAAGGGTTAGAGTTAGTATTTAGAATTAGAGTTTTAGTATTTATATTAGGGTTAGGGTTAGAATGTGTATTTATAATTATGGTAGTATTAGCATGTGCAGCAATTGTGATATTTAATCTACTAATGTTAAGTTTTCTAAAAATTCTTGTTTGCGTGGAGAGATGTAACGTCACAGCATCCATCAATTTCATTGGTGTTCCACGGAAATCCGTGACGTCAGCCAGTTAAAAACAAACGTAAACAGTGTAATATTTGTAACGCAGTGAAGACATAAAAGATACTTTAACCCCATGTTCTATGAAACCTTTGGATCGTTGAAATTATTTGCAAAATACAGTGTAATTTAACTAAGTTCTTATCTGTAATGCCTACCAAAATGTTTACAGCGCTTATAGTTTTTAAATAATTACCCAATCATATTATTTTAGAAAGGCTGAATCTAAAGAGCAGAGTGTCGGAATGGAGAAGACGAAGAAGACCAAGAAGACGATGGACCCGCGACATCGGACAATGTATGCACATGTCTCTGGTCAATGCAGGCCTGCTTGCCCGAAACAGAGAGACATTCAGAGTATCCACGACGAAGATAATGTTCTAGAAAGAATACGTCACTTGATATATTATTTTAGTAGTTTTTGATGTCATCGCTGAATGCAATTGTTTAGTAGTCAGGGGATATAATCAACGAAAATAAGAACACAGTTTTTGACTCCCTTGACACACAAAGGGCACAGTGAAAGAAGACTGGTTGCACAGCTATTTAGTTCCACTACCCAAACCTGGGAAGGACCACACCAGGATACATGGCTACAGAATAATAACTATGCAGAATACGATTGGCAAGCTTTTGGAAAAAATTGTGGCCTGGAAAAAATTGTGTTATCTTGAAAGAAATAAGTGTTTACCAACATTGTTAGGAGGATATCGTCCAGGAAAGAAGACATGGCAAAATGCAGCCATATTTGCGCAGGGTGTTTTTGAGGGGTTCGATTCGCGCATGGAGACATGTGCGGTCGCAATAGACCTTGAGGATGCGTACAATAGGGTGTCCTTGGATATCTTGATGCACCAGTTGTTAAATCTTGCAGTTAATCCTTTTGTCGTGCGTTGGGTTGGCGCCGCCCTGATGCACAGGGTTGTAGTTTTTAAGTGTGGTAACTGGATATCTACACCAACGGTTATTAGCCCTGGCCTGCCACAGGGATCGCCTCTATCTCCTATACTTTTCAATGTATACACAGTACATATCGCTGGCAATAAAATCACAGGTGTTGGCAGAACGATGTCATATGCCGATGATATCCTGGTGTATAGACAGGGCAGAAATCGAGAAGAGTGCGTCGTGGAACTACAGAAGGAGCTGGGCAGACTGACAAATTGGTGTCGAGATACGGGAGCAGTGGTTAATCCGTCTACGGCATTGGTGACGTGGTTTTCCTTGAACAATCACATGGTAAAGACACCCATGCCACAAGTTTCGTTGTCCGGGAAACGTTTAGAAAGAACTAGTACAATGAGATATCTGGGTGTGTTTTTTGACAGAAGCCTGAGTTTCAGGGAACATGTTGACCACATTATCATAAGGGCAGGCAAAGGCTTAGCAGCAATGAAGGTTATGGCTGCTGCGCAGTGTGAGCAAAGATTGTTATTTCTTTTGTACCAGGGTTTGGTTGTGGCTTTGGTGGAATATGCACTGACAATTCTGACTCTTAGCCAAACTCAGATCGAAAGACTGGATAGAGTCCAGAATGCAGCAATGCGTATCATTCTGGGATGCACAAGAGACACATCGACAAGAGCTATGCGATACCTACTTGACTGCCTAACAGCTGAGCATAGATTACAGTATTGCCGTGCACGAGCGTACTTTCAAATACGTGCAGATAAGGAACACCCGTTGCATTCCGAAATACAGAAAGTTAAAAGCAGCAGACTCAAGAGAGGAAGGTCGTGGATGGGACGTGCTGAGGATGTAATACAAAGCGTGTGCAGATTACAGGATGTGGCAGCAGGTGTGGAATGGATAGGTCTACCCACAGATTTCGAAACTTGTTTGAGAGTAGTAATATCACTTAGCAGGGAATGCAGAGAATGGTGTCCCACAGCTGTGGAGAAAGAAGTGCAGGCTTTAATCAGTGAGAATACCAAAGAGGGGGATGTGATTATATACACTGATGGATCTATAATTAGGCACGTTCGCAGTGCTTGGGCCTTTACAGCTCAGTGCGCAGGTAAAACGATCAAGGAGGAAAGTGGTGCCTTTGCGGTCACTACGAGTAGTATGACCATGGAGACTATGGCGGTGACCAAGGCATTTGAGTGGCTACGCACACAGAAGGTAACGCAGGTCTGCATCTTGAGTGACTCTATGAGTATGATTAAGAAGGTACAAGTGGGAATTCTCACCGGGGGGCACAGAACATTCAGGTCACTGGCCTGGTCTCTTGCCACTCAGGTGACCGGCAACGTTTTTCATTAGAGAACCGCCTTATTCTCAATCTTGGCACTCTTAAGCCCCATGGTATCAATGACCAGTTATACTTTCGATAATCTCTTACCCCCCCCCCTGCTCCGCCTCCCTGCTGCTCCTACAGTCTTTCCCTCTGCCTTTCCCTTATCCTTATTTCTTCCTGCTCATCTCCTTGATACTGTTGCTCTCTATTGTGGTGGCTTGGCCTGGGCCCCCACCCAGGGTTTGGGGCTACGGTGACATGCCACGTTGCGATTGGTGTGTTGGTGGGTTGTTACGCCTTGGGACTGGGACAGGTGCAGCTTTATCCGGGGTGGGCCTATTGCGGTTAGGTACGTCGGTTTGATGGTTGATCTGTATCCATCGCTACCCCACTCTACTCTCTTTCTACGGGTTGTTTCACCAATGCTTCATCCTCCTTTTCTCCATTATATTCTTCGTCCTACTCTGTCTACTTTCTCCATTTCCATTGCTTAGGGCTATGTCCGCTCTTTCTCTTGTGCCATTCCCAGTGGCCCGTGGGCGACACCACGTATCCATTATCATATTTCTTCTGGCCACTTTCTGGTTGCTCCCCTTTTTTTGCTCTATTGGGGTAGCTATCCATACAGCTACGTAGCATGTGGCATGTGGTGACTGTTTGATGACTGACAACGGTTTTTTTAAAATAGACTTTGCAGCGCCAACAGGCTTCATGCCTCACACGACTTGGATGGCTCGGATGCAGTGGTTCCCCCATATATATTTATGGAGCCAGCGTGCAGTATGGGCAGCGCCCCCAAACGGGTTGCAACGTACGGTTGGTCTCACACAGATGCGAACCTTGTTTCATCGGACACTTTCCTCCACACGGTACATGATCAAACTAAGGGATCGTGTATCGATGGCCAGATGTGCTGTCCTTTGATCGTTGTTCCCTTAGATGAGCTAGTGTACAGTGCGAGCAATACCCACATAGTGGTTGCGACGTGCGGCTAACTCATCCCTTTATCATCTTCGGTTTATGCGACCGGTCTCGTTTCCCAACACCTGGCCTACAAGGCGCTTGTTGTTGCGGTTGTGACCTTGGTCCATCTTCCGTTACATTTTATTGGGACCTCTGCTACACTGACCTCCTCTTACTACGACATTGTGGACAGATGACCCTTACTTCATGACCTACGACGCTACGACCCTCCACTTCCTAACATGCATTGGCTGTAACTACGGGTCTGCTTCCTCCCGCTATGGTCTTCTTTTACTGTCTCCTTTGTCCCTATCTTCTCTGGTTCCCTTCTCTCCGGCACCCTCTTCCTATATCTCACTATATCAGTCCGATACCATCTCACGACATGCTTCCCCGCGATAGTCCCTTACCCTCCCCTGCTGTACCCTCCCTGTGTCCTCTGGGCTCCCTCCCACCCGCACTTTACTTTCTTGCGTGACGTATCTCCCTCTATGGCTTTCGTCGATCCATCACGACCCTTTTTTTCCTTTTCTTTTCCCTCTTTTCTTTTCTACCTCTGCATTTTTCTTATACTCTGTCATTTTTCTATATGGCTATTTGGGTGTAGTCATGGTTCACAATCAATACCCCCCTCCCTCTTAGTTGTTCGATCTTTTCATTGTTCTGCCTGTCGCGGGTGTTTTTTCTTTTCACTTCGGCGCCTCGGTTACCATCTATTACTGTGGCATGTCTTTATTTTTCTAACCTGTACAAATACGTGCTATTATGACCCTTGATAAAAATCTGGCTTTCACTGTCCATTTTTTACTATGTTGCCATTATGTGTGTGTTCATTCATTTGGAAGGAACGTAGAACCAGTCGCTGCATCAGTTAAGTTATTTTACTACTATTTTATTCTCATATATTACCATTATCTGCTCATATTCTCTTCCTGCTGTTCGCTCTTTCATTTCTGTTCCTGCCTTTTTTGCCTCTTTCTCTCTCCCCCTTTCTCTCTCCCACCTGATCCCTCGTACCATCTCATTTTGCTCTTCCCTTACATCATGATTGCTTGTCTGTAGCATTCATTCTCTGTTGCCACTTTTGAGGTGAGTATTTTTAATGTAATTTACTTGCTACCATATCTTTTCCATTGTTCATCTCACTTTCTTCAGTCTACTTTCTCCTCCCTACTTACTACTAACTTCTCCCCATACGTTTTTCTCACCTGTAATGCTTCCACATCTTTTCTTCCCTCATTACCTATCTACTATTGTCCTCCTCCTTATAACCCTATGTGTCTCCATGTAAGATTTGTTTTATTGTGGTCATTTGTTTGTCCTGATGAAGGCTTTATAGTCAAAACGTCGTATGTCTCTGTATCTCGTTGTTAAGTTTTGTTTGTTTTATTTTAGTAACACACCTACTTTTTTTTGTATATCTTGACATTTTGCCCAGTGTTACCCCAGCCACCTACTTCCTGTTTAGGGTTGTTACCCTACACTGGTTGATTTATCCCTTAAGATGTAAACCGTAGCACAACGTATTCCGTTATCCTACTACATTTAGCAAAACCGCAGGAGTTTGAGAGCGAGCACAGAAGTAGAAGATATCTCATTTATCATTATCTAAAGAACTAACCCCTCTGAGTATGAGATTGTTTCTCAAATCATTGCACGATATTGCACATTATTGCGCACCATTGCTCATCAATGTGCATCATTGCATTTCGCCGAGAACTGAAAGTCTTCTGAGAATGAAATAAACCCCCGGAGGACCCCTCCCCCCCCCCCCAAAAAAATATATATATATATATATATGTATATATATATATATATATATATATATATATATATATATATATATATATATATATATATATATATACAGAAAACACTAGAAATTCTTGGATCGAACAAGAACAAATTAACCGGCAAGCCAGCTCAAACTTTTCTAACATTAATTAACTTTATTATTTACAAAATTCAAACGGGAATAATATTCAACATGAAACTTTTCCACGCCCAAATACTCATTCAAAGTGTTATTGATCAACTTCTCTTCTAGACATCCGATCACCACTCGGTCTTCGTGCAGGTAAAATTTGTTAGCAAATAATTCTTTTGCCTTCCCTAAAAGGGGTAGATCACCTAGGGATGAAGAGTATAATACACAAGATTAATTATTAATAGATTATTAATAGGCTTGCGGTATTCTACAGTAAGCTACAGTGCTATTTAATTAGGTAATTAAGTAGCTAACTACTTAGTTTGTTAAATAACTACTTAGTTTAATATTTTTAGCCAGGTTTTTCTATTTCCCCGTATGTTAGCGTAACTAGATAACTACAGTGCTAGCTATTTAGGTAATTTAGTTAGTTAGCCTATCTATATAACTACAGTACTAGTTCAGTGGCATGTGACGTATTCTTTCCAGAACGTTGTCTTCCCAGTGAACTCTCTGAACCCCCTTCTGTCTTAGGCGATGCGGCTTGCATTTTCCAACGATGTATTCGTGTTATCTCTATTGACGTCAGTCCATCGTCTTCTTGGTCTGCCCTTTCTCATCTACCAGGTAGTTTTCTTTTTGCTATTGTGTTTAGTAACCAACACTGGAATCTTCAATGTGTTTATAATTAATATTCTATTTTTGATCCTTTCATGATATTCTAAGTATCATTAATCCATTGGAAATTTATAGGCACAATATTCAAGTACTAGTTACTTAGGTAATTAAGTAGCAAGTTACTTAGTTTGTTAAATAATTACTTCTTCTTCTTCTTCTGCGTTCAGCATGTGATGGTCATGCTATACCGTCAGACCTGTCGTCAAGACGAAGTCCACTGTCTTCTCCAGGTCAGAGCGGCTGCCCCATAGCTTTTGCCTCAAGTCTGTATCCTCTGGCCAGGTCTGCTGTCTCTGCTCTTAGTATGTTGGGCAGTCCTGAAGTATGTGTTCTGGAGTCTGGGTTCCGGATCCACATGGACAATCATCTGTGTATGAGATCCTTAATCGATAAAGGTGACCCAACAGTCTGCAGTGGCCTGTTCTACGGCGAAATATTGTGGTCTGTTGATATCTTTGGAGGAGATGTATTGTATCATGTTCGTATTCCCCTTCCATTTCTTTCTTCCACTTTGCTGTGTATGTGTTGCGGATTATTGTTTTTACTTCTCCGTAAGACAGTGGGTGTCTGTGTTGCTCCATTTCGCTTCCTGCCTTTGACAGAGCATCCGCTTTCTCATTTCCCATGATTCCACAGTGAGATGGTATCCACTGAAGGGCAATAGCTGTTGATTTTTTTATCTGTCTTAGCTCATGTCTGATGTTGTACAGAAGGCTCTCGTTTCTGTTGCTCTGGATTGATTCCAGTAGGGATCTGCAATCTGTGAATATGGCTATCTTCTTTGGTCTTGGCAGTCCTGGTTCAGTGAAGACTTTCAGTGCTTGATGGAGTGCAACTGCTTCTGCTCTAAAATTAGAGGAGTATGTCCCGGTTGGAAAAGCTTTTGATATTGTCTTCCCATCTTTGAGTCTTATTAAAAATTCCACCTCCTCCATTCCTTACTGCACCTTCTGCCGATCCATCTGTGTAGACATGTGTCCAATCCTTGTGATTGTATTTTATTTCTATCATCAAATAATTACTGAGTTTAAGATTTTTATGCAAGTTCTTCGATAGTCAGTTAGTTATTTTAACTAGGGCCTATAGATCACTACAATGCTAGTTACTGAGGTAGTTAGGTTAGTTAGTTTAGCTATAGATAACTACAGCGATAGTTACTTAGGTAATTAAGTTAGTTAACTTAACTAGATAACTATAGCAATAGTTAATTAGTTATTTAACCCAAAATAATAGTGTGCTGTTGTTTTCTTTACAAAAAAACCATTTCGACTGTTATATCTTCGTCATTATTTTTTCACAATTTTAATGGTTATTTCCCTTAACACTATATATTTTTGATGGATGCTTGAAATTTTGCAGATGATACATGATTTGTATGATATTTTGTATGCATTTACATTTGTAAAAGTAATTTTTTTCCAAAACATTGTATAAATAAAAATTGTTTGTGCCTTTTTGCAAAGTATATTTTCTTATGTAGTTTCACTTTAGTTTTCTAACATGACACATTCATTATTGTTACCACTTCAGTTTATTTATGTATTAATTATTTTTTAAATATACTCATTTCCCTCTAAAAAACATATTATAGAGAAAAGGGCACCATGCTATTAAAAACATTAATATACAACTTTTCCAATTGTATTAATTTTTTTTTTAAATATTATGCCTAATCTGCATAAAATATTCAGTAGACATATTTTTATCATGGAAAACTTTAAATGGTGTAGTGAGTTACATAGTTTGTTAAATAATTCTTTAGATTAAGATGGTTAGTGAAATTCTTCGTTATCTGGTTAATTATCTAATAAGCTAGGTAGTTATGAGTTTACCTGTCTTTTTGGAGAGACGTGCCTCTTTCAACTGGCGCACAACAAAGTCCAATGTGGTTATACTAGTGCTCAGTACCATAACATATTAGAGGTAACAAAGTATTCCAATAGATATTGGTATAATAACTTCTAGTAAGATAACTACAGTGCGTGTCAAAATATTTAAAAGATGTAACTTGGCACCCGTTTATCATAAATTCATAAAATGTGCAACCTAATAATTATAAAATTCAGGACAGTAGATACATCTTCAGTAAAAAGAGCTATGTTTGAAAATAATTCGTTTTTTGGTCTTTTCCTACATAATGGGCCTACCTTTTTTGCTGAAAACGAAACGAAATTTAGGCTATTTTTCCCCGCAAATTATTTCCCTTGTCTAATCGGTCCATAATTATCGATCTGTGGTTCAGGGGTTGAGATATTTACTTTAGGAAGGCTGTATAAGTGGTTCTCTCAGTGGGTGGCGCGCAAATGGGGGAGGGGGTTTGAGTACACTCAGTGGGTTGCGCGAAAATCGTCGAATCCGTGAATCATGAATTTATTGTGAAAAGTCTGCGTGTTATTTTTTTTTGGGGGGTGGGGGGGGAGACATAGATGCCTACCCTTTGGCTAAATTCCTAGTAAACTAAAAGGCATGATATGATTTTCTAAGTGGGAGGGGTGCGTTTAACACTCCAAACCCCCACATATTTATTTATAGACATTCATAGGGACAATACGATGAGTGTCAAGACATTTATTTGGAGTTCATTTGCGCGAAACTTTGATGGGTTGGCGCATTATGAATGAGGGAGGATGGATGTGTAGATTGACGAGTGATATATTAGTAGGTAGGTAGGTACGTATGTGATTAGGTAGGTAGGTTTGTATTCAATATGTAGGTACGTATGTAGGTAGGTAGGTAGGTAAGTACATAGATGAATGTATTAAAGGATTACGTACCTGTTGACAGAATACACACCCTTCTAACAAACCTGCCAGCGCATGATTTTTCGCCTTGCCAATGTTTATACCTTGCTCGATATTCATTTAGGTTTTCTGGTTCGCCTATGATTATAACAGACCAGAGCTATGATGATCTTAAAGAAGAAGTAGCACAATAAGTAAACAACAAATACATTGTTAGCAAAATATGTACTGGTTTCATTGTTTATTTGTGTTCAGTCCCAATTAGTTAGCCCAATTCTCCGTGTTTTTGAGCTGAAGAAAGCGAGTGCGTTGAGCTACGGTTTCAGTTACACTATATAAGCCTAGTTGTGGTCCACGATAGAGAGACAGGCACTACCCTTTTGCGTGCCACTGCGAGAGACTACTTCATGTTTTTCATTAATTGACGACACGAGAAACTGTAACCATATCGCTAGAAGGCTGACAGTGCAAGTGAACTTGTACCGTACTACACGCTGGTCATCAACCTCAAAAAAAAAAAAATCATCATCTCACTTGCTTGATAATGTTACTGTCCGAGATTGTCTATTGATATAACCGTAGATGCCCGCTCTATACTTATTGTTTGTCTGTTTGCTTCGATCTCCAGAAGTTGCAAGTGGTGAAGCTATTAGAATGATTGAATGTTATTGTTTATTGTCTTTCCCCAGGTGGTTTGTGATCCACTCTTGCCGTTAAGGGTAGGGGTGATTGGAGCTCGAGTTGAATGTTATATCAAACACAATTCTTCTTTATGGATGTGAAGCATTGACCGTAAATAAAAATAAAAATAAGCTAAAAATAAGTTGAAGGCTATTGAGATTGAGTGGTTCTTTTTAGAAGAATTATGAAAATTTCATAGTCCCGAATTTGCCTATTGTGTTGTGCATACCTTCATTCGGTATCCATTGATATGGGCGTTGTTTTTAATTGGGCTTCTTTAGTGACAATAATTAGCTATCTACGAACTATTGGGCTAGGGCATAATTCAAAGTGAATTTTCAAAATTGGATGTAACAAAATGGTCATCATCATGTATGATGGACGAACACACACACACACACACACATAAACACATACACACAAGTAGTTGTGCAGTCATTCGTCCTTAATCACGCGACTTTATTCTTTAGTTAAACTAACATGCCAGGACATTTATATCACTCTCCTTAAAGATGGTGAAATTCTCATATTGTATACCGTCAATCCCAGAGACAAGAGACCAGGACAGGTGTTCCGCGACCATTTAGGAGTAGTCTCGGCTATCTCTGCAGTCATCTATATGCTATCATTCAAATCAACTTCCGTATATAAAACAGATAAAGTGGTAATAATCCTTCCCCTGGCATCTAAGTTGTTTTGATCCGTTTGTTGAACATATTACTGAATTAAAGCATTCCTCTAAGCTTCGTATGATTTCTGCCATGTCAGATTCATCATCATCCGGTGACATATTTTTTCCAGAACGTAGTCTTCCCTATGAATTCTTTGAATTCTCCACGTTCTTGAGCGAGTCGGCCTGCCTCTTTTAGTGACATGCGCGGGGATTCTTGAATATTTTTTGTCCAACGGATTCTTGGGCGGCCTTTTCACCTGTTTCTATAGAAAAATTATTGGCAGTATACTTCTGTAGTTTGCCGTTTTGTTTTCAGGAGGAACATCCGATTTAAACTGACACCGAGGAAAACAAATACATTCTCACTCGCCATTTTGACCGGAAGTTTTTATGTCAGATTAGTGAATTGAAAATCAAGGATACCGAATCATATAATACCGTGGTATCACTGGAAATAAGAAAACAGACGCCTTAGTAAAAGCAGGAGGTAAAATAGAATAATTCAGCTATCATCTGCCATAAGTAAAGTAAAGTAACCATAGCAATTATTAATGCCGTAGGGGTGTGAGATGTTAGCGATCTCACATTTCAGAGAGCGGTAGCCAACTCCTCCCCCTCGCAGTCATCTACCATAGAGGCCATAACACCAATCCGCAAGCATTATACATCACAAAATAAAAATATGGAAGAAATATATGGATAGTGACCAGAAACCAGACCCGATACATCAGGCAACAACAGGCCATAATCTTTGGACCTAGAACTTGTCACTGGAGTTTACATGGTCACTTGTACCAGATCAGGAAGGCCCATGCAAATAATTGTCATGCGGAACAGGCATACAAACACCTCAACATACTCCAGGACTGTCCATAATACAAAGAACTGCGAGGAAAGACATGGCCACACTGGACTGAGGCAAAAAATTTGGAGCATACGCTCTTACTTGAAGAAAACTGGGAGCTTCGTCCGGGTGACTGCCCTGAAGATCTAGCAACCCTAAATGAATGATGAACGAAGAAGAAGAAGAATATAGAGGGTAAAAGTTTCGATAATTGTCCCACGTTTTTTGGGTTGTCGCAGATTAATAAAGTCCACCTGAATCAAAGGTATGCCGAAACTGGATGTGCTGTGCTGGAAGGCACCGATATCTCAATTTTGCAGTAAACTAACAGCACAATATATTCACAGTGATGGTCTACAGTGTATTACCTGGGCACAGAATTAATTAATCCTTGGTTCGTTACGTTTTTGATAAATGTCGTGGTTTCCGTTGGTCCATTTTTTGCATAGTTGGTGTCGCAATTGCGATTTTTGTCATGCGATTCCTAGTATATAAAAGTGACCAACCGAAAACAAGGCAATAATCATAAAAATAAACGAATGAGTAATTCTATGCAGAGGTTTCCTAACGCAGACGGCCATGTATTCACCCTTCCAGCTCACATCAAGTGAGAATCACTGCTAGTTAATTGAGAGTGAACAAAGAAGGAACGTTGAGTTTTGATATCCAAAGCAAAAGAGGCGTGTGCTTGTATTTAATCGTCTACGCTTTTGCTTTTTTTGTTAAATTGGGAATTTGCCTAATTAGGTCTAGGCACATACCTTTCAACCTAAGTTGGATCTCCTTCTTAGTTGTATTAAAGCGTCTTCGGGTATATCCTGTTTGTCTTGATGAAGGCTTTATAGTCGAAACGTCGCCTGTCCCTGTATCTCGTTGTTAGAATGTTTTATGTTTTATTTTGGTAACATACCTACCTATTTTTGTATATCTTGACATTTGCCCAGTGTTACCCCAGCCACCTACTTCCTGTGTAAGGTTGATGCCCTGCACTGGAAGATTTATTCCTTGTGTCGGAGCATTGGCGCAAATAAAAACGGCGACACAATTCATTTCCATTATCTGACTACATCCTGCTAGATATCTAGAATGACCATAGTCCAGTTACAACAGAGATGTAGTTGGAGTTTAGAATGGACGCTGAAGAACAAGAAGAATACATGAGAGATTGTGCTCATAAGAAGAGTGACGAGAAGAAAAGCAGAATATTATAACACAAGAAGAGTGAAAGATACCTTTGTGTGCGCCTCTAATTCCAAGCTGTGGATTACACTGAAGAGTGGCAAAAAATGTCTCATCAGGGATTAATGTATCTTTGGTCCATCTCAAAAGTGCATGTGCAGTTTTGTTATGAAGTATATAGTCCACGAAGTCTCTGTGATACAGGAAAACAGTGATGAGGTTAGCGTATAGAATCTATCTATTGTATCTTCTCTACTTTTGATGTTAGGAGACTCAAGATTGAATGGAGATGGGGGAGACTCAAGATTGAATGGCGATCGATTTTCGGGTTATGGTAGGTGTTCTCGTTTAATATGCAGTAATATGGCGCATCTCACAATGTTTATATCTCCTTCAAAGAATAAATGTTCCAGTTTACATCTCCTTCAAAGAATAAATGATCCAGTTTATATCTCCTTCAAAGAATAAATGTTCCAGTTTACATCTCCTTCAAAGAATAAATGATCCAGTTTATATCTTCTTCAAAGAATAAATGATCCAGTTTATATCTTCTTAAAAGAATAAATGATCCAGTTTATATCTTCTTCAAAGAATAAATGTTTCAGTTTATATCTCCTTCAAGGAATAAATGTTCCAGTTTATATCTCCTTCAAGGAATAAATGTTCCAGTTTATATCTCCTTCAAGGATTAAATGTTCCAGTTTATATCTCCTTCAAGGAATAAATGTTCCTGTTTATATCTCCTTCATGGAATAAATGTTCCAGCTTATAAATCCTTCAAGGAATAAATGTTCCAGTTTACATATCCTTCAATCCACCTTCTTCTTGGTCTTCCTCTGTATCTTGCTGTTTCCATTTTCATATTGTATGCTCTTGTCGCTGTCCAATAAGGGTTCATTCTCATTAAGTGACCGAATCATTTCAGTCTCTGGTTTTCAATATATTTGACCACAGACGTTGTTCCAACAGTTCTTGTTATCTCTTCATTCCTCACAGGATCTCGTCTTGCTCTGTTTAGACTGTTTGCTGCATTTCTTAGGTAACTCTTTTCACACAGAATTAGCTTTCTCTTTTTAGTTAGTGTCCATGTTTGACATTGATAACACAATGTTGGTATTGAGATTGAATTTATGATTTGTATTTTGTCCTCCATTGGAATATATGTGAATATATGTGAATATATGTGTGTTTCAAAATTCGTGTACATAATTTACGTAGTTGACTTTTTGAATTCTTTCTGGATCTCTCTGTCTATTCTTCTGTTGTATGTAAAATGATACCCTCATATTTAAATTTTCTGCACTTATTTCGCTAAGTTGATAATTTATCGTTATGTTGATTGTATTTGGTTCTCTGCTATAGCAAATACTTCTGGGGATTTTTTCTGTTCTGATCTTCATGTTGTGATTGGGACAGATTTCGTTGAGTAGGTTTATGTTTGGGGTAACTTTCGCTGAGTAGGTTTATGTTTGGGGTAGCTTTCGCTGAGTAGGTTTATGTTTGGGGTAGCTTTCGCTGAGTAGGTTTATGTTTGGGGTAGCTTTCGCTGAGTAGGTTTATGTTTGGGGTAACTTTCGCTGAGTAGGTTTATGTTTGGGGTAGCTTTCGCTGAGTAGGTTTATGTTTGGGGTAGCTTTCGCTGAGTAGGTTTATGTTTGGGGTAGCTTTCGCTGAGTAGGTTTATGTTTGGGGTAGCTTTCGCTGAGTAGGTTTATGTTTGGGGTAGCTTTCGCTGAGTAGGTTTATGTTTGGGGTAGCTTTCGCTGAGTAGGTTTATGTTTGGGGTAGCTTTCGTTGAGTAGGTTTATGTTTGGGGTAACTTTCGCTGAGTAGGTTTATGTTTGGGGTAGCTTTCGCTGAGTAGGTTTATGTTTGGGGTAGCTTTCGCTGAGTAGGTTTATGTTGTGGTAGCTTTCGCTGAGTAGGTTTATGCTTGTGGTAGCTTTCGCTGAGTAGGTTTATGTTTGGGGTAGCTTTCGCTGAGTAGGTTTATGTTTGGGGTAGCTTTCGCTGAGTAAGTTTATGTTATCCTGTAGCTCTTTGCTTGAACTGTGGAGTAGTTCGCAACCTTTAGAGTGCCACCTTTATTAAAACGATAAATGTCGTCATAAGAGCGAACCACGCAGAAGATGAAAATAGTAAAATACATTCTTGCGGCTTTTTAAAGACAAATCACTGGCATAATATGGCGTTCTCTGTGTTTCGTTTTAACTTCTGATAGCACTTCAATTTATGCATTTCATTTATACTCGTATTTGCCATGTGTTACTGCATCCTCCATATTCCAGATCGCTTGGTTACCCCTGACCCGGATGATATACATTCTAAGTTATGTTTTTTGTTTGTTCTCAAACTCCCATCTGATCCCTCTTGTAGCAGAATACATCCAGGTCGTTGGGTTACCCCTGGCCGTGATGCTTTGTTTGTTTTTATTTGTTCTCAAACTTCCATATGATCCCTCTTGTAACAGAATGTTACTACCGGATTTCCAGTAGAACGTAGTATAGATAACGGAAATGCGTTGCATCGCCGATCCTTTTGCTTTAATGACCTCGTACATCCGACATCAGCGTTAGTAACTAATAAGTTCAATGTGTTTACCATTTCCACTGAACGTCTGCAACTATATCGCTAGAAGTAGGCCAGACATTCTATATTATTGCATCCTCTTTCTACTCTATTAGAATAGTCCATCACAATATCTATTGGCTTATTGCTCCATTTTGGAACAAATTTTCTTCCATACACCCTGGTGCTTAATAAAAGGCTCAGTGGCTTTCTTTGCACGCTACCAATGCTTTTTAAGTTTTTCCGCCTTGTACAAAACTTCATAGGCAACAATAGACCATTATTTTTGACTCAGCACTGGCCACTGAAGACTCTAGTGTCACCTGCACCGGATCAGGGTGGCCCACACAAGTGAATATCTATGTGGAATAGGAATACAGACCCATGAACACATACTCCAAGACTGTTCAGATTACCAAAAAAAAACTGCGAGGCAAGATGTGGCCACACTGGAGTAAACTGAAGCAAAAACTTTAGGTTACCACTATAACCTGGAAAAAACTGGGAGCTTTGATCTTGCGATTGACCTGAAGATCTAGCAAGACGAAAAGAATCATGAACGCAGAAGATGAAGTATTCTTTCTATGATTCTATGAAGTATTCTATGATTCTATGAAGTATTCTTTCTATGATTCTATGAAGTATTCTTTCTATGATTCTATGAAGTATTCTTTCTATGATTCTATGAAGTATTCTTTCTATGATTCTATGAAGTATTCTTTCTATGATTCTATGAAGTATTCTTTCTATGATTCTATGAAGTATTCTTTCTATGATTCTATGAAGTATTCTTTCTATGATTCTATGAAGTATTCTATGATTCTATGAAGTATTCTTTCTATGATTCTATGAAGTATTCTTTCTATGTTTCTATGAAGTATTCTTTCTATGTTTCTATGAAGTATTATTTCTATGATTCTATGAAGTATTCTTTCTATGATTCTATAAAGTATTCTTTCTATGATTCTATGAAATATTCTATGATTCTATGAAGTATTCTATGATTCTATGAAGTATTCTATGATTCTATGAAGTATTCTATGATTCTATGAAGTATTATATGATTCTATGAAGTATTCTATGATTCTATGAAGTATTCTATGATTCTATGAAGTATTCTTTCTATTATTCTATGAAGTATTCTATGATTCTATGAAGTATTCTATGATTCTATGAAGTATTCTATGATTCTATGAAGTATTCTATGATTCTATGAAGTATTCTATGAAGTATTTTTTCTATGATTCTTCATGTTTATTGTTCAATTAATCATCTTAATCCTTCTCTTCCACCTGGACAGATCCGCTATGAATATTTTTGTTTATTGTCGAAGTGATCGTTGCTACATAAGTGCAGAAAATGTAAATATTGCTACACAGCCTACGGATAATTATTGTAGGTCATTAGTAAATCCCGCCGAAGATGGATGTCTCGGGCCATTAGCGCAAATAAAACGGCGACACAACGCATTTCCATTCTCTGGACTACATCCTTCTGGAAATCTAATAGGACCATGGTCCTGATACAAGAGATATCCAGTGGGAGTTTGAGAATGAACGCTGAAGAAGAAGAAGATAAGTAAATATTGCTACACATAACTGTTGTAGATCATTAGTTTCTTTTGGCCCTGTTTTGTCGGAGAAGGACGAGCAAAGAATAGCAACACTCTAATCTGTCATGTATGTCTTAAGAGGCGACTGGAAAAGTTACTTGTAGAGTTGACAGTTCTATCCCACATGTTAAAGTTACCTAAAACCAAGATGAAGTCGAATGTCTCAGGTCGAAATGCACAGCAATCGCAGAGAGCTGTAAACTATGACACAGCATAGTTTCTTCTCCGACTTACATGAGACTAACCAACGATAAGTTCAGAGCGAACGCAGAAGAAAGAGAGAAAGATTGTTGCATTCTCACCTGTTAACGACGACATGAATCGAACCCTTAACCGCTCGAATACCATGCGGTGGAACTCTATTTCCCCACCTTTCCTTTTCTGCACTGTTGAAAAAAAAATTGAGATCAGTAATTATAACAACACACTGCAAAATATTACAGTGGTAATCGATGTAAAATTACATAGTACTTGAACAGAAAGGCTATACAAACGTATCTCGTGGTGACTAGATAACCGGACACTTTTTTTTCTCTTTCCTTCCTTCCCATAACGGGTTCCCAAAACAAATTATAGTAAAATTCGACGACAACAAGGCGATTAGTTTCTTTAATTCCTACCCCCCCCCCCCCCTTCCCCTCCTTAAATATAAAACATATCTGCTCCCCTCAGTAAATTTAAGAAAAGTCGTAGTTTAAGTTATGATTCAAGGTCAGGTCACACGGTTGTATCCATGACTGTCCACTATATCAGACCTACTGGTTAAATGAAAATCCAGCCCTCTCATATGATTACTTCGGTGATTGGTCCCTATGATTATACTTTGTGTGACAGAAAATTAAAATCACGAGAGTAGCCAAATGAGTCACTAAGAAGGCTGGATTTCCAATTATCCAATAAGCCGTATACTGTAAACTGTCACTGTTTTATCATAGAGTAGCTCTGCTGCTTTACAAATGGTTGACCAGAAACCATCTAACCAGTGTTGCCTTCAGTGCTTACTCAGTAGAGATGACATTATTTCTCTATAGTCTCTAAACATAAGCATTGTATTAATATATAGGTGGCATATGGTTAACTTTTTATCTCCAAAATACCAGTAAATCCTGAACTTATACCGATATATTGTGCATGCACGTCGAAAAAATATACATTTTTATGGTGACCTCTGACAAGATCTTGTTTTTATTTCTCAGCCCACAAATATTGATTATAGCATTATTGCGACAAGAGGATAAAGAGTTAAGCAATGTGCCTTTGTTCAAGAAGTCGTGGGTTCAATGGCAGTCCCTAACTTCTTTATAAGTGTACTTTTTTTCTGAGATTCATGGCGACTAGCACTTAAAGCTATGGATTCACGTGATAAGTGTTACATTGATGAGACTTCTGCTCTGTTAAGAAGGACGGGGATTAGCATGAGAAAATCCCAGTAAAGTAAATATTCTAAATCCTTTAAATTGTCATTTTCCTGTTTGCACAAGTATTTAAGAGTATTTTAGCCTTTGTAGCAAAGCCGCTGTAAAGCAGTCGTCCCATGTATTCGATATTTTATTTCAATATCGAATATCGAGTTATTTTCACTCACTATCTCGAGTTTCAGAGGCCGGCTTTCTAAATGAAGAATCACGTTTCCCACTTTGACCATAGTTATAAAATATGTTTGATTATTTTATTACGGGGATCTCCATCAATTACATAAACAATTTTACCCACTTTACCCCCTTCCTTTTTTGTCAATAAAATGTAATAATTCAGGGACCCCCCCCCCCCCGGGACCCCCCCCATCCGCATAATTATGACAAAAACATTAAAGCTGCCACCCCCTACTACCAAACAAGTTTGCAGAAAAAATTCAGTATTTTCAAATCGTCAGTAAAGTGGTTCAATTCAAACAACTAAATTGGTGTATACAAAACAGTATTGTTAACGTCAATTTTTGTCAACCCCCCCCCCCCCCCCCCCTGTAAACAACCGTCAATTTTTTTTTCAGACACCCTCCCACCTAATTGCTGACATAATCTTCATCGAGGCCATCTCTTTGACAGGAGATGGGGGCTTAGTCCAGCTAGCAGAGGCTGGAACCTAAGACTGACCTGGGCCTTCCACATTCTGGCAGGACCACAGTCTTGCCTACCAAGTAAAGGTACTGAAATCAGTGACATTTGAACAGAAAGCGTACCACAACAACCCGAATGTCATGCATTATCACACATGAATGTCTATATCTGCATTACCCCATCATGGTGCTAACCCTGTGATGACTTACCAAGCAAGAGTAGCACCGGGTCCTATTCCTTCAAATGGCCCACCCCATGCGACTGGATGTCCTCTTCGATTGCCTTGTGGAACCAAGGGACATAAGAGTAATATCACTTACTTAGTTTGTTCGTTTCGTACCACAGGCGACACATAGGGCAGAGGTTTTGATTCACCATGCGTTGTGATCCGCTGCTTGTACTTTTAGTTCTTGTATGGACTTACGATTGTTGAGGTGTGTCTCTTGTATGCAGCAAATGCTGACTTGTTCCTTAAAAGAGTATTCTTCAAACCTATTTTCTTGCTAAAGCCGTCTTTTTCTTCTATTTACACCCTTAGCGATCTAGTGCATTGTTGTGTGTGGCGTCTCATTGCTTGATAATATTTGTTGGTGATACCGAGAATATATTTCAAATGTTATAAGTAAACGAAGATGGAAATATATGGGACATTTTCTTAGACTAGATGGAAACAGACTGAACGAGAAAGACAGTATGTGGAATCCTGAGGGGAAAAGACAAAGAGGAAGACCCAAAATGACCCTAAACAAGCACCATACTTAAAGAAAGGGAAATAATAGATGTAGCCTTTAAATTACAAGTTATCAGTGCTTTAGAGCTAATCGAATAGACAGAAGAAAAGGAAGTATATTTACACTAGCCAAAAATGATATTAGTGCATACCAAAATGAACTATACATGGAAGAAACAAAATACAAGGTCCTACAATGGAAGGTTCTTCAGCTAAGACCAAAAACACAGACTTCCACCTACAACATTACTATTGTCCAAATGATCAACCTCTTGCCCTGGACACAATACCATACTGAGGAAAACTGATAACATGTGGAAATTTTTTCAGCTACTTATAGAGCTGGGATTATGACCACATGAATAAAAGAGGAGAAGAACATGATAGCTGGCAAGACGACAAAGGTCTGCTATTGCTTAATAGGAGATAATTGTGCTAGGATATTCGCTCAAGACTGCAATATTCACATTACTCCAGAGAAACGGTGTAAATTGCGAAGCAATCAACAAAGTGAAATGGAAAATGCTCAGACTAGAAACAGTGATGAATGCAGCACCGATGCAATTATGCATACATTGTTCCCATATAGCGAATTAGAATTAGCGGTCTCTAGACTAAAGCTAAATAAGTCCACATGTATTGATGAAATATCAAATGCAATTATTAAAAAATCTAGGAATAACAACAAGAAGGAAACTATCGGACATCTTAAAATTAGCTGAACTACAGGGAAAAAAAACCAGGTTCTGAACCGAAACAATGATGGTTCCTCTGCTTAAACCTTGCAAAGATCCACTAGCTACAGGCCAATTAGTCTTGCAAGTTGCTTGTATGAAACAATGGAGCGTTTATAAACGTACGACCTAAATTTCTCAAAGTAGAAAATTCATTGCACCACAACAGGCAGGCTTCAGACCATGCTACTCCACGGAATACCTCTCACAGGGAATTAATGATACTTTCCAATACAAGAAATCAGTACTGGTGGCATGGATTGACTTATAGAAGGCCTTTGATAAGGTATGAAAAGAAGGATTGCTTCAAAACATGAGAAACTACAAGGTGAATAGTAATATATATAGATGGACGAAAGTGTTTTTTTAACAATAGAGGAGCCAGAATACAAGTAAATATTTATTTTTTTTAAACAAGAAGGTACTACTGCGAGTGTACTGTCATGGAGTACCTCAGGGATGAGTCCTAGGTATAATGACAGTTCCAATGATATCGTATGTAGCTTTATTATAGCTTAATTCTAAATCTGATATGTGAACAAATTTGTTATCTGTTGTTGTGTTGTTTTTTTTGCGCTTGACTTTATTCTGACGCTTGATGTGCTGACTGTCTGTTTTTCTGGTTCTGATGCCAGGAGTGACTTCGTAGAACAAATAAACGACTGGTAGTGCGATGCTACTGAGTTTGGTTAATTTTAGTGATATCATATATAACATCTGCTCCAATCTGCTTACAAATGCATTTTTTCAGAAGTCAATGGTGACTATTTCTTGAAGCCTCTCATGTGCTGCCGGGGCTCGAAAGAGTAAAAAATAATAGTAAATCTGTGATCTACCAGGCATGTTGTAAGAAGCTATTAAGGATGTTATTGTTGGTGGAATTGGATATCACATTGCACTGTTCAGAAATAACTAAAACCATGCTGAATTCGGATGTGTTAGGCCGAACACACGAAGATATTTTAGACTAGCTGCAAACCATTAGACAAATCACTCCGTTCTTCGGAGTACATCGTGCAGTCCAGCAGGAGTTCCAGAACGATTACACAAGGAGAATATGCTCAAAAAGCGAAAAGATTTACTATATAGTACTCTTATTAACGAATATATACCCTATTACAGTCACAAGAGCGGTAATCTGTTCGACGGAGACATCGTTCAGAGCAAGTACTCTCGTAAGTCAAGCGTTAAGTTTCAGGGACGTCCGAAAAACTGTGCTTGTACACAAAACTTTGCCACCTTATTTTGAATCCGCACCCTCCTGAACAAAAGTGATCGTATCCTTATGCATAGTACGTTATATTGTTGTTACTGCGACTCCTCGCTTTTTTTTACACATACTCCTGAACCGTTATTTTATTAAACACGGGACAAATGGTTTAATCTCTTTACAACGAACACATAACCTTTGAGTTATTAGACACGAGACAAATAGTTGGATCTCTTTATAATTTAAGACATGGTTGAAAGATTTGAAAGGCGTAGTGGTTTGCTTCATTGCATTCGTGTTTTCCCACATGTACTCTGTACCTCTCTCTGAAGTGGCACTCCGCATGCCAAGAGTACCGCTCATAGCACATAACTCCATAGTTTAAATCCGTAATTTCCAAATAAAATGCATATTGTAAACAACACGTCATAAACAGTATTCTAACAAGCTATCTGGTCATGCAAGGCAACTGGCTTGACCACTACGTCACGGGCATGTATAGCATGAACAGATAAGATCTGTGAAAGTTGCTATCTACTATATTGGTAACATCACACTAATTAATATATCAATTTCTCACCTTCTGACTGTGCACTCTACGTCATTAGCTCCATTGTATGCAGTGAGAATCTTCACAAGTTCAAAGTTCGTCTTCAGCGGAAATTCCTGTCCAGTTAGTGTTAAAAAGTATTTCCACTTTGGGAACCTCCATAGTTCTTCCATACATATTAGTTCAGGTTCTAACACACTAAACCTGCCCCACTGAACATCTATCCTTCTACTGGTCAGAAACACATTAGGAAAGCACTTTGCGATACTGGACACTGCTTTATAAAATATTTCTGGTGACTTTTTATCTATGTGTATGCAGTAGTAATTTTGTGGTCGATAAATTGCTCTCAAAAGTCTCTCAACCATCTCAACGTGTTTAAAAACAACAATAGAAAACGCTATAGGAAATTGTTCCTCTTCTGATGTTAAGGGTGACATTATATATCCACGTGAGGAATGAAAATATGGACAATTAGATGTTAAAGCTATATACGCTTTATCATCAATCGGACTTCCTGCAAAAGCAACGCTGATATTTGTTGACTTTAAACTATTTACATCTGTATTAAAAATATTTTCGCAATTAACTGTTTTAAGCCTAATAATTTCTGATATGTTTACTAATCGTTCAACTATATCTATATCTAGGTGATTTATTGACGCATGAGATGTCTGTATTTCTGGTTCTGGTGCCAGGAATAACTTCGCAGAATTCAGTTGTACATTAGGAGATGGAGATGCTGTAATTGTCAGGATTTTCGGGAAACAGTTGCTATGTATAAACAGTAAATAAAAGCATAACATTACGATGCTTGTAAGTGTGGCTAGTTTTAGCAACTTCATAGTTCTAGCTTTGTGCCTTATCATTTTGTTTTTTTAAGTTTTAGCACTGCGTTAAGATGTGTTTTCGTGGAAGGTTACAACTACTAGAAATACACTAAGGTGTGTCTTGTGGTGGAGTCAACAGCTACTAAACCTTTGTTCAGATGTGTCTTGTCTTCAGAGATAACAGCTGCTCACACTGCGTTAAATGTATCTTGTCTTCAGAGATACAGCTTTTCACGCTGCGTTAAATGTATCTTGTCTTCAGAGATAACAGCTGCTCACACTGCGTTAAATTTATCTTGTCTTCAGAGATATAGCTTTTCACACTGCGTTAGGCTATGTCTTGTCTTCAGAGATAACAACTGCTCGCACTGCGTTAAGATGTATCTTGTCTTTAGAGATAACAGCTGCTCACACTACTTTAAGATATGTCTTGTCTTCAGAGATAACAATTTCTTCACACTGTGATAATAAGTGCCTTGTTTTGAGAGATAACAATTTCTTCACAATGTGTTAATGTCTTTTCCTGTGTTAAACGGGAGAAAAATAATTACGCATTCATCATTTAGTGTATGCACGAGTTATCTTTATTGTTCTTATTCTATTAAATTCGTTATCAAACTGCTTCCGTTAAGCAGGATGTAATCCAGAAAACAGAATGTGTTCTGCTGAGGTTTCTGTACTTTTCATTTGAACATAGCTGACTTTTAATCTAGGTTTTTCCCATTATTTTGATCTCCTACATGGTGGAGTAGTTATTACTTAGCCTGACATACTTAGATGGGTTTTTTGGGGGGTTTTTGGGTTATATTCACTGCGTCATAGTATCACTTTTTAGCGTTTGCTCTCAACATCCCATCAGATCTCTCTTATAGCAGTTCAATGGTCACATTATATTTCCAGCAGGATGTAGTCCGGAGAACAGGGAATGCTTTGCTCCGACGTTTTATTAGTGCAAATGGTAACACATCCGACTTCGACGTTGGTAGCTAATACATTCAGTGTTTCTACGCAATCCACTGAACGGTGGGCATATGTAACCATATCACTAGTATAGTAGGGCAGCTATACGAGAGAACTGCTTCTCGTATTTATACGCTATCAATAAGTTCAACACTAGCCAAAGAGAACATTTTTCTCCTCTGTCTTTCTTCGCTATCGACATAGCCACGGACGCTCACATAATTATTTCTATTTTTTTTCTCTGACCCCTACAACACAAGTACAATTTGTGTGTGTGTCTTGTAATGGTTTGTATGTTTCTTGTAATTGTATGTGTCGTGTTCAAATGTGTCAAGTAAATAATATAATAACAAAAAGAAACTACATTTGTTTGATCATATAAAGAGACAACTGTTTTGAAATACAAATAATGGAGGGAAGAGTACCTGGGAAGAGGAGAAAGGAAGACCAAGAAGACAATGGACTGATGACATTAAAGATAACATGAATACATCGTTGGAAAATGCAAACCGTATCGCTCAAGACAGAGAGGGGTTCAGAGAGTTCATTGGGAAGACAACGTTCTGGAATGAGTACGTCACATGACACACACATACGTCACATGACACACACATACGTCACATGACACACACATACGTCACATGACACACACATACGTCACATGACACACACATACGTCACATGACACACTAGTGTAGTATTACTACTGGTGTATTTTGTGTACGTGTATACACACGAGTATATATATATATATATGTTTTAAAATCATCAATGCAATGATGATATGATAATTATGATAATGATAATGATGATGACGATAATGACTGTGATGATAGTGATATCCGCATCTACTGCTGTATTATGTGTGTATGTGTGTATATATATATATATGTATGTATGTATATTTACATAGATCTGTACTTTTGATTAAAGTATAGGTCCTCGAAAAAACATGTAGATGGACCGTATTTGGCTCCTTTATATATTGACAGCAAGGATTTAAGAATAATCAAGAACATGTACTGGCAACAAACAGCAGCAATAAGAGTAGGAAATCAATTGGCCCTTTTCAACAAATAAAACATGGAGTCAGACAGGGATGCGTACTTTCACCAGACCTGTTCTCTTTATACAGTGAAAATATATTGCGTGCAATAGTAGATATCCCAGGAATATCAGTGGGAGGACATAACATAAATAATTTGAGATATGCGGATGACACTGTTCTGATTGCAAAAAGTGAGGAAGAACTTCAAAATTTAATTAAAGTAGTAGTCACAGACAGTAAAAAGAAAGGCATCTCCCTAAATATCAAGAAAACAGAAGTAATGGTTATTTCAAAGAAACAAAATAACACACCTTGCAAGATCATAGTGAATGATATAGTATTAAAACAGGTCCACCAATTCAAATATCTAGGTAGAATGATTACAGCAGAGGGAAGATGTTCAACAGAAATAAGATGCAGAATAGGACAGGCAAAAACAACATTCAGAAAAATGAAAAATATACTGTGCAATAAGATCTTGTCATTAGAGGTGAGAAAGAGAGTTCTTCAGTGCTATATAACTCCTATACTAACATATGGGTGCGAGTCTTGGACAATAAACAAACTGGAAAGTGGGAGATTGGAGGCAACAGAGATGTGGTTCTACAGAAGAATGCTGAGAATACCATGGACTGCCAGAATAACTAATGTAGAGGTGTTGAAAGAGTTAAATGCGAAACGGACCTTAATCATCAATATAAGAAAAAGGCAATCTTCTTTTTTTGGCCACTTCATGAGACAGGCAGGTTTAGAGAACATAATCACAACAGGCAAGATTGAAGGCACCAGAGACAGAGGGCGACAACGTGAGAAAATATTAGAAAGTTTGACAACCTGGCACGGCAAGGAAACAACTTTGATACATAATACTGTGGACAGAGAGATGTGGAGAGCCATGACCGCCTACGCCACCCGGCATGGCACCTGATGATGATGATGATGATATTTTGACTGATTTGCCAATACGTGAATTTCACAGAAAATCTTTAATAGTTCTTCTGTGCTCCGGCAAAGCAGACCAATGATATAACTGGTTAACGTTTTACCTCTGACCGGTGTAAAAATGTCAAACAACTGTAAATAAATTCATAGTCCTAGAAAATATTTTTTTGCATGTCGCATTTGCCAGACATTTGCAGCTGGAGTATTGCTTTTATTATCAATTAATGAACTCATAATAAAGATCATAATGTTAAATGAATTTTCAAAAGTGGTTGTAACAAATGGTCCTCATCACTTTTGATGGACGAACAACAAATCTGCATCTATCTATGTAATTATCTATGTAATTATCTATGTAACTATCTATGTAACTATCTATGTAGCTATCCTGTGGCTATCTATATATGCTGTTCAAAAAAGAAATGCAACATTATTGTAGTGTTAAAGGGCACCAGATTTAAAACGTTTACCAAAATTGTATTTTATGGAATTAATGTTTCAAACTTTTCATGACGAAATTTTCAGACTTTAACGATGATGTTCATTATATGTGGTTTGGAATTTTTTTCTTTGTGAGTGAGGCCTCCGTTTCAGTAAAGTCACTTCTTTCTCTGGCCTCTATCAGAGAGCGACATCTCCGTGATATGGATCCGATTGACTGTTGGACGTGTTGTAGACTGGCTGCCTAATCTTTCCGCAGTTCAAGAGACTACTTTCGGAGATTGGCTGGAGCCACGTCTCGCTGATGGTGCGGTCTGTCGAGTTCATCACATAAGTGTTCTATGGTGTTCATGTCTAGCCACGGAATTTTCTGGACGTTGCTGTCAGCGAGGAAATGGGTGGTTAGTAGTGCCACATGAGGTCGAGCGTTATCCTGCTGAAAAATCGAGCACGCAAAATTGGAAGGACGAAAGGACGAATAATTTTATCAACATATCGTTTGGCATTCAGAAGTTCTTCAATTTGCAACAGGTTACTTCTTTCCGTGAAATTGACCCCCCCCCCTTACATCAATACTTCTTTAGCACCATGTGGAGAAGCCTCATCAACTCTGTTCTGGGCGTATCGCTCACTAACTCTGCGGTAAACTTTTCTCCATCTATCGTGTCGTTGGAGCACCAAAAAAATGATTAATCATTAAACCAAACCCGTCTCCAGTCATTCCCAATGGTCCATTCGCGATGCTGGTTCGCCCACTGCAGTCGGTTCTGGCGATGCTGGTTCGCCCACTGCAGTCGGTTCTGGCGATGCTGGTTCGCCCACTGCAGTCGGTTCTGGCGATGCTGGTTCGCCCACTGCAGTCGGTTCTGGCGATGCCAGTATGTAAGATCATAGCCTCTACGTAGGGAATTCTACTCAAAAGGCCAGCGTCATGTAGCCGGTTCCTGACCGTTTAATCTGAAATTCGATGATCTGTTGGCATTGACTGGACTGTAGAGGTCGCAGACGCATATCGATTCCTGAAGTGACACAGCCGTATGAAGCGGTCTTCGGCAGGAGTTGTGACTCTGCACTGCACGGCCTGTCTGCCACTGAGCCATTTTGCTGAAATCGCCTCCAATGGCGACTAATGGTGCTTCTAACCACATTAAATTTGTCTGGCCACTACACTATGTGGTTGTCCAGTCTGTAAGCGTCCAATGATGATATATCGTTGCTCTGTAGTGAGATGACCAAACTTGAGCAGTAAATTTTCAACTGTATTTATTCGAGGACCATCAATCGTTTAGAGCAGTGTTTTTCAAAGTTTGTACCACGCCCCACAGGGTGGGGGGGGGGGCAATTTGATTGTTGGGGGGGGGGACAATTTGACTATTCAGGGGGATAATATACAATTTTTCAATATTAAAAAGAAATATGTATGTGTTACATAAGGGGGCATCATAATTTTAGGAAGACTTATAAGGGGCATGTTTTAAAAAAAAGGTAGGGAAACACTGGTTTAGAGGAAGTCAATAATATGGTCAGGGAGTTTTGTGTTCAGTAAGTTTCACGGGTTCTCATTAATCTGTCACGAGTTATGCCAAAAATGTTGTTTTTACCTTGACCTCTTCTATAACCTCACGAATCATGGAACCACGAAAATGTCTTCTCATGGTTACCTGAATTGTACTCACCTTATGATTTGTGAGGCTAATTCAGGTAACCCCGAGAAGTTAATGATCAGGTGGACAAAGTCGATAGGTTGAATGACGTCAAATCCTCGAATATCTTTTATAAAAGTAACTACAAAAAAGTAGCTTTTATTTTTTTAACAGTTTATGTATATATATTCATCCCTCGCTACTTCGCGGTTCATTTATCGCGGACTCAGTTCATCGCGGATTTCTAAGAACATATTTACAGTAAGTACACTTTAGTTACATCTACGTATGTTACACACACACGTATCACATTTATATTATTTATACATTATTTTATGTATGTTATTTATACTATTAATATTTTATTTATATATTTGAAACTATTCCTAATGTTCAAATGATAACATATGCACTTATATGGCTTCATATACACTTATTGATATTATCCTTACACCAACAAATGTGCGTGTGTTATAAATGAGAGGATGACACTACTTCGCGGTTTTTCACTTATCGCGGCCGGTTCTGGTCCCTATCAACCGCGATAACTTAGGGATGACTATGTGTATATATATATATATATATATATATATATAAACTATCTATGAAGCTATTTATTTATCTATCTATACATGTAAATATATAGCAATCTATGTAGCTGTCTATGTAGTTATATATTTGTATATAATGTCTTTGCACTGCTGTTTAAGTGTCGCAGGATTGATTGAAGATCGTTTTTTCGAGCTATGACACATTTATTCGCTCTATATGCGGTAATATTGTGACATCTGGGAATGTCGGTAGCTCCTTCAATCTACCTTATTCTTGATCTTCCTCTGCCTCTTGTTGTTTCGATTGTCATGTTGTAGGTTCTTGCTGCTGGCCAGTACGGGTTCATTCTCATCAAGTAGTTGAACGATTTCAGCCTCTGTTTTTCAATATATCAGATGTATGTTTTAACAGATGTATGACTTCCATCCAACAGTTCTTGTAATAGCTTCATTCATCACATGATGTTGTCTCGTCATGTTTGCTATATTTCTTAGTCATCTCATTTCACGACCAGTAACCTTATATAATCTTTAGTTGAAGTTGTCTACGCCTGACATTGATAACACAATTTATGTTGTTACATATGAGGTTTTATTATTCTACTCCATGATCGATATTTTCAAATTTTCTTAATTTATGGCCAAATGTCTCTCTCTAGAGCATGTTTTTATGACACACTCAAATCTTCTATTAATTGTGCTGACCGCTAATAAAATATTAATTTACAAGAAATACGTAAAACTTGAAGTTATTTTAGACATAGCTGTTTTAATTGATAAAAATCTATATTTTCTACTGTAAAACAAAGAAGCATAGATGTTGTACTCCTCACATTATTCTTTTTGGTACTATTATCACAGTCCAACCCCTGCTTTCGCTATTGATTTCTATGTGTGCCTACTTACGTATTTTGTGGCTATTTGACCAAAATATTATATTAATAGATATTTATAATTAATTGAAATATTCATTTTTATGGTTAATGTTAGGGTTTCGAGATAGTGTTAATTATGTTTTATATAACCTATCATAACCCTAACCCTAATTATATTTAAATTAATAAATTATAAACATAAACTGATATAGATAGACAAGGAAAATAATCACACAGGTAGGCACTAATTGGCGCAATGGCAGTTGGATTGCGATCATAATACCCACAATTCACAGTTTCATATTCACAATATAAATTTTAGTTATTTTATAAAAATTATATCGAAAATTATTTTGCTTAATTGTAATTTGATAATATTTGCCATCGTAGCCAACTCCTTTGGGTAGTTTGTTTGTTTGTTTTGCGTTCGCTCCATTGTAACCAGCATGGGTATCCATGCGATTTCCGCCGGAAGCGTGTTTACGTTGTGCTACCGTTATGCACCTTGTAGACCTAGCACATCCAATTTCGGCATGCCTTGACAATTCGGGTGGGCTACCCTAGCCTGTGACAGCCTCCCTATCTGTCGCCAGGCACTCGTGTGTGTGGTGACTCTTCGCCCAGATGATTTTTGCTCACGTCTGTCTCGCATGAGGTATTCCACTGTCTATGAACTTGCCTCATGTAATTGGACGTACTGTGCCTGTGCCCATCGGGTACTAAACCGTTTCTCATCCGTGAGCCTGGTTCCTTAGGTGGAAGAACTCACCAGAAGAGTTGGACCCTGGCTCTTTCGCCTTCTTAGCCGAGGTGTCGTTCACCGACATCGTGAACCCCTCGCCCAAGTTCGAGTCTCACACCACACGTTTGAGAGCAAGGCGTTCTCGAGCTGAGCGACCTTGTCCCAATAGCGCCTGAGCCCATCAGGTACTGAACCCTTTCTCTCTGCAAGTGTGTTTCCGGTATAGGAACACCTGACAGTAGAGTTGGGCCAGGGCTAAAATCGTTGTCCCTTTTGTGCCTGAGCCCATCTGGTACCGAACCCTTTCTCTCTGCAAGTGTATTTCCGGTATAGGAAAGCTAGGCAGTAGAGTTGGGCCAGGAATGTCATCTTTGTCCCTTTTTGCCTGAGCCTATCGGGTGCGGCACCCTTTCTCTTCGCGAGCATGTTTCCGGTATAGGAAGACTCGACATTAGAGTTAGCTTGAAGTAGTGATAAGGGTTACTCCAGAAAACAGAGGCTGGATACTAAGATTGGTCGGGCCATCTCTGACATCCTGCAGGATGACATTTCTGCCCAAGCAATCACTGTGCTGAAGTCGGAGATACCAGTCCTAGAGACGCACCAGCAAACATAGTATCACACAACTCGATTAGATATCATGCCTTCACAACAACATAATGTGATGAAAAATCACGGTACACACATAATCTATAGTATATAGAAATATAGTATATGTCGGCAGATAGTGAAGCATATGCGTAGTAATAGTTCCCGTAATTTGAGTGTACAGTGTACTTTTCTGTTCCTCTCAATTTCCCCCTCCTGCTCAAACTGCACACAATTGCAGTAACAGCAATATTTATAACAGCATTCTTGATTACATATGATACCCAGATAGTAGCTTCTCATAAATCAGACTTACCATAAAACGTCTACATCCAGTTGCAAAACATTGAAAGTGGTAACACTATTGTGTTAAGGTTGTTCACGTTTCAACCTTTACTGTTGCTAGTAGTGGTCCGTGTTTCCGCTCGGAAAATTATGGAAAGTTCTGAAATAATGTTAAAAATATTCTGAAATTATATTATTATTATTATTATTATTATTATTATCATTATTATATGTATATAAGGAATGAAGCGCAGAAATATAGCGATTTTATTTAGCATTTTAGAAACAGCACTGATAATATTTATGGTCCACGTGTTGCAAAGGACAAATAGCGGTGAAAAGGAAAACAGTCTTGCGACTGTTACCTTTGACACATGACGTAAGAGAATTAATAAGAAATTTGGGGGGGGGGCGGGGATCTGACTGTCCCACCAACAGTGGGTCAAAGTGAACGAGTAGTCATACTGAGTCGGATGTGTCAGACCGAAATACACAGATAACGCAGCCAAGTTGTAAATAATAAACACAGTAATCCGTTCTCTGGACTAAATCCTGTTGAACTGCAGGAGTTTGAGAAAGTATGCAAAAGAAGAAGAATATATGTAACAATAGAGAAAACATAATAAATCCATGAAGAGTCGGTCAAAATACAACTATAGTAGAATTCCACCAAACACCCGGTCAAATTCTTATATTTACTGCTTCAGAGTTGCGCTTTCATTATACTTACTGCTTCAGAGTAACGCCTTCATTATATTTACTGCTTCAGAGTTGCGCTTTCATTATACTTACTGCTTCAGAGTAACGCCTTCATTATATTTACTGCTTCAGAGTTGCGCCTTCATTATACTTACTGCTTCAGAGTAGCGCCTTCAATATACTTACTGCTTCAGAGTAGCGCCTTCAATATACTTACTGCTTCAGAGTAGCGCCTCCAAATCACTAACTCGACACTGAAGTGTTCAAGTACTGTCAAAAGACTGTTACCAGTATGTAAACAGATAATCCCGGATGATCACTTATTGTACACGATTAACAAACATATCAGGAGACTGTTCCAAATGACTTGCAAATCTGCAACAGATGTATGTAATCTTATCGCAAATATTTCAATGATTTTATATATCATTTCTCAAATTCTAATATATGTATATGAGATTATATATTTAAGCATGTATATATATATATATATATATATATAGTATACATATGATAGCACATAACAACAATATTAATTTCCACGGCCTCCATCACAAGTGTTGTTCGTCCATCACAAGTGTTGCTGAGAAGAGATAAAGCAGAATTAATCAAGGCAGTAATAAATTCATTTCAAGATGCAGATGATGTCAATGAGGTTGAGAACGTACACATACACAGAATGTTAGAAATGGAAGTATTCAGAGGTGAGGGGAGGAAAAGTAAATGTTTTGGAAAGTCCCGAAGATCACACAATCAACACCTGACCGGAACTATGAGTCTACAAACATTGGGATGGCTGCTGAAGCAGAGGGCGGAGCACTTATGGGAATGTTCCGCGTGCTGTGAAGCCAGTTTCTAATCAAGAATCAAGAAGTGTTGTTCGTCCATTACAAAATTTGTTCGTCCATCACAAAATTTGTTCGTCCATCACAAAATTTGTTCGTCCATCACAAATGATGATGACCATCTGTTATATCCAATTTTTAAATTCAGTTAGAGTTATGTCCATGCTTATGAGTTCGTAAATCGCTAATAAGCCCTAGTCGAGACGCAGATTTCCTTGGACAGTTCAGGCGAGATCTTCTATGGTACTATGAGACTTTCCAACATAATTAATTAGGCCTTCATTCGTTTCTTTTCTTGATTATTCTCGTAATTTCGGTTGGTCACTATTGGTCACTATGTCGGTTGGTTACATTGTGTATAAAGAGTCACATAAAAAAAAATAGCCACGGTGACTCCAAGTGTATAAATAATGACCAACCGACATCACAACAATAATCAAAAACGAATTAATCATAATTAATTCAGTTGAAATGTTTTCTATTGGAGAAGGTCATGGTTCAAGTACGAAATTACCAATGTACACGGTTTTATTTGGTATATCAGGGACTTTTTAGATATTCTCCGTTGTTCAGCTGGTGCATTTATCCTCTATTCTCAAAATGATGCTCCCTTTTTTAGAACGCCATGTAGATCTTTTTATGTAAGTTCTTCTCGTGTTTCTTGGTCTATTTCAGAGGATTTCAGTGACGTATTTAACGAATCTTTGTTGTTAAAGTATGAGCATATTTTGGCCACCTGAGATCGTGTACCCTTCTCCAGCTCACCATAGAGAAGTTCTTTAACAGGCGTACGTACCAGATGACCTGCCAAACAAATATGTGTCTGGACCAGAACAGTGCCAATGCTAGGGATTGTCAAGGGCAGCGGTATCAGGAATCTTGTCTTGCCATCTGATGTTCATAACTTTTCTGAGACAAGTTTTGTGAAAACGATTGAGTTTCCTCACATGACGTCTAAACCCAGTACATGTTTTACTAACGTATTTTCTTCTTCCTCTTCGTTCTCTAACTTCTACAGGTTAGCAGGATGTAGTCCAGAGAACGGTATGCGTTGTAATGGTTTACAGCAATGCTGCGATATCTGCGCCTTTTGGTCTGACACATCCGGCTTTAGTATGACTTTGGGTCATGTTGATCCTATATGAGATGTGACAGCCAACTCCATCCCATAACATCCTTAGTCGCCTCTTACGACATGCATGGAAGGTAAACTGTATTGCTATTTTTTTGCTCCCCTCTCGGGCCCTAGTAACACACGGGCGTTACAAGCGTATGTCAGAACTGGAAGTACCACTGTTCTGTAAATTTTCAGCTTAGTCTGTAGGTTAATGTCATTTCTATACCACACATTTGCATACAAACTGCCGAAAATGATGATTGCCTTGGCGATTCTTGTATGCACTTCATCACCAACATTGGCATTTTGTGATAAAGTACTACTTAGGTATGTGAATCTATTCACAACTTTCAGTGCTTCTCCATTTACCTGTATTCAGAGCTCAAGAAAACTTTTGCCAGGTGATAGTTGTCAGGTGATAATATGATTTCTGTTTTCTATGTATTCATAAGCCCAAAGTTGGTACAAGTTTTGGAGAATCTGTCTATAATACTTTGTAGATCAGCCTTAGAGATGGCATTTAGGGTACAGTCATCAGCACATTACGAGATCCTAATTCTGCATGATTTCCGCCGAAGACGACTGTGTCGAGCCACTGGCGCAAATAAAACAGCGACACCGCGCATTTTCATTCTCTGGACTACATCCTGCTGGAAATCTAGTAGGACCATAGTCTTGCTACAAGGGAGATCCAGTGGGAGTTCGAGAATTAACGCTGAGGAAAAAGAAGAAGTATGATTTGACGTTAGTTTTTGCTTGGAGCCACCGAAGGTTGAGCAATCTTCCATCCTCGCGATATATGATGTCTGCTCATAAGTCCAGATCTTTGGCAGCATAAACATAGCAGAGAAAATGATGGTAAACAGAGTAGATGATACTGTAATATAAATCTCTGTTTAACTCCATTTGAGCCAGGAAATGTTTCAGGTAACTCTCTATCACCTCTCTAGCTTGCGTTGGATCATGAAATTGCTGCACCATTATGATAAATGTCGCTGGACAAACCATATTTTGTCATAATCTTCCACATCCCCCTCCTTACTTAATTGTGTCATATGATTTTAAGTCTATAAATGACAAGTACAAGACACAGATTTTTCTTGCAGTTGTCTTTCGTGGAAGTAGATACGGCTTTAGTAAAGGTAGTTTAAAAATTCTACTTCCGTGGAAGTAGATACGGCTTTAGTAAAGGTTGTTTAAGAATCCTACTTTCGTGGAAGTAGATACGGCTTTAGTAAAGGTAGTTTTAAAAAATTAATCTGCTATCATTTCCTTGTGTGTGGGTTTTTGGGTTGTTTTTTTTTTTTTTGGGGGGGGTTCTTTTTTTTGGGGAGGGGGAGTCATTAAGGTGGGAATTTATCTGCTTTTTGGGGGGAGGGCGGATGGAGACATTAAAGTGGGAATTTGCCTTTTGGGGGGGGGGTGGGTGGAGTCATCAAAGTGGGAATTTACCTGCTTTTGGGGGATAATCATTAAAGTGGGAATTTAGAAGCCTTTTGCCTTTTTAGAGGAAAGTCATTTCGGTGGGAATTTACTTGTTCTTTTTGGGGGAAATTCAATAAAGTGGAATTTGCCAGCTTTTTTAGGGGGAAGGGGATCATTGAGGCGGAAATGTATCTGCTTTTTTTTGGGGGAGTGGGTGTCATTAAGGTGAGAATTTACCTGTTTGGAGGTAACTTTTCAACTCCTGCGTGATCCCTGTACTAACCTACGGATGCGAAATCTGAAAATCCACTAGATCCATAGAAAAAAAATTCGATAATTTTGAGAATAAATGTCTACTAAAAATCCTGAACATAGATTTGAAAAAAGTTGTCACAAAGTGAATCAATAAGAGACAAACAAGAATATGTGTCAAATATTATTAGAAGAAGATGGTGGCAGTATTTAGATCATGTGCTTAGATCTGACGAGAACAGACTTATCAAGCAAGCTCTGTCATGGTCTGCAACAGGTAAACGAAAACGTGGAAGACCCAGGACAACACTATGAAGAACAATCAAGAACGAGACAATGTCAATGGGTATTAGCACCACCCAGAATATAACAGCTTGCAGCGAACTGAAATTCATGGAATAACATAACGTCTGCCCTATGTCAGCCCTTGGCACCAAGGGAACAAATTAACTATCTAAATCTCATCGCACACCAGTGTGTTCTATTCAATAGCACATCATTTGATATCATCTCTGACCATATAATGTGAAGTAAACTACGGAGACATCTGTTGGGATATTTCTGCAGATTTGATGTCATTTTCTGAGTTTTATACCATGTTTTGGGGCCATAAAACAATACAGATTTCACATTTGTATTAAACAACTTAATCGTGTTTCTCTGGAACAGTACTCAAAATCCCACACTGGTCAAAGATTATTGAAAGCAAACCAGGAATTATTAATTCTGTTATCAACATTCTGATATGTTTATCCTTCTTTTTTTATCAACATCCTGATATGTTCATCCCTCTTTGTTATCAACCTTCTCATATGTTCATCCCTCTATCCTATCAACATCCTGATATGTCCATCCCTCAATGTTATTAACATCCTGATATGCCCATACCTCGATGTTATTAACATCCTGATGTGTGTATCCCTCATTGTTATTAACATCCTGATATGTCCATCCCTTGTTGTTATTAACATTCTGATATGTCCCTCCCTCGATGTTATTAACATGCTGATATGTTCATCCCTCATTATTATTAACATCCTGATATGTCCATCCCTCGATGTTGTTAACATCCTGATATATTCATCCTTCATTGTTATTAACATTCTGATGTTCCTTTTTTTACCGTTTTTGCTTTCAACCATATGTTAGTTGTAGCATATTTACTCCCATGAAAAAATAACAGCGTATCAAGTCCATCATCATCATTAAGTGTCGTCTCAGCAACGAAGACTGGCTGCAAGGGATCTCCAACATCCCCTGTCTCTTGTCTTGGTGGTGCATTCTGCTAGACTGTAGCCTGTTCATCGTGTGATGTTACTCTCCCACTTGTATCTCTGCCTACCTCTTGCTCGCCTCCCTTTGACTTTACCCTCAAGTAAGGTCTTCAATAAGGTGTCATGTCTTTTAATGTGTCCAAAATATTTTATTTGCCTGATCTTTATTACTCTTAGTAGTTCTTTCTTCATATTAAGTGTCTTTAGCACCTCTTTATTTGTTTTCTTCTCTTTCCATGATGTTCTCCCTATTCTTCTATATACCCACATCTCAAAGGCATCAATTCTGTCTTCTAATTGTTTATTTAGTGTCACTGTTTCTGAGTCATACATTAATATAGAATAGATATAGCATTTTATAATTCTTATTTTTAACTTGTTTGTCATTTGTTTAGATGTTAATATTTTCCTCATGTTATTGAAGGTACTTTTAGCCATTCCTATTATCCTTTTAACTTCTGTTTCACATCTGCCATCATTTGTGATTATGTGTCCAAGATATTAATAATTCTTTACTTGTTGTAGTTTCTCTCAGTGTATGTTTATGTTTAGCTCTTGCTCTTCTGTGTCTTTGCTGATTATCATGGTTTTGGGTTTTTTTTATATTTATATCCAGTCCATATTCATTACTTGATTTATTGACTTGATCTATTAGTCTTCGTAGTTCATGTTCACTTTCTGCAAAAATAACAGTGTCATATGCATATCTCAGGCTGTTTATTATTTTCCCATTGATCTTGAGTCCTGGCATTTCTTCTATATTTTTAAAGATATTCTCTGTGTAGATATTAAATAGGCTTGGTGATAAAATGCATCCTTGTCTTACCCCTCTTCTTATTTCTATGTATGGAGAGTAGCAGTTTTCACATCTTATTAATGCAGTTTGTCCCCAATATATATTTCTAATCAGTCTGATCTCTTTTCCATCTATGCCTATTTCTTGAAGACATTTGATTAAATTTTCATGTTGGACTCTGTCAAAGACCTTGCTGTAATCTATGAAACAAATATATATTTTTTCTTGGACTTCTATATATTTATCTATCACTAGTCGGATACTCAGTATAGCTTCTCTGGTTTCTTTGTTTTTTTCTAAAACCGAATTGTTCTTCACCGACCTCCGTGTTTATCTTGTTCTTAATTCTTTCATGTATTATCTTTATGAGTATTTTAGTTAAATGACTCATTAGTCTTATTATTCTATATTCTGTACAGTCCACAGTCCTGGGCGTCTTAGGTAGTGGTATGAATATTGATGTTGTTTGGTTTCTAGGTATGTGGCCTGATTCATATATGTCATTGCAAAGTTCTATGATAATATCCACACCAAATTCATTTAGAGTTTTTATTATGTCTGTTGTTATGTTGTCAGATCATGCTGCCTTTCCACATTGTATTGATTTTATTGCATGTTCTACTTCTGCTTTCAGTATTGCTGGACCGTCATTGTTGTGTATTGTTGGTATTATGTTCCGTTGGTTGGTCATCAAACAGTTCTGTCACATAATTTGCCCATCATGTAAGTACTTCTGTTTTATCAAATATTATTTTCCATTTTTATCTTTAATGTAGCCACCCCTATTTATAGGATTTTTCTTATTTGTGATCTGCCTTATTTCCTTATGCATTAATTTTGTCTTCTGTTGTATGGACATCTCCTCTATTTCATTGCATTTTGATTTTAGCCATTGTTTTTTCGCTGTTCTGCACATGTTACGTATCTCCTTGTCTATAATTGAGTATTTTGGGGTATTTTTAGCTTTTTTTCTGACATTTTCTCTAATATGTCATCTGTCATCCATGTTTGTGTGTTCTTGGCTTTTCTTATTGGTAAATTTTCATTTGCTGTTTGAATACTTTTCCTTAAGCTGTCCCATTTATTGTCTATTTTCTCTTCTGGATGTTCCCTTCTGTATTGTTCCATGCATTCTATTATTAGATGTTCATATCTATTCCTTTCATCTACAAGGTATTTTTGTTGTATGTGGTTGTTTTAGTGCTGATGCGTCTATCTGTGGTTCTTGAACTCTTTTTTGTACTATATGTTTAAGCTTGACATGTATTTTGCACAGTACTGGATTGTGGTTAGAGTTGATATCTGTACCTGGATATGTTTTCGTGTTTTTGACACTATTTCTAGATCTGTTGTTGATCATAATATAATCTATTTGGTTCCTCTGTAACAAGTTACAGAGGCAAAATATTTTATTGCAAATTATATAAGAAACAGCTACAACATTACTTGTAACGGTGAAACAATTTCTAAAATTTTCAAAAATTATTCATACCACAAAGGCAAATTTAGCTATAACTTAACTCAGTTGTCAAAAATACAATGACGGGAAATTCAGTCAAGAAAACGTAATCGTATAACTCTATGTCTTTCCTTCAGCACAGTTGATTTCTGGGAAATATTCTACGGAAGAAACTAGTTATGAGAAGGTCTTTAATACAAAAGAAACATCAATACTGATCTTGATTATCGATCAAGCTAACAAAAATACTTTACCTCAAGAAAATTGACTTTCTCTGAATTCAATGCAGTTTACGTCGGTGATGGAACTTGTATGAAGATAAATACAAAAGAAAAAAAAGAACAAATTTTTTCAGAACATGAACAATTGTACATTTCTTCCTTGTGGTTGGCTTAATGTTACGAAGATATGAATGTGAGTGGTATTGTCGCAGGCATATGCTACTCGGTTGAGAGGGACGGAGTACATATGGGGTAACTTAAGTACAATGATGTCAATCTTCTACAATTTTGGGACCATTTAGCCTGCACTCTATAGTTAATATTGCTGAAACATTGGAAATACCACTAGGCAATGACCAGCCAAATAACTTAACAGATCTACTATTTGCTGACGATCAGTGCCTACTAAACAGTTCGAGCAAAGAGCTACAAGATCACATAAACCTACTCAGCGAAAGCTGCACCATATACAATATGAAGATCAGAACAGGGAAAAAACAGAAGTAATCACTATAGACAGAAAACCAAATACAATTAACATAAAGATACATTATCAATTACGGAAACAAGTGCAGGAACGTGCAGTATCTTGAGATACTTACAGACTACAGATGAATGGACAGAAAGGCTGAAACAAGAATTCAAAACAGTAACTACGTAAATTATGAACTTACACCAATTTTGAAATACAAATCTATCCCACTGGAAATGAAAAGGCAGATATTAAATTCAATCTTCATACCAACAGTGTGTTATCAATTAAACAACACGATCACGACCAACTAACAAGAGAGAAAGCTTAGAACGTGAACAATGAGATGTCTAAGAAAAGCAGAAAACAGGTCATGTGAGGAATAAAGAGATTACAAGAATTGTTAGAACAACATATGTGGTCAAATATATTGGAAAAAAAGTTTGAAGTTATTTGACCAATATCCATCACAATATTACTGCAGATGAAGCGATCAAAAGTACCATAACCCGAACACCGATCCTCTTTCAATCGATGACTTACAACAAAAGCAGATCAAGGAGAATAGTTGTCAGACAGACAGATAGATTAGATTAGATTAGATTAGATTAGATTAGATTAGATTAGATTAGGTTAGGTTAGGTTAGGTTAGGTTAGGTTAGGTTAGGTTAGGTTAGGTTAGGTTAGGTTAGGTTAGGTTAGGTTAGGTTAGGTTAGGTTAGATTAGGTTAGATTAGATTAGATTAGATTAGATTAGATTAGATTAGATTAGATTAGATTAGATTAGATTAGATTAGATTAGATTAGACAAACAGACAGATAGATAGATGAAAGTTGCAATAACTAGAAATTAGTTTTATGTTAACCTCATTTATCAAGGCCATCTTGCTATCGATTTTGTTAGTGAATTTCATCCTTAATTATCTATACCATTAATGTATATCATTTTTATTAACTATCTGCTAAATACACGCTATTCTTAATTACCGATCTTGATTGCAAATATTTTAAATTAAATATCTGGATAGAAAACATCATTCTTAATTACCGAACTGGATAAAAAAAATACCATTCTCAATTACTGAGCTGGATGGTGAATATCATTCTTAATTACCGATCGATAGTAAATATCATTCTTAATTACCAATGTATAGTAAATATGTTAATTACTAATCCGGATAGAATATATCATTCTTAATTACCGATCTAAATAGTAAATGTCATTCTTAATTACCGATATGATTAGTAAATATCATTCTTACTTACCGATGGATAGTAAATATCATTTTTAATTACCGATTTCAATAGTAAATATCATTCTTAATTACCGATATGAATAGTAAATATCATTCTTAATTACCGATATGAATAGTAAATATCATTATTAATTACCGATATGATTAGTAAATATCATTATTAATTATCTATTTCGACAGCAAATATCGCTCTCAATTTCTGATATCTTTACTTCACACGATAAAAACAATTTACTGTCTCCAACATCACTGATTCCAATACAATCCTGTGAACAAAAGGAACTAGCAAATGTGAAGTGTTATAGGCTGTCTAAATATCATTATTCATGATCGATCTAGCTACCTGACAGTTGTATCCCAAGTTCGATCAATAACTTCACAATCTTACCAATACTGGTACATGTTTAGCAACATCACTAAGAATAAGGAACAGCATTGATATTGGAGAAGATGATACGTGCTTCATTAGAAACATATGTGAACATGTTGTAAGAATCAATATAGTTGAGAATTACAACCGTTAAAAAATAGGTAATAATAAACATAATTTTTTACGAGTAAAATATCAATAAATCAATTTGTTGAAGGGCCATATATATATATATATATATATATATATATATATATATATATATATATATATATATATATATATATATATATATATATATATATATATATATATATATATATATATATATGTTTTAACTTTTGAGGCCGTACCAGAATTTCGGCTAAATTTCTAGTCTAGATAGTAAATATCAAAAATCATGTTCTGAATTCCTGGGGGAAGGGGGGGGGGGTAATTGAACACCCCAACCCTCCTCGCTACAACTTATCTGCGGGTTTCACCTGTTGTGAATTTATGTGACCTTAAAATACTAGCGGTAATCAATAAATGAAGACCATTGATACAAGAAATGTATTGTTTGTTTCCTGGAAGATGAGTGGCTGTTATGAGCATCTAGTTATACACAAATACAATTGATATACATTGTTCTTCGTGGATTAGATCCGTGTAAAAATAAATTCTTGTTTTTTATACGATTGTTATTTATTTTAGCTTGACATTTGCTCGTAATATATTGATCGTTATGTAGTATCGTAAATGTATATCTATCTATCTATACGCTGTGGCCCTCGTTTGCCTTGCGGCGTCAGGGGTGAAAGAGTTCTCTGGAGATGGCCTTCTTGTGTGCTGTTTGTAAGCTTGTTCCTGTGGCTTTTTTGTTTTCTGTGATCCATCTTTTACATGAACTGCCTCTGGCTTTATAGCCGGTATGTCTATTTGTCATGGTCGTTTGTGACATGATTTCTGTTGGTAATTATCTGTCTGATACTATCGTTTCTAATTCTATCTCTTAATGACACTCCGAGTATTCTTCGTAGAGATGTCATTTCTGCTGTCATTATTTGTCTTTTGTCTTGAAATGTCATTGTCCAGGTTTGATACTGGTAGCACAGTGATGGAATAATAAGTCTTGTATAATGCAACTTTAGTGTCTATGTTTACATTTTTGTTCTTCAAAATATGTGTCATCTGTCATGTAGGATCTGGTATGTTTTGTTGCATATATTTTGTATCTCTTTACTGGTTTTCCCCTCACTGGATATAATGCTTCCTAAGTAGGTGAACTCATTTACCTGTTTACGGTGTTTATCGTCGATGGAGATAGTGATATTTCTTTCTTTCTTTGCTATTGCCATTATTTCTGTCTTTTCAATATTAATCTTCATGTTGGCTTTTTGACATGTTGTGTGGAGTCTGTTCATATGTTCTTGCAATTGTTCTTCTAATGTCGCTATTAGTACTTGGTCGTCTGCAAAGAGTAGTTCGTTCAATTTGTCTTTTATGTTATCTTCTTCGTTGGTACTTGTTATTTTACAGATGGGGTCGATATATGTTATAAAAGGTAGGCGGGATAGGATACACTCCTGACGGACTCTTGATTGAATTTTGGAACTTATTTGACACACCTGCATTTGTTCTTACTGCACATTGGCTATTAGCATAAATGCCCTTGCATACATTGATTAAATGTTCTGGTACTCCGTATATTGATAGTGTTTTACATAGTTGTTGTCTTTCTGCTCTGTCGATGCCTTTTCTTGGTTGACGAATGCGATGTATAATTCCTTGTTGTTTTCTGTCGCTCTTTCTGTTATCTGTCCAAGTGTAAATATAGCACCCGTTTAGCTTTTGTACTTACGGAAGCCCATTTGGGTGTTTTAAGTTGTCGTTCAATGTATTATCGTAATCGTTGTTCTACTATTTTGTTAACAATTTTTCCTATGTGGCTTATATCCATCTGTATTTTGTGCAGTCTCTCTTACTGCTTTTTTTCTTCCATATGGGAATGATTGTCGCGTCTCTCCAGTGTTCTAGTGTTTCTTGTTTCTTCCATATTACATTGAAAAGTCTGTGTAGCCATTTTTTCCCGCTCTGTGCTACTGCTTTGAGTAGTACTGTTTGTATGTTTTCAGAGCCTGTTGCTTTGTTTATTGGTGTTTTGTTTATTGCATTTTCTATTTCCTATAGTAGTAAATTTGGTTCTAGGTTCGCTGCTGTAGTGTTTATTGTTGTGTCTTCTTCTCTTTCTTTTAGGTTTAGTAGTTCCTTGAAATATTGTTGCCATCTTTCCATTATTTCCTTCGGTTTTTTTTAGTGCATTACCGTTTTCGTCATTTATTATTTCTATTGGTTCATATATATCATCTTTGTTTCTCATGTTCTTGATTTTCTTGTAGAACCTCTTTTGTGCATTTTTATAATCTGCGTTGAGCATGTCTCCATATTCTTTTCATGAGTACATTTTGGCAATTTTAAAAACTTTTTTGGCATTTGTTTTTGCTGTCTTGTGTTCCCTGTAATCTACTTGGTTTTTATTTTTGACCCATTTCTTATATTTCTGTTTATTTTCTCATGTGGCTTTTTTTTGACTTCTTCATTCCACCATGCTGTTATTTTTAATTTCCTTTCACTGTTCTTCTTGTATCCGCATGCTTCTCCTGCTGCTTGTGTTATACCGTCTTTGAATAGTTTCCATTCGTCTTCTGTTGTTGTCGTATCTACTTGTAATTTTGCGATTTTTTAATGTGATTTTGTGTGTGTATTGCTCCCTTACCGTGTCGTTCTTAAGCTTGTGTATTTTAATTGTTGTTGGTTTTTTATCTTTGTTGTTGTCTTTCTTCATTCTCTTTCTATTTGCTTTTACAGCTACTATTACTGTTTTATGGTCGGTGTCTACACACATGTTTGGTGTGGCTTTTGCGTCGGTTATTTTCCTTCTGTTGGTTCTTTTTGTTAATATAAAGTCTATCTGGTGTTTTCAGTCTAAATCATTCCACTTGTACCAGGTGTGAACTTGGGATTCTCTGTGCTTGACGAATGTGTTAGTTATGAATAGGTTGTTCTGAATGCACATTTCAATTAATCTGTAACCGTTGTCATTTGTCTTGTTTATTATGTCTCCGAACGGTCCAATGTATTCTTCTATTCCATATCTTTCTGGTCCTAAGTGGGCGATAAAGTCTCCTAATACAATTACGTTTTCTTCTGTAAATGTGTCTTCAGTAATTCACCCTTTTTAAAAAAAATGAATTTCTTCCCCCTTGTGAGCAATTTTTTTACAATTTTCGCGAAATTTTGGTAACCCTTTCTGGGGAAAAACATTAATGCAGAACTCTGGCGATACCTGATTTGTTTAAATTTTTTTTTCTATTTCTATTTCTAGGCTTAACATTTCTGACTCTGCGGTGTCTTGATCTTCTCCTATATAAGTATGTTGCATGAGAATGTTAGGGTTATACAGTTCTTAAAAATATTCTTTTCATCTATTCTTCAGATCATTTCCATTAAGTAGAAGTATTTTATCTCTGTTGGTTATTATTGTAGTTGTGTTGTAGCTTGTATTATCATTCTCATTGCGTTGACACTTTTGAAGAAATCTCTAGGGTTATTCTTACATTGGCCTGTTAGGTATTCTCCATATTTGCACCAGGAATTCTCTTTAGCTTCTTTGACTATTATTGTATTTCGCCTAGTTAGTCAATACTGCATATAATCATTCTGGTTTTTTTTATATTTCAACCAAATTTTAAAGCAATGTTTCTTTATTTGTGCAGTTTCTTTGTAGTTCTTCAGTCCGCCATGATGTTACCTGTAAAAGGTTAAAGCGACTAAATCGACAAGATGACATCGAATGTGTCCGAACAAAATAACACAGATATCACAACTATTCAATAAACGACAGCACATCACATTCCGACGCCCGGATAGCAGTCTATTAAATAGTGAAAATTTGTGAAAGAACACATTAGAACACAACCCTTCTCTATATATTGAAGATCGATGTTTATACTCTCACAAAAGACCTCAATGACTTTTATAACCTGTAGCTGTCTTGTCACGTTTCATTGAAAAATCAATCTTGTTACATCGAGCAGGAAGAGTTGACTCTCTTTGTACTTCTGATTTCGATCGCTAATAATGTCTATATATGCAATGTTGTCTCCTGCTTAAAATGGACGGTGCTCTCAATTTCTTCTTTCATCATAACTTGATATCTTAGTGACTGGATTACCACAACCGCGACCTCCACTATCTTTTATGGTTGTTAAGCTCTGATATAACCAAATTGGACAGATGTCCGCGGTTGAACGTCCGACTTCAGAATTAGCTTCTGGGTCACTATGATGATATGTGGGATGGGACATTCTACTCCACCCCATTATCTCCGCAATCGCCTCTTACTACAAGCAGAACGTAGACGCGTTACCTTTCTTTGCTCCCCTTTCGGGCCGCGGAAACATACGGGCGATATAGCGAATATCTTTTTCAGCATCAGCACATTATGCACCATTAACTACGCAGAGACTATCATGATTTTAGCATGTATGGAAGCACATTATGCACCATTAACTACGCAGAGACTATCACGATTCTAGCATGTATGGCAGTAGCAAAAGCACCTTTAATATCCTTTGCTTAATTAACCTCTGCTTAATATCCTTTTTAACTGGTTAAAAAGGAGTAGAGGATCGACTTAATTGTAATACATTTTTCTTATATGTATTCCGTCTTCTCAATAAAACAGCTCGTCGCCTGCCAATAGTACACTCATGGAACGTAATTTCGTAGCTTTGAGTGTTAATTCCCAGGTATCTTCAGGAATATGCACACTTTGCAAACACGACTTCGGGAATGGGATTCGAACCCGAAACCTCTTGAATACACAACGAAAGCTTAACTATTACTCCATGAAGATCTCCTTCAAATCTTTTAATTTCAGTTCTCATCACGTTCTTTGGTGGCTTCCACTTCTGCTACCCTTGGGCTCCTATGTATTAACAGTTATAGTGTTGTCAATGGTTTCCTTGGTAACATAAATTCAATCACGTTATCGATTTCTAAACTTCTTATCTCTAGATCATTTACAGGCTCATAAACCTGTATATTTTGTCCACCCTCTAACTTCTGTGTTGTCTGTCGGCTGCCAGGGCACGAAAAGGTAACAAAGAATAGTGAAACTGTTACCTGCCACTAACCTGTAAATGGCCACTAAAGAGGTTTTGGGATAGAGTTATTTCATAGAGGAGTAAATGTTATCCAGAGGCTATGCTGAAGGTGGATTGTCAGGAGATAATGCGCAGATATCACAGCCAAGCTGTAAACTATGACATAACGCATTCCATTCTCTGCACTATACCCTGCTAATCTGCATGAGTTTGGGAATGAATGCAGAAGAGGAAGACGAAGAAACTTCTGCAAAATAACCTGTACTGCAAATTTCATTACTTTGATGCTGTTGCAACGTTCTTGGACTCAATGTCCATTGCTAAAGGTGTGTTCTTTGTGTTTGCAATTTTGAGAAAAGGGTTAGCACTAGCATGTAGTCCTGGTACTCTCTATATGTTGTGTGACTGGATTACGATAACCTCGACCATCCACTATCTTTTATGGTTAAAAGCTCTGAGATTACCAAATTTGGCTATTGACTGAAGTTAACCAAATCGTACTTCACCATAACAGACATATAAATTCATTATAACAAAGCATACTTCAACATAACAAAAACATAAATTCACTATAGCAAAGCATACATCACTATAAGAGATATATAAATTCACTATTACAACGAATATTTTACTTTAATAAGTGCTTTTCATTTTAGCAATAAGGAAGTCCTGTTAGTGAAATATGTTTACAGTTTAGGGGAATATCTGCATCTTTTTAGGTGCATAGTTGATTTGGCCTGTGCTATCCTGTTTTACGCGTGACCTTACGTATAGAACGCAGGTCTCAGAGTTCTGAGGTCCCGGGCTCAATCCATGGTTAGAACATTGTTTTTTTTTCTTTAGGAGGTGCAATTAAAATTATTCCTGTACACGTCGTGGCAACAGCTATGGCAAAGTTACCTTTATTTCCACAGACAAAAGGCCTCCTTGCACTGCTTAACAGAAAAACACGCAGTAATGAAAGTTTTTATTTTTGTATTTATGGAACATGTTGACTTCTAAGAAGTGGTGTAGCTAACCCCACTGCCCAAGTTTCCTTACGCGCCTGTTCTCAAAATTGCCTGTTTAGGTGCAGCAATACAAGGATGAGGTACAACTGTGGTGCTCAAACATTGTTCATCTGTGACCCCTGTTTGTGACAATTTTATTTTTCCGTGTCCCCCTTGTATTTAAAAAAAATATATGGTCATTATTTTTTGTGTGTAAGACACCATTCAACACAAAGAATCATTATAATTATTTTGCTTTATCGTTCATGTGATCACCATCATGTGACCCTCTGGACGAGTCTGTAGCATCAATGTCATAATTCTCTCCGTGGCCCCGGAGAAAGTTTCACTTTGGGAACCGCTTAACACAAGTTAGATTACATGTGTCGTGTACATTGATGTCCATTTGATGTATCTAATAAAATGTCATACTTTGGAAGATATTCTTATTAAAGATAACTTGTAAATGTGTACAGTCTTCATTCAAAGTAGAATGCATGAGTTAGAAGATTCATTTTCATGAACGACTTACAACCTATTATGCTGTAAGGGAAGCAACCACATATTAATTGAATATATTTTTTTAAGAAAAGGGTAAAGGTTATCTAAGGGAAGGAATAATGACAAATAATGCTTTTTTATCAACTTTGAGTGCTGTTCCTTTATTACACGCTCATTCTCCTTTGTTAAGGCCTAGTGTTCCCGATGCCCGAAACTGAAGCAAGGTAGAACAGGTACCTTGGCCGTCAAAGACCAGCTAATAACCTCACAGCAGCAGAACAGAAACTGATCAGTATAACAAAATATTGGTGGCTTACCCTATTCAGCATGTAGTCACCAACCCAACATTTTAAAAATCACTACAGTCAAAAAATACTGGGTTGATGGCACATCCTCAACAGGATATGCTACCAATCTTTTTAGAAGTGATATTGTAGGCACAACACATACGTTCAGCAGTTTCTAGCTGCTTTCTAAAACAGTCCTGATGCACAATTGCCTGCGGTGAGATTTGAATCAGGGACTTTGGCTATCACAGACGCGCACAATACCACAGAGTCGGTCTGACTAGTATAGACACTGTTAACAAATGTTTCTTTTTTTTTCCTCAGCGTTCGTTCTCAAACAGTTCGTTCTCCTGCAGATGAACAGAGTGCAATTCATAGAGCGAAATGCGTTCTGTCCCGTATCGCATGTTGGCTGCGATATTAGCACCTTCCCGGTCTTCAGTATGACTTCTGTTGCACTTTGTCCCTCTATGCGATGAGACAACCTACCAAACTCACAAAACATCGTTAGTTGCCTCTTACATGTAGCATGTTAGGCAACAGTATTGTTAATCGTTCCTTCTCTTTTATAAAATGTACTCACTGCGCAAAACTGAAATCCAACAGCAAAGCTTGAAACGGAGTAATGAACTAATAACTATACACACGCACACAAATCGACGTTTTCGACCAAAAGGCCTTTATCAAAGTTACATACACATATGCATCTAAAGCGACACGCAGGGACAACACGACCGGCGCTCACATGTCAAGCGAGAAATAGGTCAGAGGTGACACAAACAGGAAATGTACAAAAATAGGAAATATACAAAACAAACCCAAATAAATATGAAAAAGAGACAAACAGAGATTAAGATGTTCTTCATTCGCAAGCGAAAATGAACATTGCATGAAAAACAATAAATGTGATGAACAAGTACCAAAAAAAAAAAAACATTTGTGATTAATTTGGTTTGTGAGTTCGTAGATGTCCGATGAGTCTGATTCGTGTCAGAAAAGTTATATTTCAGTGCATGCAGGGGTGCAAATGGTTCGGGGAAGGAGAAATTTCCGATTTGTTCTTCCGCTTTCGTCGTTTGTAGATAGCCCGCAGTGCTCTTAATTTTTTTCAAATTTAGTGATGTCAGTAGTGATCTCGGTGTGCCAAGCTAAACGAACAAGGGCTGTAGTCTCCCAGGAGCTAGGATCGATGTTGCAGTGCTTGAGAAAGTTTTTCCGGTGATCTTTCAATCGCTTTTTCTGTCCTCCGCTTGAACGTTTACCATCGCACAGCTCCCATATCTTTGGAAGACGCTTGTCTGGCATACGGACGATGTGGCCAGTTCAGTGGAGTTGGGACCTAGTCAGCATGGCATGGATGCTTTGCATACGGGACTTTTTAAGGATTTCCGTGTTTTGTGCTCGATCCTGCCAACGTACTCCATGAGGTTTCTTAGGCACCGCAGGTGGACAGAGTTAAGCTGTCGAGCATATTTTGATAAACTGTCCAGAATGACGCAGCATAAAACAGTGTTGGTAGAACCACTGCGCGGTAGACACCCAACTTAGTTGTCCAACTTAGACCACTCCTGATCCAGACGTTGGCACGATGACTTTCGCAGAACAACATCCTCATCAATTGTCACAGTTTCCGATAGGGTGCTGCCGAGATATACAAACCTATTGGCATTATTGAGTTTTTGTCCCTTTACTGTGATTACTGGTTCTGTATAGGGAACACCATGCGCTGGTTGATACATTACTAATGTCTCGATGTGCTGATGGTGAGACCGAACGCATCACATGCTAAAGAAAAGAGGTTCATGCTGCCCTGCATATCTTTCAGAATGGTAGCGTTTAGTGCACAATCGTCGGCGAAAAGAGGTCGCGAACAATGTCTGTCTTGGTTTTGGTCTTGGCCAAGCAGAAATGTCTGAACAATCCGATTTTATTCATTTGTCAGGCGATCATTGATCCCTAAAGGTTTTATAGTGCCAAATTCATATATAAAGCGGTTCTCAAGCGCGAGACGGGTTCGGTCGTCAGAGATGCCTTAATGGCCGTTTATTGAATATCATAGACGCTCCAATGGTCTGTGCCGTTGAAGTGAGCGTCGACAGAATAACCAGAATGATGTCTTATGCCGTGTAGGTGTTCTCAGAATAGGTCAGCCAGCCTCCTGGCAGTCTCACCTATGTACGTCATAGTGCCCCGTTTAAACCAGGAAGCTCAAGCATCACTGTCACCACTAAAAACCTTCCAACAGAACTAATTAAAACCGCATTCGTTACCTCTTTTCATTTTCGGTTGGTCACTATTTACATACTAGGAATCACATGCCATAAATAGCCAAGGCGACTCCAAGTATACAAATAGTGACCAACTGAAAGTCAAAAAATAAAACAAAAACGTAACGAATGAGGTCCTAATTTTTTTCTTTTGGGATGTCCTTTTTACCGCCGACGGCGACGGTCTCAAATCGTTCACTGTAACCTTTTGGATATCTCCTTGGAGCGGATGTTTAGCTGTAACCGCCCACATTAAGACATGTATGCTAAATTGGTAATCTTCCTGCTCTCATGACTATTTACTTGCTTCGACATACACGAAGTGACCAATGAAAATCGTTGGAAGTCAACTGCGTCATTTTTGAAGAATTATATCCTATGACTCAGCAGGACTGCGCAATTGATGAAACATACGGCGAATCTGTTTGTCTTGTGCTTATGAGGTCACGGGTTCGAATACTACTCGTGACGCCTTGTCCACATGGTGATTTATTCCCTAGATCACTAACTATTATCGCGTGAAGCTACAGGGTGATAGCTGCATTGGGTGATAATCTGGGCACCCGACGTGATGCTTCGTTGAGAGAATCGGTGTATATATGAGGAAACTCGAGTTCAATGAAGTCAAACCTCTACGCAATTCGAACCCTTTTTAACTGTGACCTTTATGGTCAGGGTTATTTTAATATGACCATATATTACACAAAGGGTAGGATTCAATCCGACACTCGGACAACTCGTCCGCCTCCCTTACAAATGTGGACAACGAAGAATGAATGGACGGTCACAGTCGGAAACAGCTGAAAATAATCCAGCGTTCGTGGAAAACGCCAGGCATTTTTGTTTATGGGGACTAAAGAAGAGTAGTAAACATACATCTCTAAATCTATAGCATCACACATAGGCTCTCGGTTGCTTTCAGTTAATTGTGTAAATCGTGATACACGTGTCTATAGAAATCTTTGTGACATTTCCATGTTTCCATTTCAGCTCTGTCATGAACTTTCAAGAGTAAGAAACTTTCTGACTATGTCACTGTGCATCACGGCGAGAGGCTATTCTGAGATTTCTGTTAGTCACTTTCCACGAATCCCTCAATAATATAATTATGCAATCCTGTCACTAGCCAATGAAAATCACGTAAACGGTTCTTTCAGTCAAGAAAAGTGGCATCTGCTTGTGATCAGCCGAGACATCTAAATATAACAGCAGTCGGCGAACTTCTATGTCACAACTGGGGGGTGGGGGGGGGGGTCATTCGGGACTACCAGCTTAAGACCACTTCTAGTTGGTTTAAATTCTAGTTGGTTTAGTCCGTTTTAAACCACTTCTATTTGGTTTAAATTCTAGTTCATATGGTCCGTTTTAGACCACTTCTAGCTGGTTTAAATTCTAGTTGGTTTGGTCCGTTTTAAACCACTTCTAGTTGGTTTAAATTCTAGTTGGTTTGGTCCGTTTTAAACCACTTCTAGTTGGTTTAAATTCTAGTTGGTTTGGTCCGTTTTAAACCACTTCTAGCTGGTTTAAATTCTAGTTGGTTTGGTCCGTTTTAAACCACTTCTAGTTGATTTAAATTCTAGTTGGTTTATTCCGTTTTAAACCACTTCTAGTTGGTTTAAATTCTAGTTGGTTTAGTCCGTTTTAAACCACTTCTAGTTGGTTTAAATTCTAGTTGGTTTAGTCCGTTTTAAACCAGCACACCTAGAAAACAAGTACTTCTACAGGATGGTCTTACGTGATTATCTCAAGCAACATTAACATTTTTGGTATATACGACTTTGTACATTTAATCGGCTGGCGACACAACGTATATGCAAAGCGATAAATGACTCGTAGCATCAAGCTAAAATGGGTGATCCTGTTTGAGATCATTTCGCAGGATTATTCTGCAGTAGGGCTAGGTCTATATACGAGAAATATGAGCCATTTTTGGTGACAATCACCCTTTCTGTAACGCCCATAGTTGTCCTTTGTATATCTAGATGGCTGTGTTGATCATCGCGTATTAGAGATGATGTACTGAGGTTGTGGTAACTGGATTACCGAAACAGCAACCTTTACTATTTTTTATGATTAAAAGCTCTGATATAACCAAATGTCACTAACGTCCGCGTTTGAAATAAGCGTACCGCACAGAGGTACATTTTACTCAAACCAAAAAAATGAATGAACGCTCTGAACTATTCCCGAGAAGTACTTGAGACAAACCAAGCAAAGAAAGCACTATTCTGCCTTTCAGTCGAATTCTGAATCCCTCGAAAAGTCTCGACCAGTCTCCAAAACTAGACACGAGCACTTCAATGCTGAAACTAGTGGGCCGGTTAAGGACTTTTGAGACCCGGTGGTTAATTTTCAATCAACACGTTGAAAACACCGATTACAACATGGCAGATGGGGCAGTGCTAAAGTTACATTAGTTTTACGACTCAGTGGGGACGGTGCTCGGGAGAGTTGAAATTTGTGTCAAGCTGAAAATAATCGAATAATAGAAAGAGAAGAGTTGTCTGTTCGTTTTCTCGGGACCGGAGAGGGAGCAAAAAATATCAACATTGGGACATGTCATATATAGGGTATTCCTTCTCTGCGTTTCTTCTCAGATACACTTGCAGATTTGCAGGATGTAGTCCGGAGGGGGAAATGAATTGTGTCATGGCTTACAGCTTTGCTGCGATACCTGCTCCTTTAAGCCTGACACATCCGACCACAGCACGACTTCTGCGCCACTTTAATCCTAAATGGAAATAGACAGCCAACTGCAACACTTAATCGCCTCAGTCACTTCTTACGACATACATGGAAGATAAACAGTGTTACTATTCTGTGTCCCCCTTTTGGGCATCGGCAAAAGGTGATGCATGTGGTAAGAGGTGGTTAAAGATGTTTGGTGGAAGGATAGAGATTGTTTTTTCAAGATCAGGGACCTCCCGAAGTCATGCTGAAGTCTGATGTGTTAGGCTGTAAAACGATACCCCAAAGCATTCTGTTTTCTTAATCACGTCCTGCTCACCAACAGATCGAACGTAGACGAAGGAATGAGAAGAGAGCCATGAAGATGAATACATTCAATAACGCACTTCTTCATTTTCTAAATACCTGCACACACTCCTACTGGTAAACAGGATGGAGTCCAGAAAATTGAATTATTTCTGTCCCGGTTTACAGTTTTGCTGCGATAGTCCTTCAATTTGCATAGAAAGTCACCCTGTATCATTACGCATCCAGTAAAATTGTGGAGGATGACAGTTGTGTTATTTCTGCCTGTCAGTATGGGAAGTATCGAAGAGGATATTAGCGCCACTGAATAATATTCTACGATATATGTACTACAGGTGAAATATTGATATAAAATGATGTACTACAGGTGAAATATTGATTTATTGAAATATTGAAAAACTGATTTAGTTTAGTCAACTGGAGCTTCAAGTAGTATTCTTTTAGCTCCAAAAATGTCACGGCTGGGGAGCTAGAATTTCCCCTTCACCCCCGGGCGGTATTTTGTCCACCGCTGATCAAGACTGTTTTGTGTGTAAGTACTCATTCACTTTGATATAAACAAAGAAGGCTCGCTTCTAACGTAGAAGTGATATCTCTCTGAAACTATCCTCCAGTTTTTATTGCAACTTATTTCTCTGGAAAGAGGAACATTTTCTTAAACGATTATTCTGTATCTTATTCTGTTTTCGTTCTCAAACTCCTGCAGTTTAGCAGGATGTAGTCCGGAGAACATAATATGTTATGTCATGGTTAACAACTTAGGCGAGATATCTCCTTCAGCGTTCAGCATCTGCGGACCAGTTAGATTGTCAGGCCTATCTTCAGGACTAAGTTCAACATCTTCTCCAGGTTAGAGCAGCTGCATCATAGTTTTTGCCTCAAATCTATATCTTTTGACCAGATCAGCTGTCTCTCCTCTTTGTATGTTGGACAGTCCTGAAGTATGAGTATGGGGGTTTGGGTTCCGGATCCACAAGGATATCCATCTAAATATGAGATCCTCAGTCGGTAAAAGTAACCCAACAGTCTTCATCAAGCCTATTATATGGCGAAATAGTGAGGTCAGTTGGTATCATTGGATGTGATGTATTGCATGAGGTTTGTCTTCCCCTTCCATTTATTTCTTCCACTTTGATTTTTTTATGTTCTAGATAATTGTTGTTGCTTCTCTATAGGACAGTGGATGTCTGTGTTGTTATATTTCACTACCTGTCCTGGATAGACCATCCACTGTATCATTTCCCACGGTTCCACAATGTGGTGGTACCTAGCTCTTCTCCAGATCTACCTACTTCTATTGCTAGGATTGACGTTTTGACGATTGTCAGTGTTCTTCCTTTGATTCTTTAGGATCGGTAGTCTTAGAGTAAGGACTCATAGTCCGGAATGAAAAATGTATGTGTGTCCTCTGAATCATGTATACACCTTATATCAGTCTGATTTTTTTTTCTTCATGAATTCTTGTAGCTGAAGCTTTTTAAAACTAATGCAGAGGTTCTCATTGATAGTGACGTAAGACGATCAATCATACCAAACATTAGGGGCAGACAATCAAGATTTCTAGAGCGTGTGCTGAGAAAAATACAGATTGAACACTTAATAACCACTGGAAAGATCAAGGGGAGAAATGATAGGGGACGACAAAGAGAAAAGTTGCTAGATGGACTTGTATTGTGGCACAGTAGAGGTTCACCAACAGAGCTTATTGACAACACAAGATACAGATAGTCCTGAAGAAACATGATCGACTATACCATTCAGCATGGCACTTGATTAATTAATTGATTGATTGATTGATTGCAGCTTTTGTTCTTCACTATATTCGCATTCCACTGAGCAACACTGTGGCGTTGGTTTTAGTCAGTTGCACTACTCTGCTTTCCCCTGAGCCGTTAGCAGACTCACAGGTCGCTTGCACGGGCCCTTTCGATATAAGGAACCCGGCTCAGCTCCTCCTCGGTTTTGGCTGATAGGAGCGACGCGATGATGATAAAGATGATTGTCGCATGATCGTATTTTGTAATAGCATGTGGTCCTTAATTCATCCCAATATATGTGCCATTGCAGGTTAACACACTCCGTCTTCAGCAGACTGGGTTGTATTTTTCTGTCTGGAATGTCTCTTGCAACTTTTCCATCTTCTGATGACACCTGCAAGGCAGTAGTTGTTTGAATGTAGAGTGCTATCTTATGTTTTTATGTAGAGTGCTCTCTCGTGGTTTTTGTAGTGCTCTCCCGTGTTTTTATATAGAGTGCTCTCCCATGTTTTTGTAGTGCTCTCTCATGTTTTGTAGTGCTCTCTCATGTTTTTGTAGTGCTCTCTCATGTTTTTGTAGTGCTCTCTCATGTTTTTGTAGTGCTTTCTCATGTTTTTGTAGTGCTCTCTCGTGTTTTTATGTAGTGTTCCCTCATGTTTTTTGTAGTGCTCTCTCGTGTTTTTTATGTAGAGTGCTCTCTCATGTTTTTATGTAGAGTGCTCTCTCATGTTTTTATGTAGAGTGCTCTCTCCTATGAAAGCTATCTTACTGGATTAACAAACCTTACCTCTCGAGGTATCCCACATCTAGTCTCTAGTTCTACCCTACCGCCTCCATGCCCAACCTCGCCCGGACACACTACTGGCAACATGATCTTATTGCGGCTTATGTTCTCTTGAAGCAGTTTTTTAATAGCTTTAATAGCTGCTCTTCACTGGACGCCTGGACATTTTAATAGGGATATCAGAGGCCGCTAATATCCTGGTCCATCTAGGTAGACAGCAAGGTAGGTTTGGTCCGCGACTGCTTATTCTTCCCGAGACATTGTGGCTTATGTCACAGCTGATCTCTATATCTAGATGATTTTCTACTATCTGCCAACTGTGGTGGCGCCTGATAGGTGTGGTAGCACCCCCACCTCAGGTTGCGATACTGTTTATCCACATCCAGTTTCAGCACGGTTTCTGGATCAAATAACCCTCTACTGCAGCGCTTCTCAATCTTTGCTTGCCTTAAAACAATATTCATGTCTCGCGAAATTCCTACATAGAAACTGTGATTCTATTTTTTAGTATTCACCAAATTAATAAATTTCTGATTACTAAACCTAAATGATTTATCAGTTTTCAAGATTTATTCTAATGCCCAAATAATGGCCGATATGTCGAAAGTCTGTAATAAACTTAGGAATGTGGAATTGAACGAAAATACATTTTAATCCATATGATTGGCATGTTTATTACCATTTCTCGCGGAACACCTAACTTCCTTTCGTGGAACCCTAGGGTTCCCTATGAATGTTGTTCTAGTGTATGAAACAGCGAACCCCGCCAGAAAAATTCCTTAGTCTTCTTCTACGATCTGCATGGCAAGTGATAGTTTGGATACTATTTACATCCCTTTCATGATCCATCAATACTAGGACCATTCAATGTCTAAATAAAGTTTTCTGTGTATCTTTTAAATACACAAATGCCTATTTTAGATTAAAGAACAATCTAACTCATTTTTATCTTTCAAACTTCACAGAAATCTGAAGATTGAATCAGAATTAATGTAATTTTGTCCTTGCACGCCCACTTCATCCATAACACCTCGAACCACGGTCAAGCGCGGCTGGCGCGAGGGGACAACTCTATCCCTTCCGAGGGACATAAGGGAACCTCATTCACGTCAAAGGGATATCACCACATGAAAGCCAGGAGCGATGTTTACGAGAAGTTGCACGACAAAGAAGGGATAATTATGTAGCTCTTTCATCCGAGGCTTCCGATTGTATCTTGGAGACACAGAATGGCGCATTAGAAGGAAGGTTTTGCAAAAGGCATCCAAAATGTCACCGTCACCTTGAACAATTTCCTGAACGGGTCACAGGTTCAGACAAATATTAGTTCACCGCTTGTAAAGGACTACAAACAAACACGAAAATGTTATTCTACTGAGAAAAGAATGCGCCACACGCCTGAAAAAGTCGTTTACTATTTTGTTTCCACGGAAAGAGAGAATCCATACAAGTGTTTAGATAATTCGGTCTAGCAATAAAGTCGTAACATTAATACTTGGCCTATTGGTCTGTTTAGATTTGATCAGTCAAGGGAGATAATTGTTTATTTAATGTGTTTCTTCAGTTTTCTCTCCAGTTACTGTAGTAAGATGCTGTCTGGAACATTGTTCTAAATAGTTATGTATATCGTAGCTGATAAATCTGATCCTTTCTGCTCAACAAATCCGAAGTCAGTTCGAATTTAGTGTTGAAATTTGTTGTTGCAGTTCTTCTTCTGCATGTGTGTACAGTATTCTGCAGTCTCCGACTTCAATATTTAGTTCATGTCTGTGCTCCAATAATCATCCAGTCATATGATGTTTGATACTTCAATATTTAGTTCATGTCTCTGTTTCAATAATCAGGTATAGACATATATTTATGCTAGTGATAGTGTACAGACGTGGTTTGAAATGGAATCAAATAATAGCAACTCTGTAACGTAACCTGTCATGCATGTCGTTCGAGACGACTAATAAGGTCTGGAGATGCAGTTCATTTTCCCATCATATAGAGGGTCAAAGAGGGCCACAGAAGCGATCACGCCGTCACATTCGTCAGGCTGAAATGAACAGATATCGCAGATAGTCTGTAAACCACGATAGTACGAATTCAGCCCTCTTCCGTTCAACAAAAAAAACCTGTTACAACAGGCTTGTCTACGGAGAATTCTCGGAGTAGCAATAAGAGACAAAATCAGAAAAGAAAACATCAGAAGACGAACAAACATAATACCAATCCTGGATTACATCATAAGACGAACAAACATAATACCAAACCTGGATTACATCATAAGACGAACAAACATAATACCAAATCTGGATTACATCAGAAGACGAACAAACATAATACCAATCCTGGATTACATCATAAGACGAACAAACATAATACCAAATCTGGATTTCATCAGAAGACGAACAAACATAATACCAAATCTGGATTACATCATAAGACGAACAAACATAATACCAAATCTGGATTACATCATAAGACGAACAAACATAATACCAAATCTGGATTACATCATAAGACGAACAAACATAATACCAATCCTGGATTACATCAGAAGACGAACAAACATAATACCAAATCTGGATTACATCAGAAGACGAACAAACATAATAACAATCCTGGATTACATCAGAAGACGAACAAACATAATACCAATCCTGGATTACATCAGAAGACGAACAAACATAATACCAATCCTGGATTACATCAGAAGACGAACAAACATAATAACAATCCTGGATTACATCAGAAGACGAACAAACATAATAACAATCCTGGATTACATCAGAAGACGAACAAACATAATAACAATCCTGGATTACATCAGAAGACGAACAAACATTAATACCAATCCTGGATTACATCAGAAGACGAACAAACATAATACCAATCCTGGATTACATCAGAAGACGAACAAACATAATACCAATCCTGGATTACATCATAAGACGAACAAAAATAATAGTAATTCTGGATTACATCAGAAGACAACAGATTAAGTGGTGCACACATGTTTCCAGACAACTATTACATTATCATCATTAAATTCTGTCTCCGCAACGAAGGTTGACTGCAACAGACCTCCAACATCTCCTGAGACTCCAACATTTTGCTGGTGTACTCTGCTAGACTGTAACCTGTTCATCTCGTAATGTTACTCTCCCACGTGTAACTCTACTTCCCATCGGTTTCAACAAGGTGTCTTTTAATATGTCCAAAATATTTTATTTGCCTGATTTTTATTTCCTTTAATAATTCTTTCTTCATATTAAGTGTTCTTAGAACGTCTTTGTTTATTTTCTTCTCGTCCCATGATGTTCTCCTTATTGTTCTATATACCCACATCTCAAAGCCATCAATTCTGTCTTATAATTGTCTGTTTAATGTCCTTTGGTTTATTAGTGTCTGATCCATACACTAATATAGAATAGATGCAGCATTTTATAATTCTCATGTTTAACTTGTTTGTAATTTGTTTAGATGTTAATATTTTCCTCATGTCATTAAAAGTACTTTTAGCCATTACTATTCTTCTTTTAACTTCTGTTTCACATTCGCCATCGTTTGTGATTATGTGTCCATGGTATTGAAAGTGTTATACTTGTTGTATATTTTCTCCATGTATGTTTATGTTTATCACCTGTGCCTATGTCACTTTGCTGATTATCGTGTTTTTTTTATATTTTTTGATATTTATATCCAGTCCACATTCTTTACTTGATTTATCGACTTAATTTATTAGTCTTTGTAGTTCATGATCAATTTCTGCTTAAAGGACAGAGTTTTCTGCATCTGAAGATGTTTATTATTTTCTCACTGATCTTGAGTCCTGGTATTCCTTCGATATATTTAAGGATATTCTCTATGTAGATCTTAAATACCCTGGGTGATAAACTTCATACTATCCTTATTATATATCCCATCAACTGCCGGTTAAATTGCTTCACTGTACCACCTCCTTGATGGGCCCACAATTATCAATTATTTCTTGAGAATCAATGGAAAGTAATACTGCTGTAAAACTATATGAAAATAGTTTACGAATAAAACTGGTAATGAAGTCTTACTGAACGTCAACTTACGCACAATCAATGTCTGATGCTTACGTGAAATAATACACATAACAATACGCATGATATGATCATACAAATAACATCACTCAGAATATAATGTTTCGACGTTTCGACCACAAGGCCTTATGAAGCTAAGCACGTAATATCAAAATACGACGAGGTGAAATGACTACGACACACAAACGTATCTAAACGAAATGTGGATGTGAGATGCCGGAATGATAGGAACAGGAAGTACATAAACACGTAAATATATACGGAACTGTACCTGTTTCATACATAAGTACTAATTGTTTGTTAATGCCTTTAGAAAGATGTGGCACTCTGTGACCCACGTTGAGAATCATTGCACTCGTCAATGACGTATTACAATTCAACGATTCAAATATCTTCAATGGTCACTGCCTGAAGTTTCTTTTAGTTTCTTAGTGATGGTCAAATCCACCACCTGTCTTTGTATTCTCCCGTCAATAATTCCAGGGTGACCGTTTATCGGATCAACTGACGGAGTATAATTTCCGTTTTCTGGGCGGAGGTGGTCAAAATTACAGCTCTCGTGAGATCAGCATTTCGTCGTCACAGCCGGCGCATGCCCACAATGTCAAAGACAGGATGTTGCATCAGATTTGAACAGAATTAGCCTGGAAATTAAGAAAGGAGACTTGGGTAAAATGAAGGCGATGACGACAGTGATAATTGACAGTAGTGATGATATGTTGTGAGGAATATTGTGACACAGTGACAGTGAGCAGTTTTCTTGTGTCTGACCAAAAGGGTGTAGTGTTTAAGAGGTGGACACCAATATGAGTCGTTATTGTATTTCGCTATTTAAGCATTTCGTCAGTTGCGACAAGCTGCCAACGGGCTTGACCATAGGAGAATGTACACTTCAAGACATGGCATCCATCATTTGTGTCCAGCTAAACTTTCATTTCAGACATAACACAGAAGCATATTATTTTAAACCTTTGTTGTTTTTTTGTGTTTGGTTATGTTGGTTGTTTTTGTGTGTGTGGAGAATGTGGGTTGTTTATAAGGAAATTAATACAAGATCTTGCAAGCTGTGGTATTTTGTTTCTTTGACATAACCATTACTTCTGTGTGCTTGATACTTAATCAATAGGCTTTTCTTCTTACTTTCTGTCACTACTACATTAATTATTGTCCATGTTTGGTCTTTGGTAGCACAGCGTTGGCATAATAATCTTTTTGAATAGTGTTATTTTGGTGTTTAAGTCTACGTTTTTGTTTCTGAAGATTGGTGTCACTTGTCAAAAGGCTTCATGTGCTTTACTACTTTTCATGTGCTTTTCATGTTATTCGGTCTTCTGTGCTATTGTACTCTCTAAATCCAGCTTGTTCTGGCACCAATAGCTTCTCTGATTCTATGTACCATTTTAATCTTCTGTTGACCATCCTTTCCATTGTCTTGTAGACACATCTAGTTAGGCTTATTGCACTGTAGATGTGGGGCTTCTGTTTGTCTTTTCTAATGACACATGAGAGCTTCACTCCATGCCTGTAGTACATTGCCTGTACTCCAACTGTAGTTGTATATCTGTAACTGTATATCTGCATTAATGTATACATTGTTGCATATCCTAGGTTCTTAAGCATTTCATTGGTAATGCTGTCTGGTCATGGTAATTTTATATCCTTTAATTTCTTTATATATAGTTTTAGTTCTTCTAACGTGAATAGTTTCGACATCTGGACAACTTATGTTGTTCCTACCGTTATTACTTGACGAATATTTAGTTCTCTGCATGCATTGATAGTAATGGTACTTTCTTTTCTGTACGATTCCGATTCTGCAAACATGTCTACTGCTTGCTTGTCAGTGTAGAGTTTACCTGAATATCTCATTGTAATTGTCTGTCGCTGAGAGTTGTTATTACAATTTATTTCCTTGGTTAGAATCCACAATTTTCTTCTTTCCTTTCCAAAGTTGAATTTGTAGAGTTTTTCCCTCTAGGTTCTTCTCTGTGATTTTATCTTTTCTTTAGTGAACCTCGCTTTGGTCATCGCTTTGTAGAGCGATGTGGTTCTACTGAGATGGTTGCTTCTCAGCCACATTATGTGTTTCAGCCTGTTATTCCTGGTTTTTTTTTAATGTATTGGCCCAATATGGTACAAAGTCCCTCCTGACTTCTCCTGGTATTGATTCCTTAGCTCTCAGAAAGTAATCCTTTATTACACTCCCTGACAATTGTGTTGATATCTCTGTATGTTACGTGTATATCTCTACATGTCACTAGTATATCTCTGTGTGTTACTTGTATATATCTACATGTTACTTGTATATCTCTGTGTGTTACTTGTATATCTCTGTATGTTACTTGTATATCTCTGTATGTTACTTGTATATCTCTACATGTTACTTGTATATCTCTGTGTGTTACTTGTATATATCTACATGTCACTTGTATATCTCTGTGTGTTACTTGTATATCTCTACATGTCACTTGTATATCTCTGTATGTTACTTGTATATATCTACATGTCACCAGTATATCTCTGTATGTTACTTGTATATCTCTACATGTCACTTGTATATCTCTGTATGTTACTTGTATATATCTACATGTCACCAGTATATCTCTGTATGTTACTTGTATATCTCTACATGTCACCAGTATATCTCTGTATGTCACTTGTATATCTCTGTATGTTACTTGTATATCTCTACATTTCACTTGTATATCTCTGTGTGTTACTTGTATATCTCTACATGTTACTTGTATATCTCTGTGTGTTACTTGTATATCTCTGTGTGTTACGTGTATATCTCTGTGTGTTACTTGTATATCTCTACATGTTACTTGTATATCTCTGTGTGTTACTTGTATATCTCTGTGTGTTACTTGTATATCTCTGTGTGTTACTTGTATATCTCTGTGTGTTACTTGTATATCTCTGTGTGTTACTTGTATATCTCTACATGTTACTTGTATATCTCTGTGTGTTACTTGTATATCTCTGTGTGTTACTTGTATATCTCTGTATGTTACTTGTATATCTCTACATGTCACTTGTATATCTCTGTGTGTTACTTGTATATCTCTACATGTCACTTGTATATCTCTGTATGTTACTTGTATATATCTACATGTCACCAGTATATCTCTGTATGTTACTTGTATATCTCTACATGTCACTTGTATATCTCTGTATGTTACTTGTATATCTCTACATGTCACTTGTATATCTCTGTATGTTACTTGTATATCTCTACATGTCACGTGTATATCTCTGTATGTTACTTGTATATCTCTACATGTCACTTGTATATCTCTGTGTGTTACTTGTATATCTCTACATGTCACTTGTATATCTCTGTATGTTACTTGTATATATCTACATGTCACCAGTATATCTCTGTATGTTACTTGTATATCTCTACATGTCACTTGTATATCTCTGTATGTTACTTGTATATATCTACATGTCACCAGTATATCTCTGTATGTTACTTGTATATCTCTACATGTCACCAGTATATCTCTGTATGTCACTTGTATATCTCTGTATGTTACTTGTATATCTCTACATTTCACTTGTATATCTCTGTGTGTTACTTGTATATCTCTACATGTTACTTGTATATCTCTGTGTGTTACTTGTATATCTCTGTGTGTTACTTGTATATCTCTGTGTGTTACTTGTATATCTCTACATGTTACTTGTATATCTCTGTGTGTTACTTGTATATCTCTGTGTGTTACTTGTATATCTCTGTGTGTTACTTGTATATCTCTGTGTGTTACTTGTATATCTCTGTGTGTTACTTGTATATCTCTACATGTTACTTGTATATCTCTGTGTGTTACTTGTATATCTCTGTGTGTTACTTGTATATCTCTGTATGTTACTTGTATATCTCTACATGTCACTTGTATATCTCTGTGTGTTACTTGTATATCTCTACATGTTACTTGTATATCTCTGTGTGTTACTTGTATATCTCTACATGTTACTTGTATATCTCTGTGTGTTACTTGTATATCTCTGTGTGTTACTTGTATATCTCTTGTGAATAGGTTTGCTCTGTGTTTATAGTTTATATGATCGATTTTGTTGTAGTTCCATCTTGGCTTAATTGGTCTTGTAATTATTGTTTTGTTCACATGGATAATGACTGGGTGATAATCACTGCCACCAAGTTGTTCACCTGTAGCTCTTTCCACTATTCCAGTCAGTTCTGGGGTGCAGAATGCCCGGTCTAGGTTGAGGGTATTATGCCATCCTCTTGAGTAGAATGTTGGTGGTACCTTTGGTTTATTGTAATCGTGCCAGATTTCTATCTCTTCTCCCCTTTTGTCTAATTTATTGTATCTCTAGCTGTGAGAGTTGGTCTCCCACTGTCAGGAAGTGTTTGTTGAGTATGTCATTTTGGGCTGTAGAACTTTAGTGTGGAGTTCAATGGTATGTTATTATTTTTTAATGTGAATTATTTGGTATTTAGCATCTTCCTTCTATGTTTTGTTTGCTGTGGCATCGATGGTATTCTTGACCAATGTCAGTATGTCAATTTCGTACCAATTTGTGTGTGTGTGTATGTGTGTATGTGTGTGTGTGTGTGTGTGTGTGTGTGTGTGTGTGTGTGTGTGTGTGTGTGTGTGTGTGTGTTTTGAAGGTTAAAACATTGAGCTGTGTTTCCTGTGTGCCTCAAGTTCTAATCTCTTTCTAGTGCGAGCTGTTTTCTATAAGTAATTTTGTTGTTGTTGTTATAAGCCCCCTGCATTCTAGGGCATGAGGTTTAGAGTGGTTGTCCTGTCTGTTGTTGTTATAAGTCCTCTACATTCTAGGGCATGAGGTTTAGAGTGGTTGTCCTGTCTGTTGGCCAGTCACTTTCTTCTACCTCCTGATTTCACAAAGTAGACAAGAGGGGATCGAAAGAAGTTCGGGGTGAGTTCAGTCAAGTTTCAAAATACGGCACTGCTCATTCATTGGGGAACTTCACAGGGAGAACACAATGACGATTTTAAAAAAAATTGTACGTGAAGTCATGTCATCTAATCGTGTTGTGTGATAATGGTTGCTAGTGCGTCTCTTGGCCTAATATCTCCGACTTCAGCATCTGTGCTTGCTTAAAAAGGGTCATTCGCCATTTTCGTATGTAATTCCTCTTTTTTTTAAAATTCGATTATCGATGTCATTTTCGTAAAAAATAGCTAGAGGTATTTGATTATTTTACATATCTGAGATCTTTAGTCAACAATAAATTCTCCCTGGCTCGCAATATAATTTTCATGGTTGACAATTTTCTATCCTGGATCTGTGCAGACTGAGATGGTTGAGGCACACTAGGAGGATGGAAGATGGCTGAGGCACACTAGGAGGATGGAAGATGGCTGGGACTCAGTAGGAGGATGGAAGATGGCATAATATTGAAGAACCTACTTTATGGAGACATATTCTGGGAAAATATCTCAGATTCGACCTCTACTTCGGTACAAAGACCTGTGTAAACGCGATATTAATGATACAGACATTGATATGGGATGATGGGAACATGATGTCATGAATCGTTTTGCATTGTGGGAATATATCAGGAATGGTATTAAGACAAAGGAAAGAGTGAAAGCAGTTAGTTCAAGCTTTGCTTGTCTAAAAACACGCACAACAACACACAATGTACAGGTAGGTCTGTGTTGCCTTGTACATACTTTGTGAGACTCTTTGTGGCTCAGATTTATCTTGTGAATCCCATTCATTATCACCATGGATCGTAGTTTGTATTTCTTTTAGAACTATAATAATACTGCCGTCTTGAAAAGTGCCGATTATGGAGAAAACACAAGCTTAGTGAAGTCAGTCCACGTATCTGCCACCCTACTTTAATACCATAAAATTCTCGGATAATAGTAATTTAAATTTCGTGTTGACCACAATACAACACAATAAGTAAAATAACACAGCACGAACGAATAATCAAACACATTGAAAGAACTCACAATGGACAGTGTTTTTATCTTCTTCTTCTCCTTCAACGTTCATTCTCAAACTCCCACTAGATCTCTCTTGTAGCAGGACAATTATCCTACTAGATTCCTAGCAGGATGTAATCCAGAAAATGGAAATATGTTGTGTCGCTGTTTTATTTGCCCAAATGCCCGACACATCCGTCTTCGGCGAAGTGTTTTTATCTGATTGTCTATGACACTCTTCGGCGAAGTGGTTGTATCAGATTTTCTATGACATCTGATTATTTGCAACAGATAGTGACAGCAGAATAGCAGAAATCATCCGAAATCTTATAAAAACCTTAAAGAAATCTTTAGAGAGAGCTGGAAACATACTTGCAAAAAGCGTGAAATCGAATTATCCGCCTTTAAGGTACAATTATTCCACAAACAAGCAAACTTTGGCTAGTTCTATTTCAACATTTCGTGCTCTACCGCGTTCTGTCAGGCACCCCTGTGGTACTCTAAATAGATCATCCTTGCTAATACCTCCACCAGTGGAGTCAACCTTTCCAAAAGAAAACGGAATCAGAAGTACAATAGAGGCCATTGTTGAGCGGTTCCCATTTGAAGGTGGATGAGTTTGGTGTCCCTGGTAGAAAATTTTAAACTAAGGAGACATTCAGTTAGCAACATGAAGGTTAAAAGTGTCTGTTTTCGTTCCTGTGCTCACGTGACGCGTACTCTTCTTCATTGCATCTGGTAGCCCCCCTTCAACTGTGATCCTTCTCAAACTCCAGTTGGTTAGCAGGATGTAGTTCCAAAAACAGAATGCGTTATGTCATGGCTACGATTTGTTATTATTCTTCTGCATTAATTCTCAAACTCCTGCAGGATGTAGTCTATGGGATGGATTGTGTTGCGTCATGGTTTAATGCTTGGCTGCAACACCTGCAACTTTTAGCCTGAAAAATCCGACTTCAGCCAAAAAACTCCTTACTTCACACCTCTTACTACATATATGGCAGGTGACGGTGTCAATATTATTTGCTCCCCTGACTCCAGCTACACACAAGCTGGCAACGATATATGCGCATATTGACCAAGCACATCCAATTTTAGTATGGCATCTTTGGCCATGTGTACTTTTTTACATGTCTGGTTAACTAACGTCTCGTCCAATCCTTGGTAGGTGCCTCTTGCATCACCTCTTGTGTCACGTCTCAGTGTTATTATATGTTCTAGTATAATAAATGTCTAAGTGTTCTTATATGTTCTAGTATAATAAATGTCTCAGTGTTCTTATATGTTCTAGTATAATAAATGTCTCAGTGTTCTTATATGTTCTAGTATAATAAATTCTCAGTGTTCTTATATGTTCTAGTATAATAAATTCTCATTGTGATATGACCAGATGTGCGCCATTCAGCCAGTTTAGAGATATCTGTGTCCCTCAAATCGTTCGATTTAAACAAACTTTTTTAAATACTTGGTTTTGGCCTATTTCATGATATTGAGTCCTAAAATGACGTCTGGCGACAGATAGGAAGCCTGTTACATGTTAGGAAAGCTCACCTGAATTTTTAAAAAGCATACAGAAAACTAATGTGTTAGGCACGCATAGCGCAAATCAAACCGCAGCACAACGTACTTCAAGCTCCCTGGTGAAAATCAAAAGAATGTCGTGTTATCAGAGAACGAAGGTTGAAGTCCTAATATTACCGAATTGACTAATTGCTAACTGATGTTTGAGTATCATGTACATACGAGCTTACACACACAAATATGTGCTGGTGTTCTATTTGTATTTTAAAATATTTGTGAAGTTCTATTTGTATTTTTAAATATTTGTGACGTTCTATTTGTATTTTTTAAAATTTGTGAAGTTCTATTTCTATTTCTGTAATAGTTTTTGTGTTATATTTCTATTCTTTAATATTTTTGATGTTCCATTTATATTTTACAATATTTTTGATGCTGTATTTTGGTGATGGGGCTTAGTTCAGCCATCAGGGGCTGGAAATTAAGACTGGTCGGACAGTCCCATTAGAGCAGGACCATAGTCCTGCCCAAGTAAACATAGTGCTGAAGACGGAGGCATCCAGCCAAAAGGCGCACAGATAATCAGGATGTCACGCACAAAACACAATGGAAACATGTCTGTATCTATAAAAAGTTATGGTGCCTGCCCTGTGGCGGACGTTCAGGCAGGGACGGTGCCGGGCCCTATACCTCGAAAGGGCCCAACCTCAGTTACTGAAAGTCCTTCTCAATTGCCTCGAGGAGCCAGGAAGCAAGGGAATAGAGCTACTGGCCAAACAAACTTTAAACGACCAATAAAAATAATGCACTGGAATGCTGAGGGTGTCAACAGTAAAAGAGATGGATACAGCAAAAAATTGGAACTTGAAAATGTCCTCAGTGAAGAACAAGTTAATATATGCTGTATCCAAGAAACACACCTCAGCAGCGACATATCCTTCAAAATCAGAGGCTACCGGTGCTACCGATCTGACTGAAAGGACAAGCGAAAGGGTGGAATTCTGACACTTGTTAAAAACAATATCAGCGCATGTCAGCTGGAAGTATATATGGAAGGGGCAGAATACCAGATGCTCCACCTAAAAACAGACAGTGCAGAATTCCATCTCCTGAACTTCTACTGCCCAAATAATAAACCATTGGCTCTAGACACAATTCCAGATAAAGAGAGACTTATGTTGTGTGGTGACTTCAACAGCCACTCTCAGAGCTGGGGCTACGATCATATCGACAAGAGAGGTGAGGAACTTGAGAGCTGGCAGGATGAAAATAATCTCATCCTTATTAACCAGCCAGCAGACTCACCAACCTTCTACTCGAGATCATGGCACACCACCTCTACACCAGATCTGGCATTCCACTCACCAGGCCTGGAATGGAACATCACACGTGTCGTTGGAAAGCAGCTTGGAGGTAGTGACCACAGACCAGTATTTCTGGAAATCCACAATGAATTTACCAAGGACAGCAGCACGCTCACTAGGTGGAATTATAAGAGGGCAGACTGGAAAATGTACCAGCATTTAACCAGTGTTCTAGCTAAGGACATGAACTTGGACAAAGACATCAATAGAGCAGTGAGTGAATTTAATAGATGTATACTACATGCTGCTAGTAAAACCATACCTAGGGGGGCACGCAAAAACTACAAACCCTACTGTAATGATGAACTGGAAAAGCTGCAAAATGAGATGGAAACATCTAGACAGCAGGCTGAGAACAGACCTAGCCAAGAACATCACAACAAATATCAGCAAACAAAGGCTAAATTTCAAAGAGCCAAGTTACAAGCCAGACGGAGCAGCTGGAAAGAAAAAACAGAGTCGCTGAACCTAGAAAGAGATACTAGGAAATTATGGAAACTTGTAAAACAACTAAATGATGAAGGTACAGGAAGAAATACCAGGATAACACTTTATAAAGATAAAAACATTTTAACAGGTAAACATGCAGCTGATTACTTTGCAGATTCCTTTGCAGAAGACAATAACATCAAAGTCAGCCCAGACATACAACAGGAGGTTCGAGAGAACCAGCAACACATTAGACAAGGTGAACCTATACCTGATGTCATGGAGGCACCAATCACAATGAGAGAACTGGAGCATGCAATATCCAAATTGAAAATGAAAAAGTCCCATGAAACTGATGGAGTGTCCAATGAAATTATTAGAAACCTGGGAATTGTAGCAAGAGCAAAGCTACTGCAGATCTTTAACACAAGCTGGTTCACGGGTAAAGTACCACAGGCGTGGAGAGAAGCAATAATGATACCTCTCCTCAAATCAGGAAAAGATGGCAACACAGTCTCCAACTACAGGCCCATCAGCCTCACAAGCTGTCTATGCAAAACAATGGAACGCATTATCAATCTTAGGATGCAGTGGTACCTTGAAAGTGAAAACCTTCTGGTATCACAGCAAGCAGGTTTCAGACAGTGCTACTCTACTGAAGATCAGGCAACCTACCTCTCCCAAGAGATTGAGGATGCCTTCCAAGATAAGAAACTGGAACTAGCAGCATGGATAGACCTCAGAAAAGCATTTGATAAGGTCTGGAAAGAAGGGCTCCTAAAGAAATTGCGAAATTGCAGGGTTAGCTCAAGAATGTACAAATGGGTAAAGGCATACCTGCATAACAGAAGAGCCAGGGTACAATTAGATGGTCGCAAGAGCAAGAAAGTTCTACTGCGTCATGGAGTCCCCCAGAGAGGAGTCCTGTCACCCACACTTTTCTTAGTTTACATCAATGACCTAGTTGCTGAACTACCACACGGGATCAAAGTGGCAATGTATGCTGATGACCTGGTGATTTGGTGCACGGAAGAACATGCGACAGTGGCCACTAAACAAATACAAAGAGCTATCGATGCCCTAACCTTATGGCTAATAGCTAATAATAGTTAAGACAGATAAGTGCAGCACTACATTCTTTACCCTCTCACCAAAACAAAAAGCTGGTCATATCAAGATAGATGGAGAGCTCTTGAAAGAAGACAAACAACCAACATACCTCGGAGTTACTTTTGATGATAAACTGAAATGGAAGCGGCACATAAACAAAGCAACAACAAAAGCCAGGAGAAAGTTAGCTATCCTGAGAAAACTAAGTGGAACCACATGGGGAGCCAGTGGGAATATACTCAGTAAAGTTTACCAGCAAGGCATAAGCCCACACCTGGAATATGGTTCAGCTGCGTGGTGTCCTGCATCAAACACCACATTACAAGATCTAGATAAAGTGCAAAACCAGGCACTTAGAATAATGTTGGGAGCAATGAAATCAACACCCATAACAGAGATGCAGAAAATGGGAAGAGTTCAAACACTTGGCGAACGCAGAGACACAAAAGTACTAATTCAGGCAGAAAAGTTTCAGTGTATGCCAAGTCATCTCATGAAGGAAAGATTCAAAAATCTAGCAATGGGACGACTGAAAAGAAGCAGCTTTATCCATCAAGCTAAACGACTCCGCAGACAACTTACAGACCTACCTGAAGTTGACAGCACCTTAAGGCCTGTACCAGAACAAACCCCGTGGAGTGAAAGACATGGAATGCCAATATACATTCATACCCATGTGAAAGGAATACTAAGCGAGGACGAACAGAACAGTGTGCAGCGAAGGACAGTCACCCTCAGTTTCCTGGATGAGGAATATCCACAAGATATATGGGTCAGAGTATACACTGATGGGTCAGCACAGAATGCCGTGAGGAATGGAGGTGCAGGTGTATATATAGAATATCCACACAAGCCTAGAGATACAATCAGAACACCGACAGGAAAATTCTGCAATAATTATGATGCAGAAATCCAGGAAATTAGTGGGGCAGCTAAAAACAATCTGCGGAACTCCAACTCTGACCTACAGCCTGTGGTATTCCTGACAGATGCAAGGTCAGTGCTTCAAGCTCTCCAGTCTGGAAAACTAACAGACTTGAAAAAACTACTTAGCGAATTGTCTTATCAGTATAGGGTAACCATGCAGTGGATACCCTCTCACTGTGGAATACCAGGAAATGAAAAAGCAGACCAACTGGCTAAGGAATGTGCTGCCGAAGACCAACCAGATATACCAATCACCTACCATCAGAAAAAACAGATTATCAAGTCAATAAGAAAGCCACAAACACCAACACAAGATGACTATCATATTATGAACAGACCAGAACAAGTTATAATTCTACGTCTCAGAACAGGACACAACCGACTCCGCAGTCACATGTATACAAAGTTCAAGATTGTCAACACAGCCATGTGTACATGTGGACAGGCAGCACAGAGTGCCAAACATATACTTCAAGAGTGTTCTGAGCATGAAACGCTGAGGCAGACATATTGGCCAGAGGAAACAACACTGGAATCAAAATTCTATGGGACACTGTATGAACTACAAAAGACAGTGAGTTTTATTAAGGAGACAGAATTACAGATATAGACATGTTTCAAGTGAACGAAAGAAGAAGAAGATGATGCTGTATTTGTATTTTATCATATATTTGGTGTTCTATCTGTATTTTAGAATATTTATTTGTGGTGTTCTATTTGCATTTTATAATATGTTTGGTGTTCTTTTTGTATTCGTAATATTTTTGGTGTTATATTTGTATTTTATAATATGTATGGTGTTATATTTGTATTTTAGTGTTATATTTGTATTTCTTAATATGTTTGGTGTTATATTTGTATTTTTTAATATTTTTGGTGTTATATTTGTATTTTGTAATATGTTTGGTGTTATATTTGTATTTTATAATATGTTTTGTGTTATATTTATATTTTATAATATGTTTGGTGTTATATTTATATTGTATAATATGTTTGGTGTTATATTTGTATTTTATAATATGTTTGGTGTTATATTTGTATTTTATAATGTTTGGTGTTATATTTGTATTTTATAATGTTTGGTGTTATATTTGCATTTTATAATATGTTTGGTGTTTATGTGTATTTTTTAATATGTTTAGTGTTATATTTGTATTTTTAATATGTTTGGTGTTCTATTTGTATTTTTAATATGTTTGGTGTTCTATTTGTAATTTTAATGTTTGGAGCCTTAAGACGATGTCATCGTCATGTGTGACTAATCGTGACTATCGACAATATGAAACATTCATGCTCAATTAGGAGTTCTCCCTCTAACGTTTTCTTTGTTTTGCGTTCGCTCCATCACGGATTTCCGTGCGATTTCCGCCGGGAGCGTGATTACGTTGTGCCACCGTTATGCGCCTTGTAGGCCTAGCACATCCGATTTCGGCATGTCTTGACAATTCGGGTGGGCTACCCTTAGCCTGTGACAGCCTCTATATCTGACTCCAGGCACGCGTAGTTGCGACTCTTCGCCCAGACGATTTTTGCTCTCGTCTGACTCGTACGAGGTGTTCCACTGTCTATGAATTTGCTTCGTGTAATTGGACGTGCTGTGCCTGTGCCCATTGGGTACTGAACCGTTTCTCATCCGTGAGCCTGGTTCCTTAAGGGGAAGAACTCAACAGAGGAGTTGGGCCCTGGCTCTTTCGCCCTCTTAGCCGAGGTGTCATTCACCGACATCGTGTACCCCTTGTCCAAGTTCAAGTCTCACACCACGCGTTCTCGAGCTGATCGTCCTTGTCCCAATAGCGCCTGAGCCCATCAGGTACTGAACCCTTTCTCTCTTCAAGTGTATTTCCGGTGTAGGAAAACCTGACAGTAGAGTTGGGCCAGGGCTAAATCGTTGTCCATTTTGTGCTTGAGCCCATCGGGTACGGAACCATTTCTCTCTGCAAGTGTACTTCCGGTATAGGAAACCTTGACAGTAGAGTTGGACCAGGACTACCATCGTTGTCCCTTTCTTGCCTAAGCCCATCGGGTACAGAACCCTTTCTCTTCGCGAGCATATTTCCGGTTTAGGAAGGCTCGACATTAGAGTTGGATTAGGTCTTCTTGCTTTACCAAACGCCAATGAATGGGTCTGTTTCTCTGCCTGTAAGGAACTCAGGTAACTAGATGCTCGTCTCGAGATGACGGAGCTTGTAGTTCCCCTTTCCTAGAGACTTTTCACTTTCTATTTGCAGTTCACGCTGCCCTCTAGCGCTGTTCTTCCCTTTCATTGTACTCAGTATGAAATCTATTTGTCTCTCACAATGCATCTACCTTTACGTACATTTTACATTGGCCGCCCCTCCAATGTTCCGACTGGACTGACTAGCTTCACTGTATGTCGACAGTGTTGCTATATGTGGTGATGCTGGTGGTGTCGGAGATATTGTGTGTATCTTGTGCAGTCAAATCTCTTTCCATCTGCTACCTCCACATTCTCGGACACGATCCCCAAATGATTTGGCCAGAATCAGCTCGAGCTGCTGTATTTCTGTTTCCAGGGTGCACCGCTTGGAGGTACATTTGGGATCTTGGTTATCTGCTAACCCTGGGTCCGCCTAGAGCAATGCGTTCCCTTTGCACCCCTCCCTCTAACGTGACTTCCTCAATTTTCGTTGAATATCAACAGAAAGTATATACAATGTGGTCAATGAAAATTACGGGAATAGTCAAGTGCAGAACTTGAGAAGGATTCTTTTAAAGATGATCCTGCAGCACTGTACAGAAGACGAAAATTGTGCTTTAATGTTATCGCGGAACCACCCCCCCCCCCCCCCACCCCCTCAATCCCAACTCTTCGATAAATGACCATGCGTTAGTAGCGCAGAGAAACTTACAAAGTAACTCTCGTATGAACGGTTCTTTAATATCAACAATATAATATAAAGAAAAGGTTTTTCTTCTTCGTTGTGCTATGTGCTAGGCGTTGTGCTATGGTTTACATCTTAGCTTAGATATTTACACTTTTCGGACTGACACATCCGACTTCAGTATGGCTTCTGGCTAAGTTTGACCCTGTTTGAGATGGGACAGACAAATCCACCCCAAAGTCTCCTTAGGTGCCTCTTACAACATACATGGAAAATAAATATAGTTTCTATTATTTGCACCCCTATTCAAGCCACTGCAGCACGCGGTTGCAGTAGGATTCAATTATTTATTTTGTATTTCCATAACTCGTCAAACCACCACTGAACAGTCGTGACGGTATTTCCTGCATTTTATAAAAACTTATTATTATATTACATGATATAATTTTTAGAAATGTTTTTCAGGATTCATTCTCAAACTCCCGCTGGATCTCTCTTGTAGCAGGACCATAGTTCTACTAGATTCCAGCACATTCAGTCCAAAGAATGGAAATGCGTTGTGTCATTTTATTTGCGCCAATTGTCCGACACATTAGTCCTCGACAGGTTAATAGTATATGGGAAAGCTGCAGCGCTACAATTTGTTAGCAGATCCTTGGTAAGATATCAATCAGATCTCATTGGCTGCGTGCCAGTACAGACAGATCTCATTGGCTGCGTGTCAGTACAGACAGATCTCATTGGCTGCGTCTCAGTACAGACAGATCTCATTGGCTGCGTCTCAGTACAGACAGAACTTCTTCTGCATTCGATCCACAAACTCTTGTGGATAAGCACTATGTAGTCCAGAGGCTGGACTGCGTTTGTCATGTTCTTCAACTTGGCTACGATATCGGTGACATTTAGTGACTTTGATTTATTGCATGGGACAACTAATAATCGACTCCCTCCATCTCTCCCCCCCCCCAGTAAAAAAAAGAACCGCAGTAGTCTTTTACGTCATGAATGACAGGCCACGGCGTTGCTATTGTTTGCTCCTCTTTGGAATCGTATTGACTTGGTTGTTATGAGATGATGCTCACTTTGCGCTCGTGGGGTCGTGGTTTCCAATCCCGCATACGACGGTCTTACTTACAAGGTGAATTTTTTTCCGGAGATTTTTATGGATTATCGCTTGGAGATACGTTCTATCAGTGGTGCACTCTTTGCCTTGACGAGACCGGAAAGGGAATCCAAGAATAGCATATTATTACCTGCAATGCATATCGCAAAAGGCAACTAAGGAGATCTTATGATTATAGTTACCAATTCTTTGGAAATCATAATTTGAAATGTAGTGCCATGGAGAAAGTCAAATAGTGAGAAGACCAGACTCTCACGAAGATTATACCCACTGAATGGAAGAAGGCTCTTTTTATGTGTAAACACCCTCCATCCTCCTTAGCTAAGATGTATCCACGAACCTGCGACTAGTAGTTGACATATGAAGACGTGTACACATCCTTGTGATCAGAAATTGACATACGAAAACGTATCCTAGGCTCTGCGTCCATTAATTGACATATAGCGATGTATACACTGCCCTGCGTCCAGTAATTGGCATATGAAGATGTAACCACCGCCCTGCGTCCAGTAATTTATATATGGAGATGGAAGACATAGGGCCCTATACACCAACCTTCACACTAGTAATTGGCATATGAAGACTTATCTCCCACACTGCGGTCAGTAATCGGCATGAATACACATTTCTACGGCCCTGCGACCAGTAATTGACATTAGAAGATTCGGAGTCCAATAGAAATTTGAAACCGAAATGGACGGCTTTAAGGAATTGTAATAACTAAGATAATTTATCCAAGAACGATCTTACAGGGGGAAGTGTCTGACATTTCCCCATCAAGTGTTTCTGCTACAAAGGACATTGTGTGGCATCTTCAAGTTTTACTGATGGGTGTTTTAATACGGTATGTCACGTTGACCACATATACGTTCTGCATGTCAAGGCTAAATTCAGAAATGGTTATCAGTAATCTGTCGTCTTCAAGAAGCACCATCTTTGCCTCGAACAATACGGGCATCTCACCTTCGCCAATTGTAACAATTTGACCACTCCCATTCGTGAAGTTCAGTAAGTCCCAATTTTTTTCTAACATTTTGAATCTGTTTCTGTCTTTCCTCTGTAATCCCGCAAATAGCCTCCATATTACTGGCACTTGACCTTTGACCGCAGTAATAATCTCGTTACAGAGTCACACAGATGTTCTTCGGCCAATTACTCCGATCAACGAAATAGTGCGTAAAGTTCCACAATGCATCGCGCGCGACTCTGCGTCCGCCACGTGACCTTTAATTAAAGCATAGTTACTTCCCTTGACCCTGTGTTATTCAATAGGGTCACAATGATGAGAGCTATTCAGAGGGTGCCCAAGGCGCGAGGCTGAGTTTAGAAGAGGTTTCGAGTACAATGCCCCCGACCTGTCCTAGTATGGCCTCACTTGGTGCAACTATAATGTTCAATGACGTTGGCTTCACAGTAGACGTACCTGTTAGATATTGGTTGTTCCTGCATAGCAGATATGGTTAGCTAGCAACCATTTATTGTGTAGAGTCGATGTCTTGTTCCATTTCATTTTTCCCTAACACAAACAATGCCAGCATATCATAAATTAAAATATAATTTTCACCTGCGAACGGTAATCCAATTTCTTCTTCTTCAGCGTTAGTTCTCAAACTCCAGCATATTAACAGGATGTAATCCAGAGAACGGAATGAGTTGTCGTGGTTTGCAGATGAGATACGATATCCGCACCATTTTGTCGGACACATCCGACTTCAGCATGGATGATGTACTATTTTGTATATAAAGTGATCAAAGAAAATAACGGCAATAATCATAAACAAAGTCTTTTTTTCTTCTTGTTCTCTCTCTAGAGGGGCAAAAGTTTTCTATTGCAATTGTCATTTGCATTCAGGAGTCTGTGTACATCTCTCCACGTCTGCAGTGAGTGTCAAACTCTCACAACTATACAACATAATAGATAGCATTAGTTGAGTGAATCAAATCTGATCTTCACTCCAACACTAATGCTGCTTTTCTATATTAGATTTGATATGGAATCTAAGAGCATCTCTAGGCTTTTCATGAATTCAGCAATGGATTTTCCATCACTGCTATACAGAATCCGTGATATTTGAAAGCAGTGCCTTCAAGTTTATGCCATATCATCATAATGGTGGTTTGTGTCCCTATGTCTCTGTTGTTAACTAAGATCTTACTATTTTCGATGTTGATTCTCATTCTGTACTTGCTGATATCTTTTTTCGACTTGGCTGTTAACTCGTTGTTCTTGTTCTGAGCCAGCTATAATATCAATATCATTAACCAAGTGAAAATTACTGATACGGTGATCTCCAAGACATGTTAAATACCTGAGGTGCCAAGACGTTCTTGATCTATGGGACAGAACCGATCTATGGGCAGGAACAAGGCTTAATATGTTCTACCTTGTAAGCAGTATCGCTAATGTGTTGCCTCTGCCTGAAAGGGAAGCAAAGAATAACACTGGCACATGTCATGCATGTCGTAAGAAGCGACTAAGGACTAAGGAAGTTTAGGGGTTGTGTTGGCTAATCATTCCCATAGAGACTCATGCTGAAGTCGAATGTGTCAGGACAAACGATGTAGATATCACAGCGAAGATCTCAAATATGATACTACACATTCAGTACTCATGATTTCATCCTGTTAATCTGCAGGAGTTTGAAAGAAAGCCAGAAGACGACAGAACAATTAAGTAATGTCAACATTTTTTTTTTTATTAATGTCAACATTTGTTGACTGGCGAACACTTACATTTCAACAACTTTTCCAGATTAACGTGACATGGTACGATTTACAGTTGGCGCTGAAATCACAACCATCTGCTCTGCAACAACCAACACCAACAAAAATATATAATTGAATACAAATACAGCAAAACAGCGTTATTAGGGAATAATATATTTAATTAAATATATATGTATTTACATAGTAAACGCAAATGAGTCTGCGTAAAGCAGTCACATGTTATAAATAAAGTAACTGAAATTATGCATAATCAAACCTGGACATACATTTTCACAAAATATATTAATCGGATGAGGCAAAGTGATCAGTAAACTGTAAAAAAGTAAATGATATGTATTCTGTTAAATTATGTTAATTGCAAACTTCATAATAAATGTTCAAATATAAGATAAATAAATAAACTTGAAACATATATGCTACCTCTGAGCAGAAGACTTCCGAAATGGGCATTGCATTAAGACGGAATATGAAGTCTGAGTATGAAAGTAAGCTCAGAGAAACCACCCTACTGCACATAGGATGTAAGAGCAAGTTGCTAGCAATTACCGTGGATAGCAAACAAAACTTGAAACATAATTCAGTATAGGATATTGCTATTCCACCATGGTCGTATATAGTTCTTCGATAGGAGACGGGGCTGACAATTTCTAAAGTAATTGCATTGTTTTCATGTTTATTTCTAGCGTTTTAGTCTAATTTTGGTTTCCCCGTGTGGGGAATTAGGTTAAATCATGACCACCTGCAGTATACAAGACATCTGCACAGAATTAATTAAAATTTCATTAAGTCCTTGATTATTGTCGTGGATCACTATTTATATATTTGAGGGTCGTCTTGGCTATGGCAAGTGTATAAATAGTATCCAATGAAATCAACACAGTAATCATAACAGAGTAAAGAATGAAGGCCTCATTTATTCTCTGCAGAGTATTTTTTTTCTCTTCAGGCGGTCATGATTGAATCCACTTCAGGGGTTTGCATGTGACATATCAAATGTTTCATAAACTGATAGTGTTTGCCCTTCCTTCGACATAGCAATTGTGTCATAAACTGCTACTGTTTGCCCTTCATATAGCAAATGTTGAACCAAATAGGTCATATGGCTAATTGGTCTATTAAACAAACCATCCTGCAACATTATACTTCTAGTAGATGTTATCACTATATATATATATATATATATATATATATATATATATATATATATATATATATATATATATATATATATATATATATGGAGAAGTTTCTTGCAGTGACAATCCCTGTAATAATTCATCTTTAGTCGCCCGTGTGTTTGCGCCCGAACGGGGAGCAAAGAATAGCAACACTGTTTACCTTCCATGCATGTCGTAAAAGACGACTAAGGAGGTTATGGTATGGAGTTGGCAATCCCATCTAGGGTCAGTGACCCGAAGCCATGCTGAAGTCAGATGTGTCCGGCCGAAAAGCGCAGAAACCGCATCAATGCTGTAAACCATGACAGCGCATTCCGTTCTCCGGACTACATCATACTAATCTGCAGGAGTTTGAGAACGAACGCAGAAGAAGAAGGTTGTCCCGTCTCATAATTTCCCGTTGTCTTCTATTAAATAATCCCCATGAATGATGAGGATATGTAGGCTAGCTGATATTTTACTGTTCTCCTTTTTTTGGTTGACTTGAGGTGGTGGTAAATGTCTGGTATACCATCACTGTCAGGACAGTAGATACGTCTACTGTAATATGGGATACCTATAAGTAATTTCTTATTTCCTTTTGGAAAAGAGCACTGACGGAAGCGGTAGAAAGGTAGAAATAAAATACTTATTGATACTTTGAAATAAACATAAAAACTACAACAACTGTCTCTACTGGATGTATGCAAAGAGGAAGATGACAAATACCATCTACCGCAAGAGAGAAAACCAATAACTCGGACCACCCCCCACGAGAACTTGCACTAACGAACTATCCAAACAAAATTATTAGATAGCCAATAAAGGAACTCTACCAACAATCCCCAGGACATGTGCCTTAGAAACTATAAACAGCTAACCATCATCAGCAATCAAGGCCTCCAGTTTTGCAGGATATGGCATCCATATACGATACCCTGATGGATCTGCCTTCCAGTTATGTGACTCTTGTGAAGAAAATTTCTCACAATTATGAAGCAGAGGCTGAGGCCATTGGGTTTATACACCAACATTTTGATCTCATTAAACAAAAACATCAGACATAGTCATTTTTACAGGCGTCAGTTTTAGAAGCACTTATACATACCCCATATAAAAATCTAGATATTCACATAGCAAAAGATACGGGCAGTCTTAGCTCTGCAAATCCAATCAGATGACCATGCAATGGATTCCTGGACATAGCGATATAGCAGGAAACGAGAACAGACTTGAAAAAAAGAGCCGTCTCAAAATAACAAAAGCAAGGACCTTGTAGTATGGGAACAGTCAAACAAATTCTCAGAAACATCACCAGGGAAATCTGGCTGAACAGGTGGGCAAATAGGCTGAAATGACACGGCCAAAAGACAATGCAATATAAACCAACTCTGCAGGAGAAACCAATACCTTATATTTCAGTTTCAAACAGAAAATGAAAAGACCATTAGCCATTTAATTACCCCAATACATCAATGCTCCAGCAACTACACACTACTTTCATCCTAATGAAACAGTATAACACCTACTTATTGACCGTCCTTAGCATTCAACTGCCAGGAAAAAACTTCTAGACACCCTTAATAGTCACAAATTTACTATATGAATCCCTAAATCAACTTCATAAGACCTGAACTTTTTTTTAAGAATGGCATTGTGCTGGCAAGAGTAGCATTACTCCAGCAGTTGAATATCGACAACAACAACAATTACATTTCCTTTTCATTTTCTACTACCCTTTTGAAAAAAAACAATTTGAAGGGAGGTTAGGAATCACCCGCTTATTTAGCAAGCGTATAAGTATTACATGTCATGCTCTGACTTCCCAAGAGGGAGGGTTGGAGTGCTTGATCACTGAAGAGATGATTCAGCAAATCTGGCAGAAGATAGTTGATCCAGAAGTATATACTACACTTCTAACATGACGATCAACGGTCCTCAGATCCTTCTAGGAATGCCTTCTAACATGACTATCCTCAGGTCCTCAGATCCTTCTAGAAATGCCTTCTAACATGACTATCCTCAGTTCCTCCTAGGAATGCCTTTTAACATGACGATACTGAGGTACTAATGTATAGGATTGCCTCTCCCTGGAGACCAAATTGACATTCATAAAACCCATAATGCAACCATGCCTTTGAGAAGAAAGCGAACGTTAGTGTCAGAAAGTATACTTGCTCAAATCTAAAGGAATTCATCAACATCATCATCATCCGTACCTTAAATATCATTCACATTATATTACGCGATGATGCCATATATTACGTCACCATGTTCATCTTAATCTTATATTAAAATTGGACATGCAGTGTAGAATGTCAAACTGCGAACGAGAAGAAGAAGATGACAATGTTACAATACAAAAAAAGAACAGAACAGAGAACAGTAAAAAGAACCAGACAAAAAAATAGAACAGAAAATAACGGTAAAAAATGAAGACGAACAAACGATAAAGAGAGGGTGTATTTCTGAAATAGTAAATTATTAGTCGCGGGGAAGGAGAGAGGACAGATAGGGAGACAGGAGAGAGAGAGATAAATGAAGTATAAAAATGTTAGTCAATGAAATCGAAATACGTAGACAAAATAGTATATATGTTAACCTGGTTTAACCTAAGTAGATTTAAAGACATGAAATGCACTGTGCACGTTGGTACTAGTAAGTAAAGCTAAAGTCATCAGCTGCGCTGTGCAAGTAGGTGCTAGTAAGTAGAGCTAAAGTCATCAGCTGCGCTGTGCAAGTAGGTGCTAGTAAGTAGAGCTAAAGTCATCAGCTGCGCTGTGCAAGTAGGTGCTAGTAAGTAGAGCTAAAGTCATTAGCTGCGCTGTGCAAGTAGGTGCTAGTAAGTAGAGCTAAAGTCATTAGCTGCGCTGTGCAAGTAGGTGCTAGTAAGTAGAGCTAAAGTCATTAGCTGCGCTGTGCAAGTAGGTGCTAGTGAGTGTGCACCTGCTGACAAATGTTTGCATAAGTAGTGCAAATTGCTTCCGCTAAAATCAACTTCCCATAAGCTGCCTCCACTTCTCACACGCTGCCTCCACTTCTCACACGCTGCCTCCACTTCTCACACGCTGCCTCCACTTCTCACACGCTGCCTCCAGTATAGATTGATTTTTGTAATTTGATTACTAATTAGTTGAAGAACGGTACATCAAAACCCTCGAGCTACCACCTGGCTGCCCCATGTCGCAGCGCCATGATGCAAGGAAATACCTGCTGGAAGATTAGCCACTGATTGGAACACAGCGCCTCCTCGAAGTGACATCATTTCTGGTGTGATGAAAGATGGGATACCAGAGTGGGCGGGGCTTATGTTATCGATTTTAGTAATAGCAGAAGGCGGGATCTGGCGGTCTCCGATACTGTTCATACCGCAATGGAAAGATCCTGTATGTCTCATCATTTCTGGCAAGAACTGAGTTGAGAAAATATGTTGTGACGGGGCTGGAATCAACCATTTATGTTGATCAGGGGTTGGCGCGAAAAATTGTCCGTACATTGTTGGGATTTGTAGATGATGAGATGTCATTATTGTTGAATTCAAATATCCCGACGACGTCTTTGATGTAGGGTGTTCACTTATCGTAGGAGGCGTTGCCACAGAAGAATATTTCTCAGATTTTATCTTCGTATCTTTCACATCTATTGATGTCAGTTTTGAAATGCTGAAATCTGTATGCCGATGTTGTCGCAGAGAAGACGACAAGGATTGTTTGTTTTGTTTTGTGGTGATTCGCCTTGATTCATCTGAACATCGTTTACAGATGTCTTCTTGCAGATCGTCAGTGATTTCCATAGCAATTCCACATTTAAGGCATTCTGTGCAGTCGCTTGAATCAGAATCTGCAGAAAAATGAAATAACAGTTGTAACTTTTATTTTCTGAGATTGTTTGCTATACACAAGTATTATTTGTAATGATATCAATGCATCACATTATGTTCTTAGAGGTGTCAATGCACAACATTATGTTGTTACAAAGTGTCAATGCACCTCATTATGTTGTTACAAAGTGTCAATGCACCTCATTATGTTGTTACAATGAGCATCATTATGTTGTCATAGTAGCAGCCGTACACGTCCTTGGTAGAGTCGATAGTGATTCAGGCTTCGAAAAAGTACTTCGCTCTCAAATAATTATCAACTCCAACTTTTGTGTGATTTACAGCCAGAGAACGTACGTTTTGCTACTATTTTTACAGCAGAGATTGAAGTTATTAGCAAATTTTTTAAATGTGTTTTTGCATCGCTTTTGGCATGCTTTTAATTCAGCTGCTCTGCCCTAGTCGGTAGCATATCTACAATACCTTTCGCGAAGCAGCGAGAGACAGTCTTGTATTATATCTTGTTCACCCATTATGCATCTGTCTTCAGATGATTCTTAGTTCTCTGGACTACATCCTGCTGGAAATCTAGTAGAAACATTGTCCTGTTACATGAGCGATCATTTAGGAATTTTGAGAATAATAGAATGTAATATATTAACGAACTCTACACAACAACATTGTATTGATAAATATACAGCATAAATAGGTTAATATTTATAGCTATGAAAAATGCGGATCTTCTTTTTCAGCGTTCATTCTCAACCTCCCGCTGGATCTCTCTTGTAGCAGGACCATGGTCCTATTAGATTTTCAACAGGATGTAGTCCTGAAAATGGGAATGCGCTGTGTCGCAGTTTTGTTTGCGCCAATGGCCCGATACATCCGTCTTTGGCGGGAAATGCGGATTTAAATGTCTAACATAAGACAAACTCCCAGCATAGCTACACAGACACAACATAGCTGTATAGACACAGCATAGCATAGCCAAGGAATAAAATACATAGACATTGAATAGCAGGCACAGACAGCAAATCTGCTGTATCCAACACCGAAGTATATGGTATATTGCCGCGATGCCGTTCACACCTTTATTCATCTTGAATATTTCCAGAATGATGTTTATGGAAATAACAAACAGAGCTAAAACAGAAAAACAAATAGTGTGACAGAAATTAAATGTGTACATTTGACGGTTCTGAAAATATTCTAATTTGTGACAAATTTTGGAAATGAAATTCAAGATCAGCATTCTTACTTTCGTGTGTTTTCATATGCGTCCGTAGGTTACACAACAGGGCAAATTTCTTCTCACATCGCACACATTCATGGGGCTTGTCACCTAGAAATAGTAAGTCAAAGCATGAGATATTTAAGTTCAGATTAAAACATCGTGCATTCAGTTTGAGGACTACTGGTGTAGAAAGCATGACATATGAGCCAAATGGCAAACGTATGTTGTCATGCTCACTAATTTTATTCCTAAATATTAATTAATAATCATTGAAGCGTATCCTGTACACAACATTGCTATTCAACTGTTCTTACATTCTCAGGATCTACCAATACATTGAATTGTATCGCCAGTACAAATGGTACATAAGAAATAAAGTAGAGATGTATAGAGGTCCACAAGAAACATTGCTCTTATTAGTGAAATGACGAAAACATGCATAGTTTGGACATGAATGTCTATGTCATTCATTGACAAAAACAATACTACAGGAAACCGTCGAAGGTGGATGAAGATGATGATTAGGAAATATTCAATCATCGGCATCAAGGATTGGACATGACGTATTCTCACTTATTCGCGTCATTGAAAATAGAAATCGCTAGAAGACTCTGTGTGATGAAGCATCCAATCTGGTACCCTTAACGACCCTGTCGGGTTACGGCATAAATAGTTCGCCAGTATATTGTGAATGGATGGCGAGCTAATCAGTTCAGCGATTTGGGTTTGTGAGATCTACAGCGCCGAAAGATACTTTAATTGTGAGAACATTAAACAATGTCCGACATGAGAAACTAGGATATGTCGGAACCGAAACGCTCGATATCGCAACACAGCTGCAAACCTTATTTTATTAAAAATTATTTTCCCACTGATCATTTTTTCTGACTCTAATTCTACTATATATTTTATTGTTTTATACAATTGTTTTATTTTATGAATGTTTTTGCTTGGGTTTTTTTATTCGTCTATTAAATTGTGGCTGAAAACGGTTTTTTTTCTTTCTAAAAGTCTTCACAAGGGATAGGGAGAGGCCAGTGGTCGAAAATTGACAACAAATTGTTAACGTTATTTATGGACTGCCCTCTAATGAGGACCACAGTATCAGACACTCTTAATCATGACAATAAATGTAAGCAACATTTAAACAGAAAAGTAGTTTGTCTGGTTACAAGGGTAACATATATTGAACACAAGTTACAAACATAAATTGTTAACATGACCCAGGGCTGTAGATTTGATTACCTTAATGAAAGGATTTTTATCTAAATAACAAAAATAAAGCTAACGAATATCATTCGTGCCTTTTCCTGTGTATATTTCACTACTAGACGGGAAATTTGAAGACTGAATAATCGCTAATGGAGGGGATTTTTTCCCCCAGGACTTCTGGCTAAGTTCCTAATGCTAAAAGTTATGTTTCCCATGGAATACGCAGTGAAAGGAAGAGGATCTGGATTAAATAGCAATGTCCCTGGAATAGTGTTTAAGCTATTTCCATTGTGCTTGCTATATGTGGTATAGAATTTTATTCCGGCTAGCAGCATCTTGTTTACAAGTGGGTATATTAGATCCTTGGAGAATTGTTGTTAAAACTACGGAATTATGTGCTTTTAGTGGTACTTGTGGCCGGTAGCTTGCTTCTTATTGAGAGGGGCAGTGTGAACATGGGAAAATATGAGTGCAATGAATTCAATCCTGTACGCAGTTAGAGATTTGAGCTATTGAGGAAGTGGAAGTTCAAGAAATTCACAATAAATTAACCATCGCGCAAATTTGATGGTCATGGAAATTGTAGGGAAATGCGTACAACTGGACATGTTTATATATGACACCTGTTGCAGAGGGGGTCTGAAATAACAATAATAATAAGTGTAAAAATTATTCACAATATCACTGTTTATTATACTGTTACGATAACACAAGCAGTTGTCCTCTGGCTCATGTGATATAATTGCTAAGCTATGGGGCTGTCCATAAATTACGTGAATAATTGTTTGCAAATATATGATACCCGTCCCCCCCCCCGTCTTAATAACCATCTAGAATTACTGAATTACACATGTTTAATTATGTCAACCCCCTCCCCAAATATAAGCAGGAAAAGTAACGTAAAAAAAACATTTAAAGAAAATTATTTCATATTAAAATAATTTAATTGTTATATAAAGAACAGTATTACTTGTGTCCACTTTTGACAACCCCATTTTTCCTTTAAGTTGTCAAACATTTTCATATCACCCCCCCCCCCCCCCCTCTGAAAAAATTATCGACGTAATGTATTCACATCAAATGCGCAATAAATTCAGACATCTTACCAGAGTGCAGAAGCATGTGGTTCTTGAGGTTTGTCTGTTTGCTGAAGCCCCTATTGCACACTTCACATCTGAAGGGCCAGGAACCGTTGTGTACGTACATGTGGGAGCGAAGATCTCCAGGTGTTGGAAATGATTTAGAACACATATCACATTTGTGAGGTTTCTCCTGCAAATAATGAGAAGCCGTGGATTTACCGAAACAATTATTAGAACAAAATATGTTGCAAATGTATGTTCACAAGATGAGAAACACTGTATGCAATACAGTACTATTAAAGTATACGCGCGTTTGAGTAGCAGAATGTTATATTGATACAATCCTTTTTCTTTCTGCATGCGAAGCATGGACGATTTTTAAAAAAGTTCCCAAGATACGCAGGAGGAAACTGAGATGAGATTTTTGAGAAGAATGATGAAAATTTCACGGAGAGACAAGAAAACTAGTGTAGAAGTCATCAGAGATGCTGGAGTGAAACGACAAATAGAAAGCAGACAGTCAAATTTGTTATGGCATGTGATGAGAAAAGTAAAACTGGAACATTTAGTAACAACAGGAAAGATCATGGAGAGAAGAGACAGAGGAATACAAAGAGATACATTTCTGGATGTGCTGTCATTGCGGCAAAAAAGATATCACTTGTCATGGCACTTGATTGATTGATGCTGACAATCCTGCATAAGACATTGCATTTCTATTATTGTTGAATTCTTAGGTCGCAATTAACACGATCAGAACAAGGTCCATCCCTAACCAACGTGGACAACCGGGCAAGACCATAGATGTAGAAGGGGGTGTCAGAATATTACTTGTAGTACTAGGAAGTTAGACAAGCGGTGGGTAAACCGCCCCACCCCTTTCGAACGATTTTTAGAGAAAGGTAATCAAATTGCATGAAAACAAGGGAGGGGAGGGGGGGTTACACACAAGATAGGTAAAGAACTTTTTTAAATTAAAATAACTTATTTATGGTCATACACCCGGGCAGTTCGCGCCTTGAACTTCGAACTCCGTTTTTTGCAATTTAGGGTCGTGAGACTAAGTTACTAACTGAAATATTACAGAAATATGTGTTTCTTCCAGACAGTAAATCAAACAGTGAATAATGTCCCAATAATTGTTTAGAAAATAGTCTAAATATATATTTGAATTATTCAGTTCATAACATAAGCATCACACTTGTTCTTCATTATCACTAACTATATGTACATTTTCACAACAAGAAAATGGAAACAGCAGGATACAGAAGAAGACCAAGAAGAAGGTGGATTGAAGGAGTTACTAACATTCTGAGACGTCACAATATTGCTGCGTATAAAGCGATCTAATGTGCCATAGCCCAAAAACCGATCGCCATTCAATCCTGCGACGCCTCACAGCAAAAGCAGAGAAAAGACAATGAACTGATAGATGTTTTATTGGTTTTTTTTACGAACCGCAAGAATTGCGAGCGATTAGCTCTTACTTCCTATGTGCAGTGGGATGGTTTTTCTGGGTTTTCTTTTATACCTAGGAGGCTTTCGGCTTAGTGCAATGCCTATTGAAGGAGCATTCTACTCAGTGGGGTCTATAACTGTATAGATGACATGCTACAAAGCTTACATAAAAGAGCCTCAATATAACGGCATCCCATCTACTAAGACTCTCTGTTGCATGGGTGGTTTGTCTAGTGGGCCATTGCTGAGACTAGATTCTATTCGCTAAACCCTTTTTTGCCTTTCAGCGTCAGGGGTAGTATATTGTAGATATTGTCGCCTCTTTTATTTCGGTGGTCCATCATTTTCGTGGTTGGCCTCTAGGTCTGCCTTCACTGTATCTGTGCAGCATATCTTGCTGTGGTATGCTGTCTGATGGTAGTCTGCTGATGTGTGCAAACCATTGTATCTGTTGTCTCTTAATATATTCCAAGATTGGAGTGGTGTCGGTTCTTTATCTAATGTCTTCATGCGTGGATTGATAGACAGACATATATGTACATTTATTTATAGCATCTTTCTTTAGATATGTCGATAAGATGTTCGCTTTTTTTCTTTTTTCGAACGTATAAACAAAAACATAACTCACTGAATTTCAAAAAGTAGTAGTAATAAATGCTCATCATCATCATGTATAATGCTGGAAAATATAATTTTCTATTATACAACAGTGACTTGGGACAAGTTAAAATTAAATGAATATACCAGACATAGGTGTTACCTTGTTGTGGGTCATCCTGTGATAGTATAAGTTAGAACTTGCGGTGAATCTCTTCCCACATGTTTTACACTGATGAGGCTTCTCCCCAGAGTGGATTCGCCTGTGAGTATTCAGCGATGAGGAGGTAGAGAAGGCTTTCCCACAGACATCACACACGTGTGGCTTCTCACCTGTGATATATTTTTATTAAATGATTTTATTAGCATTTGATTGAAAATACAATAAAAGGCTGAATTTTACCCCATTCTACCCGGTTCAGTTGTATTTGTTTCACGTTTGATAGCAAATTCTTGGAATGTTAGACAATGTTTCCCCAACCCATGTATTGACATTCAGCATGCACTCGTGAAGCTTCATTACGTCGCCCCCCACTCCCAATTACGTCAACAAGCTTTTGTTCATTTTTGACACCCCACACCTCCCATAGATGTAAAAAAAACTGGCATATTTTTTTTCAGAACTTCTCGGGGTCCGCCATCAAACCACTAATTGTTGACGTAATTTGTGGACACTCCCCCCCCCCTTATCTACTGTCAACACTCCGTCTATTGATGCATGCATTTGAATTCATCAGATGCACGTCTGACTAATTATTGCGAATGACATCAATGTTAGAAAAACAATATCACAGAAACACTCATAGTAAACATTAAATGAACTCTGTATTCTTCAACATATGACGAGTTTGTACGACATATGACGAGTTTGTACCACATAAGACGAGTTTGTACCACATAAGACGAGTTTGTACCACATAAGACGAGTTTGTACCACATAAGACGAGTTTGTACGACATATGACGAGTTTGTACCACATAAGACGAGTTTGTACGACATATGACGAGTTTGTACCACATAAGACGAATTTGTACCACATAAGACGAGTTTCTACCACATAAAACGAGGCTGTAAGACATATGACGAGGTTGTACGATACTAAGTCAGATCTAGTGTCATATACTCAACGAAGATTTGGTTACAGTGAATCATCTTACTCATGCCCTTCTATCTTTCCCTCCAGTATTGTTCTCGATATGTGTCATGTCTTTTAAATGCCCAAAACATATGATTATTTCTCTTAGCAATTAACATTCCTAATTTTGTTCAGGGCTTCTTTCTGTTAACTTTCCATAACATTCGACCTATTCTTATGTATATCAGTGTTGCCAGATAGTTGAAACAGTTTACAGCCAAATTTTCAATATAAATAGTAAAATCTAATAATGTTTGTCCACTGAACATTAAAAATGTCTAATATGGGAATGAGTATATCCACATTTCAATGATTGTCCGCTTTCCACGGTTCACCTCTATACATTAATGTAATATATATATTATATATATATAGGTAACATCATATTCAGGACATAGTGATCCAGATTGTTTGTGATAACCAATGTTCAGTATATTTTTGGCTGTAGTCTTATGTTCTAGGTAATATAGATACGTAACTAGATTGCCACTGCTTTCTATATGATTTCAGATACAGTTCTCTGTCTGAATTAGAACTTGGTGCCTTAGAAATTCACTTCGCCGCATATCCGGACAATAACTTGAGAATTCGCATTTCTAATGCATTAACGTATTCTGGGACTATACATTTTTCATTTCATTGAAAGTACTTTTGATCATTCCAAAGACTGTATTCTATTACTCATAAATTTCATCATCTGTAATTATATGACCAAGATATTTTATTATTAACTTACAGCAGTAACGATGCCTGCATTTGAATAATTAACTTTGATTGTCCATTTGTTTTTAACTACCAAAGTATTAATTAAGTTTTATGTGTATTGATGTTCAACCCATATTATTTACTAATTATTACCTAACAAACGAAACATCGAACATGATGAAATTTTTTTATATTCTGGTGACACACACATAAAAACGTTTCAGTCAAAATGCCTTTATCACTAATGCAACATAGCAAACGACGAATAAGAAACAACACTGTCCACTTCACATAATAATGGCTAGACAGGATAAATCCGAAGTCAGGAAGAATAAAAATGATGAAAAACTAGGATGGAAATGAAACAAAATCGAACAGTAGGTTTGCAGAATATCACGGGATAAAACGACACACAGAAATATGACAAAACCTGGATATTTAAACAAATGAATACCGGATGTTAATCTCCACGTGTTGTAGTGTGCCAAATTCATGGATAACGCCGGTTCTCAATCGCATAGCGAGTTTGGTCATTAGAGGAGCACAATATCAAACACCAGCCTAGGACTCCTGTTGCTGGCCACTTCTTATAATCAATTATATGTATACTATCTACTTTATAGGCATATATATACTAAATATATAATCATATATTATAATCTCCTCCCCCCTTACCGATAAAGTACCTACGGTCACGCAGTAACGAAGCTGCACTTGAGTTAGTGGTTGTATGTCTATATAACACATATAACACTTGAGTTAGTATTAATGTATTCTAACATTGTATTTGACAATGCTCACCAGTATGAGTTCTTGTATGCCGTTTCAGTAATGATGGTCTATCGAACTTCTTTCCACAAACATCACATGGCCACCATGTTCGTTCTCGAGATCGCTTCACTTGAGAAAGATCTAGAATTTGGGCTGACTGTTGTTCTAATGTTAGCGCAGACTTTTCAATGTGTGATAACTATTAGGAAATCAAAATATTCATTGTTAAATTAAAATAGGGACACACAATGTTAACTCATTGTTAAATTAAAGTAGGGAAACAAAATGTTAACTCATTGTTAAATTAAAGTAGGGGAACAAAATGTTGTCATTGTTAAATTAAAGTAGGGAAATAAAATGTTAACTCATTGTTAAATTAAAATACTAAGATAAGAATTTCATTAGATCGTCACTCTTATATCAGCCAAAGAAATACATTAATACCCCTCGGTTTTCGTTGTTGTCGGATTTTCAGCGAAACAAAAGCCTAGGATTTAGTCTAGTACCTCTGATTTCGTCGGCGTTCTCTGGTAGCCTCGCTGATAATTTTGGAGGTAAGTGGTGAGAATGTGGAAGAGTTGGAAGTGAAGAACTCACCACTGAAGAGCTGCAAGACCTAGGTATTGAATTACAGATGAAGTTTCTTATATGAGGAGGAAGAGACACGAGAGAATGTGCTTTGTTCATAGATTAAGCGCATCTTCCCCACGTGGAGTATGGTACAGGGGTTTGTGGAGAAAACCACACAGACATTTACCCCATTTTAGGTAAATCTTAAAGAATCAGCAGAAACAGACTTCTTTGGACAGTTTTCTTGTGTGAAGTGGGTCCACTGATTGACATAAAAAAAGCGCATATATCTAATGGTTTTCAATCTAAAAAACATAAACATTTTAACTATTATTTCCTGGAAAATGTCAGTAATAATGCTATATAATTATTAAAACATATTCTGTATTAGAATTACTACTAAACTATATTTTTGAAATTTTAGGCATTGCTAAATACAAACAATTGCCAGTGCAATGTGGAGTATCGGATTTCGAACCACATAGTATTAGCCCGAATTGTGTTTGTGAGACTGACTCACTATGCACACTGTATCAACGACCTATCACTTTTAATGTAGAAACGTTATGAATATTTCATTAGCATTGGTAGTGTATCGTATTCAGGACGTAGCCATCAACCCAGCATTTTTTAGCTGTAGTGATTTTCTAGGAAATATAAATACGTTCAGCAGTTTTCCCATTGCTTTCTGAACGGTCCGGATACACAATTGTCTATGGCGGGATTCGAACCCACTATGAATATACTTGCAGTCGCATGCCAAAAATAGCCACGGCCACTCCAAATATATAAATAAGGTTCAACGAAAAACACGACAATAATTAAAAAACAATTAAGAATGAATTCCTAATTAATTCTGTGCAGATGCCTTCTATAAATGTAGACGGCCATGCATAAGCAATACACAAGCACTACAGCAACAAACATCGAAATACTAAACGCGGAAAGAAAACACTACTGCCCTATGTGCCACCTTTAGTACAAAAGAAACTAGCTGCTGTGAGATCAGCTTAACTTGAGTTCGTTTTGTAAAGATTTGTATTCATTTTAAGATTTTTAAATAGTTTATGATTTTCATATTAAATCGTTTGTAGCGTCAGTTTAGAGATGGAAGTTAAAAGACAAATGATTTACAGTATATTCCTACCAACACTGTGTAACCAGTGAAAAACCTGGTCTCTCTCATCTTCACATTACAGAAAGATAGTGACGTGTGAGATGAAATGGTTGAGGAAAGTTGCAGGGGTTACCAGGCTTGATAGATTATGAAATGAAGACATCAGGGAAAGAATAGGTATAACACCTTGTACAGAATACATAGAAAGGCAACAAATCAAGTGGTTTGGTCACATTATGAGAATACATCACAAGTTGCATACAGGCATATATCAAAGGAGATCAGAGTACAAAGACAGGGGAAGACAACGAAAAAGATGGGATAGAAAACGTCAGGGACATCGTGAACAAACATGGTCATAGCACAGCTGAGGCGACACATCTGGTCTTGGAACACAAGTTACAGTTCCAATCACCCCTACGCTTAACAGCAAGAGTGGATAACACACCACCTGGGTAAAGATCAGTTGCGTAGCGAGAGGGGGTGCGGAGGTCAGGATCGCCCCAGGCGGCATCATCGGGAGGGCGGCAAATTTATTTTCGTCCAGTCTTTCACAATCACTGACATAATTTTTTAATGTCACAAGGGCGGAAAATTATGATTCCGCCCCGGGCGCCATTGACCCACGCTACGCCACTGGGAAAGATAATGTGTGTCACTAGTGTCAATTTATTCTGATGCACAAATTAAATTTTTAAATATATGTGTTTCAGGGGCCTGAAAAGGGAATATGTAATAGTGAAGCTGTGACCTCTGCCATGTATGTCACATTCTGCAAAGGGTCAAAGGAACCCACAAGCTATGCTGAATTCGAATGTATCATGGGGAAAAGGCGCAGACAAATCGCAATCAAGATGAAAACCAAAACAATGCATTTCGTTCTCCGGATCACTCAGCTAATCTACAGGAGTTTGAGAATGAGCTCATAATAAATGCATAAAGGCGAACGTGTTATTAGTCCGAAACCACTAACCGCGCAGTACTCGGGGCTCGTATACCCCCATGAGAACTCATGTGTATTCCATAATTTTTCATAGATACGTAAATCACGTTCCTAGACTTATCTAATTCTGAATGATTGAAACTAAATTTGACACGATAGACATTCTGTCATGAAGTTGTTCTTTCAAAATGTACTTACCATGAACGAATATCTTCCTTCATTTGACAAGGGATAATCAATTTCACTGGATTTGAAGCTCTCAAAACTCATACAGTTTCCTGTAGATCCTAAACCACGCATGTTCGCCACGTTTTCTTTTGATAAGTCTAATTGAGATTGTTCATCGTCATGAGATGTCCTGAATGAATTGAGCTCGTGAACCTTTTGTTGCGTCTTTTCATGTTCTGCTTCCATGTTTGCTTTACGAAGACAATGATCAGATTCGTCCATAAGACACTTGACAGATTGCAGAGGATCTGTTGAATTTTTTATCTGAGTTGTTGTCTGTACACTTTCCTGACTTGTGGATTGTGAACCTTGCCTCTCTGTCTCTCCTGTTGAGAAGAAAAAAAATTGGGGTAAAAGGTTGAAAGTATTTTTCTATAATCATAAATGCACACACTGACAAAGTCTACATCAAAGCTTCACTGAATTGAAGACCAAAACATAATAATTAATTTACAGATTCCTAAACACCACACACACACACATTGAAACCAGTGCTCATGTGTTACTTGATCCGAGAGGGGAGCACAGATTAGCATCAGTGTTACCTGTTATGCATGTCTAAGAAGCGATTAAGGGGTTTAGGTGGGTGGCTTTTTCAACTTTTAGAAGTATTTCAAATTATATTACAAATGTAATAATAATCTATAGTAATTAATTAAGATTGATTTCATGATTGCTTCTTTAAATATGGAGAAATGTAAGCTCGTAAAATCGTTACTGGATTGGACAAATATGGGATCTTGAAATCGATACTGGATTGGACAAATAGGGGATCTTGAAATCGATACTGGATCTTATTGGAGGACGAGCCCACATTGAATGAATCTTTAGTTCAGAGACTGCAGGAATTTAGGATCAAACGTGGGATGTAACAGGAAAGGACAAGAATTAATGCGCAAGATAAACCAACACGCGACTGGGATTGGTAAGCATGAATACTCTTCATCTGCTGAAAGATACGGGACACCTATTGGTCTACCCCAGTGTTTCCCAACCTTTTTTTAACCATGCCCCTACCTAAGTCTTTGTAAAACTTTGATGTGCCCCTATGTAATATATACATATTTTTTAAAAAAATATTAAATAATTGAATTATTTACTACATGAAAACTAATTACAACTTTCGACAGTGCTTTGGTTACTTTGTTTCAATGTTATTGTTTTTTTTTAGAGAAACTCCCTTTACCGTGCAATTGGTGCATATTAGAGAATACAGTGTTAGGCCCCGTATTTTTCATAGACTAACAGCATACAAGAAAGCAATGACAAACTACTGAATGTAGTTATGTTGCCTAGACATAATCAAAAAATCAAAAAATACTGGACTGATGGCTACGTCCTGAATATCATATGCTACCAATTTTTTACAGCATACCGATACATTGGAACAATATAGTCAATATTACTCCCGTTGCCACTCGTGTGTTGTCGGGGCCCGAAAGGGAAGCAAAGAATAGCAACACGTTTACCTTCCACGCATGTCGTAAAAGGCGACTAAGGATGCTATGGGATGGAGTTGGATGTCCCATCCCAAATAGGGTCAGTGACCCATAGTCATGCTGAAGTCGGATGTGTCAGGCTGAAAGGCGCAGATATCGCAGCACAGCTGTAAACCATGACACAACGCATTCCGTTCTCCGGACTACATCCTGCTAATCTATTGGAGTTTGAGAACGAACGCAGAAGAAGAACGATACTCATGCATTTATGGAAATAATAAATACATACCTCCAACTACGTCGTCGAAGTCATCACTTAAGTCAGCAACTATTTCGTCGTCACTTAGAGAACTTTCAGAGTCAAAATTATCACAGTCATCTTTTTCATCATCATCATCATCATCTCTATCGACCTCTAAGTGTGTCTCATTCACTACATCAACCTCTATTTCCTTTGTCTGTGCGGGACTAGTTTCTGTATCATCAGATGTTTTGTCTGAGTGTTCTTGTGAGTCCTTATCGGTTTTGTTCATGAGATGCAAGTCATTGTGCATTAATTCGTTCTCATTCGTACTACTTGGCTTCTGCAAGGAAGCGTCCAGGATCGCCAACCCTGAGTTATTTGTGCCAACAGATGTATCTCTTGAAGAACTAGAGGTACATACTGGTGAAGTAAAACTTGATTCCTGGTGATTGTTTATCTGACGATGAAAACTGTTGGGAGAATCGTATTGTGGTGATGCGAAAGATGACGACGATGAAGATGGTGATGACCCAAATGTGAATGAACTTCTTTTTGTGGCTAAGTCTTGACATAGATATTCAGGGTTGAATATTTTTGCTTGTAAGGGTGTCGATGTCATTACACCCGATTTCGATTCTTGTGACTGATGTAAGAGTAATGACTTCTGCATATCGGAATAAGATAATGGAAGCCCCTGGTTTTGTGAGTATGTTGAAAATGGCATTGTCTGTACTCTGTCTTGTAATGTCTTTTCGGCTGAAAGATGAAACAAAACGACTATTTCATCGTTTGGTTTAACCGGTCGAATAACTTGATAGAAAGATTGACCTCTGACTTTTGAACTGATGACGTTGGCGTCATCTGGTGTTGTTGTCGTCTTGACGAAACGGACCCAGTTGCAGTGGCGTACTTCCTGTCCGTTAATGTTCAGTATTGCATCATAGCAACCATAGAAACGGCGAATCTGAGGAGATTGAAATGAAGTAATTGAACATTAATGCAACATACATGACGTAATAGGCGACTAAGGGTTGGGTGGAGTTGATTGGCTCATCATATATAGCATGGGTCGACAATCTACGGTCCGGGGGTTGGACCCGGTTAAACTGCCCGCAAGTCCCCAAACAAAAATCATGACTGTTGACCCATGGTGCTCCTAAAAAGATGTATCCAAGTGTTTATTTCATATCTAGAATCCTATGACTTTAATAAATTGTGTCAATCTCTTGCTTTGAAAAAAAATTGGTGGCATATCCTATTTAGAATGTAGTCATCAACCAAACATTCTTTTGTTGCAGTGATTTTCTAGGCAATATAAATATTTTCAGTAGTTTGCCATTGTTTTCTAAACGGTCCAGATGTATAAATGTCTAAGTGGCATCAAACCCGGTACCTTGGCGCCATAGAAGCGGAGAAATATAGGCGATATATATGCAAATGTCCCTAAGTTTTGAAAGAAATGTTATGGATGCTTAGTAATATTAATACGGTTCAAAAATGTAACAGAACACCATCCTTGCAGTTAAGGTTTACACCTTTTATAACTAATTCTTTCCGTAATTCAGTGCACATTCTGAGATCAATAATACTTTTATAGAAATATACTATAGAATGTGTAATTAAGCTTTCAAGTTAGCTTTTCTTCCATCAACCCGCGGAAAGATGTGCATTTGTGTATCCGGTCCTCGGGCAATTAATGGTTGCCGACCTTTGCCATATAGAGCTGAGGGAGACTTAGAAGCCATGCTGAAGTCAGATGCAACAGGTCGAAGGGCGCAGATATCTCAGCAAAGTTGTAAAATATCATACAACACATTCTCCTCTCCCAACTACATAGTGCTAATCTGTAGGAGCTTGAGAATGATTGAAGAAGTTTTTTTTGTTAGAGTTCGTTTTCAAACTCCCACAGATCGCTATAGTGTCTGGACAACATCCCTACTAGATTTCCAACAGGATATAGTCCAGAGTAGGAAACGTTTGTCTGGTCAAAGTACACCGACTGCTTCAGCATATCATAGACTGGGAAATAACGGAAATTCAGCTCCATCTTCAATAGTTACTGATTTTGGATAATTGATTTAAAGCTTTTGAATGTGCATTTCTACTACCTAAAGTATCAGGATGTTATTTTCACTTTGGACAGAACGTTTGGCGAAAACTACAGCCTTGGGGTAAAACGGCGCTGTATAACTGATGAAAATTATTCACTCAAACAGCGTATGGTTGTGGCATTCGTACCAGAAACTAATGTCATTTACTGTTTTCGAACAACTCACCAATAGTGATAGTTTCTCAGACCTGGATTTCCTCATGGATTGCTTCGAAGATTTCTACATAGGACGGATTCGTCGTGGTCGCCGTTCGCAGCCTCAATTTCCAGTGAGCCTTTGGAATCAACACAATCGTGTCACGAATCAACACCGCTTTTGAAGTTTGAAACAATGCATTTAACTCAATGGTTAACGTATCATCCAACAGCAGCAAGAATTGCCCTGAAGTTACAGCAACAACAACATACATCTGCACTTTTGAGAAGTCAGATTGCCACTGATCAACCAACAACAAAGAAACGAAAAGTTTACCATCGTGCCGATGATGCTATTAAAACAATGATTAAACGATACGATCCAGCAGAGCTCATCAACTTCTTGGAAAATATAGCACGTGTTTTGAACATTAACGTTGTGTTGTTAACCCAATCAAAGAACTTCATTTCATGTATATCATTTATGAGGCAAGCCCGTGTGTTCCGAGGCCCAAAAGGGGAGCAAATAATAGCAACACTGTTTACCTTCCACGCATGTCGTAAAAGGCGAATATGGAGTTGGCTGTCCCGTCCCATATAGGGTCAGTGACCAAAGCCATACTGAAGTCGGATGTGTCAGGCCGAAAGGCGCAGATATCGCAGCAATGCTGTAAACCATGACACAATGCATTCCATTCTCCGGACTACATCCTGCTAATCTGCAGAAGTTTGAGAACGAACGCACAAGAAGATTTATGAGGCACTTCATATAAATTAAAGATTTTATTACAATTATTTACTAGTTATATTGTTCATTAATGTCTATTACAGCTTGTATGAAATATTTTATATATTATCTTTGTATTTAATTTTTGGGATATTTTGTCTGGTATATTTTATCTGGGAATATTTTGTCCGGTAACCTATTAAGGTCGTATCCGATTAGTGGATGTAGAAGTGCGAGTTACTTTAGGAGTATGTAAAACTAACCGCTAACAATAATAATTGTAATAATAATAAATAAAAAGACTATTTCAGACAGCGAACATCATCAAGCACCGTGCCATATGTCTTCGTGGATCTCAATTCCTATTCCAGTATACTTGCTGACTTCATGCCACAATATTAAACTATGTAATGTTTTCTAACTATATCGCACTCTGTTTCCATTTTCACTTCAATCTTGCCAATTGTAACTATCGTCTCCAAACCTCCCAGTCTCACAACCTGGCAAAAAAAAAAAAAAAAAAAAAAAAATATTTTTGGTTATTAGTAAGCAATATGTGTTTCAAATTTTATTTTATTTTTGGGGGTTTATTCTCGAACTTCCGCAGGACAATAGTCTTATTAGATTTCCAGCAGGATGTATTCCACATAACAGGAAATACGTTATGTCTGAAGTTTTTTTTATTTTCTCAAATTGCCCGACACATCCAATGTGGGCGTAGTTTTGGATTTTTCTCAGCATATCTTCTTTTTTTTCTATTTGTCTATGATACTCAGCATGACTTTTAGATCACTTTTATGTATGTCATGGGGGCAACAAACTCCACAACTTCCCTACCCCCAAACCTCCGTAGTCACATCTTACGACATGCATGACAGATTCACTATTGTTGTTCATTGCTCCCCTTTCGTATCCCTGTAATATTCAGAGGTTGAACTTACCAACATTTAGATAGTGAAATGAACTGCAAGAAAATAGAGAAGACAACAAATATTTAACAAGAAATAGTACTGAAGTCATTGTTTTTCAACGTTCTTTCTCAAACTCCTACTTAATATTCTTTGTGGAAGGACGATGGTCATATTTGATTTCCAGCAGGAGGACTTGCAAGTCAAATTAGAAAGATCCGAAGGTTGTACTCACTCGAATACAATATAACAGCTGTCCATTGCAGGCGATCATGACAACAGTTTCAGACTTGGGGGGGGGGGGGGTGTTGCATCCATCTGGTGTTTGTGCGGAGATAACTGAAAAGTTAAATCCTGGCATAGAACCCTCTGATACTAGATAACACACACAAATTGACGTTTCGACCAAAAGGCCTTTATCAAGACAGACAATTGAAACAAAATTAAAACATATAACAGAAAGTGGACAGTAATAACATCGACGGTCACATTGATATGAGTGTCCATGCTTGTCACCTTTCGAGAATATAGCTACCCCAATCATTCAGTGTGAAATTGGAAAACTGCATTCTTCTGTCCACTCATATCAATGTGACCGTCGATGTTATTACTGTTCACTTTATGTTATATGTTTTAATTTTGTTTCAATTGTCTGTCTTGATAAAGGCCTTGTGGTCGAAACGTCGATTTGTGTGTGTCATTATGTGTGTTATCTAGTATCAGTAAAACTGTATTACCCTTTTCCTTGAATCTACCTGTTGAATTTCATTTTTCGATAGAATCCTCTGCCACATTTGGGACACGTATGATAAGAATTGGATATCTGCGTATTTCTTATTCTGTCTGTTCTGGCAGCACGTTTTCTCTGTGCCTCTAAGATTTGATGCCTCTCGGTGATGCAAGCACTTTTGATGGTGTTGCTGCTTCACACTCGGCGATTCTGAGCAACAGATTCCTAGGATGTGGTGTCGATGTTAAAGTTCTTTGGAGACACTTTGATTCATTGAAACGTTTCTTTTGTCCACCGGCCAGTCTTTTCCTTTTGAGGAGCTGACAGTACATCATTTGTTTTGGGATGCGTTTCTCAGGCATGAGCACATGACCAAGCAATCTCAGTTGGGTCTTCCTCAGCATTGCTTGAATGTTTGGAATGTTGGCTCTAGTGAGGACTGAAATCCGCATCAAGTACTTTATCTTGTCACTTTATCTTGAGAAACTTATCGATACAGCATGTGTGAAAGTGATTTAAGGCTCGAACACGATACCTACAATATGAGCCGACAGCCAGCAGTGTAATACAAACCGTCTCCACTGTCGCAGCCATCGACATCACTAAAAAGAGGACGTCAATTATACCAAATATTCGAAACTCATTTTTCCAACTTCACACTTGATGATTGGGGTAGCTATATTCTCGAAAGGTGACAAGCATGGAAAAACAGGCCTTATGTACAAAATACGGATGACATATACACAACATACGGATGCCACATACACAACATACGAGGTAGTTTCCTATAGATAGTACTAACAACATGTCTGAAAGAATACTGTCTATAAATTTTTACAGATGAGACCGAAATTGTTTGGCCATTTAATGAGAATCAAACAAATTTAATATCAGCAAGAGTATGCTATTGAGAATGGAAATACCAATAGGCAGGGGAAAGCCAAAACGAAAGTAGCTTTACTGCATATCAAACAACTAAACGTGGCATAGCCTGAATACCGATTGTCATTAAATCGAATCTTACAACGCTAACAGCATTAGCCGAGAAAATACACAAGATAAATAAGTAGGAAGCTGTTAGACACGGAAGCTGTTAGACACACCATACTACGTTTCTTCCTATTTCATCAACATTTCTCCCCCCCCCCCCCTCGCTTCTTGATTCAAGAGTGCATCAACATTATCCCATTTTTATCGCCCCTCTTTACTCAAGAGTACATCAACATTATCCCATCTTTATCGCCCCCTCTTTACTCAAGAGTACATCAACATTATCCCATCTTTATCGCCCCCTCTTTACTCAAGAGTACATCAACATGAAAAGGATTCTTCATCGTCTGGGAAACTTGTTTCCCTAAGGACACACCAAAGTAACTATTTGTTCATGGCTTCAAACGGACTTCGTGCGGTACCTGGTTTGTTCGGAACGAAGTTCTCTCATGAGATAGAAAGCTTCTCGATCCCCGGTGTCTTCACTTGGAGAATGTACACACCGTAAAGAACTGTTCCCGAGTGCTGGAGAACAGCAGCACCATTTTGCACAATCACGCTCAGGATACTTGCCTTGTGAAAAGCCACGGTCCCAGACGACTTCGCGCGTGCCACACTGACCAACGGCCAAACGATAATGGCTTAATGTATATTTGTTTTGAAAGCGTCGTCTTACGGGTGGTCTTGTACCATTACAGTATCTGTGACTTCCAGACAATGAACGAAGGAGCTGGAAATTAAGTTCCACTTGCGGAAGTACGGTATTCAATCGCTCTATTCACGGTTACAATTGAGAATCATGTGTGTTTAACAGAAGAAGCGTTACATTAACAGAGAGGGCTTAATACAGTGGTAGTGCACTACATTCAGTCACGAGTAAATATGGGTTCAGTTCCTCATTGATATACACCCATTATTGAATTTTTGGTATAACTTTATACATCAAATCGTTTCGCTCTGAGCACATTCTTCTTCTTCAGCGTTCATTCTCAAACTCCCGCTGGATCTCCCTTGTAGCAGGACAATGCTCCTACTAAATATCCCAACAGGATGTAGTCCATAGGATGAAAAAGCGTTGTGTCGCCGTTTTATTTTCGCCAATGGCCCGAGATATCGTCTTCAGCGGTGAGCACATTCGACCTAGTTGAATTTGTGAGACGGATTCATTAACCACTCTACCACAATACTGACACTTTCTAGTTTTCCCAGTTAAAATGGAAAATAAACACAGAACGAAGCCCGTAAATAGGTGGGGTTGTGGAATTACCCTCTCCCCCGGAAGTAAAAACATATCATGTGTGCTAGGAAGAATGCCAAAAAAGTTCGGGTAATTCCCCACCCTCTTTAATGTTCCTCCGAAAATGGTCACCATAAATCACACGAAAAATACGAAATTTAACGACTATTTTGTATTCCTCCTAACCCTCATGAGTCGCCTCTAATGACAGGTAACGGCGTTACAATTTTTTGCTTTCCATTCGGGCCCCGGTGACACGTGTATTTCAAGGACAAGAAGATGTAAAATAGATTTAAAAATGGAAGGAAAGTGAAAAAGAAATATAAGATTGTAGATGTCAGTAAGATAAAAATTAGGAAGATGTCAACTAGCGATCAAACAGAGAAATAACATAGAAGACTAAGTCAGATTGATGGGGAGATAACGGAACAAAATTTCTCACCGACCACAAATACAGGACTAGGAAAAAACAAGGGTAGTAAATAAAAACAAGTACCGAGAATGAATGGGAAGACTTATCAATCCGATGGGTGGTGACAGAATTATCAGAAACGCGAACTTCACTAGGTTTTGAGGATTAAACGTTATAATCTATCCAATTTGGACTGACGGCCGCAGTAGAAAAGGCTGTATATCACCATGAAATGTATTCTTGTATTAACTATTTCAATAAATTATATGAAATAAAGATGTAAAATAAAGTCTGAAATAAATTGAGTCGTCTGAGTATGAAATAAATATGAGTCGTCTGAGTATGAAATAAATATGAGTCGTCTGAGTATGAAATAAATATGAGTCGTCTGAGTATGAAATAAATATGAGTCGTCTGAGTATGAAATAAATATGAGTCGTCTGAGTATGAAATAAATATGAGTCGTCTGAGTATGAAATAAATATGAGTCGTCTGAGTATGAAATAAATATGAGTCGTCTGAGTATGAAATAAAACAACCCTCGTTCCAAGTTGCACAAACTGAAGATAATTATATTGCTCATAATTTCTGGGAGGTAAAAAAAACCAGGACAACAACAAACATATAAACTCACATCTTCATCTTGTATGACCATACGATTCTCTATCCTGTCAATACGGACCTCTCCCTCGTCTGGGTAAAAGATAGTACCCGGGGGCAAATGAGTGTTGCTCCACACACTCGCGGACATCTCTAACGCGTGCATACGATTAGGGTGAAGCGTGAGTACCAAACTCAACTCACGAGGAATGAGAATGCAGGCGTACATTCTGATGTCTTGGTAGCAGGTTCAGGAATCTTCAAGTCGACACGGCATTGAAACAGTACACAATGGAATCTTAAAGCTTCAGACTTCCTTGCAGAGTGTCTAGTTCGATGATTGAAGTTTCCTGTACATGAAATATAAAGTGAGAACATTGTACTTATTTAGAGAAAAAACTACAACGTATATTTATATTTGGCATATATTATTTTTTAGTCCTGAGTTAAGCATTGAATGACACATTCAGGGCCCGTACATACGAGTTTGCTCGGGGTGGAGGGGTGTTCATTGCAAAATAGAAGCTTTCCCCTTTGATCATGCGGGTATTGATGGGGGGGGGGGGTTGGGGGGATTGATGGTGTTTCAAAAATTATATTTCACAAAGTGGGTGTAATAAATGCGCCTCTCGGTCTGACATCTTAATTCAGCATGTCTTTTATGTCACTTTGACCTATGGGGTGGGATAGCCAAATTCACCACCAAACTTTCTTAGGTATCTCTAATTACAGTCGATAGATTAGAAAAAGTCCAAAATGAGGCAATGAGAGCGCTACTGGGGTGTACTAGAGATACATCCATCTCTGGAATGATATTTCTACTTGATCTTCCAAGTATTAGAGTGCAACATCAGGTAGCACAGGCTAGGTCGTACATTAAAGTAACAACCACCACATAATACGCCAACGTCTAGATGAGTCAAAAGGACAAACGTCAAAGGGGAGTCCCGAAATCACGCAATCAACACATGACTGGGACTCTTGAGTTTACAGGATGGCTGCTGGAAAGGAAAGCGGAGCACTTATATGAGTACCCGACGTGCTGTTATGCTAATTTCTAATTAAAAATGAAGAACTACATGCACATATCACAGTGTTGTCATTCTTTGCTCACCTTTCAGAACCCGACACAGTACGGAAACATTTTATAATAGTGTGCAGAAAGTTTATCTTATTCAGTAGCAACCAACTATCCACGATTTTTTGGCTGTAACATGTAATTTCGCAGTAATTACTTTCAGCAATTAGCCCTTGCTTTATGAATGGTTCGGGTGTACATTGTCCTACGACGATGTTTGAAGAAATTCATATCAGCGTATGATTCGGACAAAACAAGGGAGTAGAATTAGTAGCAGTAAAAATAATAGAAGAAATAGCAGCACTAGTAGTAGCAGCAGTTTCAAACATTTAGTAACATAGTTAAACTTTAATATACCACAAGTTCCGATATTCACTATCGAATAGGAATAATCTTCTATGTCCAGTTTGAGACAACTCGAATCGACCAACACACTCTCCAGTAAGAGTGGTACAGATGACAAGCAATAAGTCAAATGAATAAATACTCGTGGCGTGAACTACTTTTCAATGGTAATAAGTAAACACGCTTGAGACATTCTATCAAAATAAACGAACTCCAAAATTCTTCCAAGTATTCACGAGAAATTGTAAATGCAATCAGGGATAAATCGCTCAGCTCATGGTCTTGTGTAGTTTTTCAATGTCGTCCAGATAAGCGTTGACATAAATGAACAAAGGGAAGTGACTGAGTTTATTTCACGTGTGGATTTTAAGAGTGTCAAACATTGTGTCTGAACATTAGTTACCGTCCAGGCAATTCAACCTCCCCCCCCCCTCCACCTTTTCGGAAAATAGAACATTTACTATAGTGCGCTTCAAAATACATGCCCCTGTTTAAAATGTGTTTAACTCCTCAACTATTAAACAGATATGCAGGAAATATTCAGTAGTGTTTTTAAAACGTAACGTCATAATGTAGAAATATTTGCAGCATAAATGAACCATAAAAAAAGGTGCAGAATTTATCTGTATAATGTTACAAATAATGAATCTACCGTACATGACCATTTGGTGTGAAATGTGTAATACAACCAAACCTGTTTGTGTCTCATATTGAACGTTGCGCACGATTTTAACGTAAATTTGAGTCAAGTGAGTCGGTCTAGGTCATTAGCCTCATAATCTATTTTGAGAAATTACTGTATGATTACTTTTTTCTGTCCCTATAGAAGTCACACAATCATCAAAGGAATATGCCGCCACGTTCAAATGGATACACCTGGTGAAATAAAATGTATAAACTTCCATCAATATTTAAACTGCTATGCAAAATCTCACTAAATTCCGCTTAATGGTTATGAAGATATTAAAGGGAATGCTATGGCAAATATTTGGAACACCCCCCCCCCCTCCAAGGAAATCACAACATAATCTGTAGTAAAAACTTTCGTTACTGCATGTTTTCCGTTGAAGGCGTGCATTGATGCTTTTTATGAGCTAGGAAATAAAGGCGGTTACCAGTTTCACACTTTACCTGTTGGATTCCAGTTTTGCGATAGCAGACGCCGCATCCTGTAGTAATAGGATCTTTAGTAATATGAATTTAACCACAAGGTGGATAATCCCATCCTCCTGATAACTCTCGTTCTCACCTCAACTGACAAAGATATATTAGGGCCCTATGACATAGGTTGATCATCTTCAGCAAAACCTGACATTAAAAGTTTCGTTATATTATCTATTATATATATATATATATATATATATATGTATTATAGTAATTTGTGGCCGAACGAAATTTGTACACCAGTGGTAATGGAAAGGGTACAAATAACCATACGGACAGATTTTAATTCTGTGAAATTAGACGTTTTACACGTCGTGGCGACAGTTACAAGGTTTTGTTACTACTACCTATAACAGGGGTGGGCAAACTACGGCCCGCGGGCCGCATGCGGCCCGCCATTGGATATTTTGGTTCCTCAAACATTTTTAAATACATGAACCTTTTATCCATATTAGAAAATATACTGTTATAGTGTAAGTCTGCTAGAAATGTAATTTATTTCAGAGTTATCTACATTATGTGAAACTACCTTTCTTTACAATAAAAATATTTAATTGATTACTTACCGAGAATTTTTAACAAAAACATACATAATATTATATGCGTCCCTCCAATAGCTTTACAATTTTCAATGCGGCCCTCTGCACAAAAAGTGTGCCCATCCCTGACCTATAACATCCTTCTTGCACTTTGACATGAAACTTTACAGTGATGAACTCTAAGATTCTAGATTATGCATGCAATAATAGAGAATAAGACGTTGTTAAAGGGATGTGATCCAGGAGCAGTGGGAAAGCAGTCTATAAAATGTATACCAAATAGAACTATATTAAACTATAATCTTGACACCAGAAATATACCACATGACGTAAAAATAGTAGACAATACTCAGTGCCTACATATTGTTGCATTAAGCAGTGGGTTTTACTGTTTAAAAAAACAGGTTAAAGGGGGGGGGGGGGTCTGTGGTTCGATTTCGTGTATAAATTTCACTATTTGACGGTAAATTTGAAAACTTTTTTGCACAAAATTGGTAAAGTGGTTGTTTTTACCGACCTCTTGGTTAGGTTCCTAGTACTAATCGTAAAATTTACGTTAAGATTTGCTGGGGGGGGGGGGGGGGGGCCCTTAACTACAGGCCTGCCTACAATACACTACACTTTAATATTGACACCAGAAATATACCACGTAACGTTAAAAAAACAGTGGGCCTGCACCAGAACGCTCTCCAGTGTGCTGCTGTAACATAATGTAACATCTCGTCAAACAAGTGCCATCAACAGACATGTAGAGTATAAAAATACCGACAGCTACCAAAAGCAACTTCTTACTTGCCTATTCATTGGGGTCTTTGTTACCTCTAATATTTTATGGAAGCGTGTCTTGATATAACCTAATTGGACTTTGTCCGCTTGTTGAAAAGGCACGCCTCTCCAAAAGAAAGGCAAACTCATTAACTTACCAAAGCAACTTCAGTATGAAGTCTACGGTTTTGGTGGTATGTATCGTTCGTCTGCCTAAAGAGAACTAGCAAAAATTATCTTGGCTCAGCAGAACTATTGTTGAATGTTTTTTACAAAACGGACAAACTATATGTATTTATTCCTATATAACATAACAACATTCCACCCCTGCTCTGTGACAGCGAAGTACAGGGCAGAGTTGTTGATCACAAAGGTACCGGGTTCAAACCCGCCGCAGACAATTGTGCATCAGGCTATTAAAAATGCTATTACTAATTACTGAAATTATATTGCCTATAAAATCAATACAGTGAAAATAATTATTAGTTGATGGCTACGTCTTGAATAGGATATGAAGCCAAAAATAAATATATAGTTTTACATTCACAGAATTAACAATGTTTTACGTGCGCCTACACTGAAACAACGAACAATAGCCACAAAACTAACACGAATAACTCAATCACCGGACACAATCACAGGCTCCACAAATTATTTTTTTAAACTGCAAATATCGAATATCTTTTTTTTTAACTCATGGAGCATTCAAAAATACTAAAGAACAGTGTAGGCTAATTAATGAGACCAAAAACTATCTTCGTGTCCATTACAATAATTGAACGATCAACTCAGGCACATTATGAAATTTCTTACACTAGCGCTTGACTAATTGTATGCTTACTACACTCTTGTTTTCTATAACATCATACACTAGATTTTTGGTCAAATCATCCAAATACAATAGTCCAGTTTAAGAAATCTTTAAGGAAATATAATCTTACCAACTTAAATTTAGCTGAAATTCCTAAATGGTCAGTCCTGACCTGACTCGTGCTAAAGTAATAAAAACTGATCGCTGTTCAATGTCGGCTCGATTCGTTTTATCATCCACCCGTCTCAGGTACTGAAAAACGAAATAAAAGTGATAAGATGTTACTAATGCGAGCAAGATGTGTAAAGTACATTTATTTCGGTGACCACGCGAGCTGACCACAGGTCAAACACATTAGAAACGCCACTCAATCCTACATAAAAACACGCCCTCCAGGCTAACGTAACATTAGGCCAGGAGAGATCACGAAATCTTGTCGTATTGGTCAGCGATAGTTGCTCCGCCCATGTCAGTGACGCTGAGACACATGTCATGTTAATCGATCAACAGTAGAGATCAGGTAAGACAATTGCCACACCTCGCAGACTCCCCTCTGAGGAGGAAACTTTTTCTTGACGCACTGCATCTAGGGAATAGTTTGATTACTATTTTGGCATGTGACTCCCCTTAATACCATAAACTGCACATAGGAAATGTTAGTAAGATATCTCTGGCAATTTCAGAGGATCCATACAAACAAAAAATGTCATACGCTCATGAGTGTACCCCAAAACACCTTCCATATTTGTCACCTCTAAAAGGAATTCGGTAGGTGGGGGTTAACGTAAAAGATGTTCAGTCATACGCGTGTTTTCGGGTGTCAGATCGACTTTTTTAATGTTAAATTTGAAGATCTTTTTTGTGAAAAATCGCTAAGTGGGGTTTTTTTTCCCCTTTTTATTCGCATTTTTGCAAAGTTCTTAGGGCTAAATATCATGTCGCGATTAGATAAAAAAGCGGGCGGAAGGGGGGTGTGTAGGAATCATTAAACACCGCAAAGAAGGTTTTTTTCTGCAACAGACTTCCAACATCCTCTGTTCTCTTGCCTTGTTGGTGCACTCTGACGGGCTGTATTTTGTCCATCTCATGGTGTTTTCCTCTCGTATATATCTCTGCCTACCTTTTGCTCGCCTTTCCTCGACACTACCTTCACGCGAACTCTTCCCGTAGCGATTTCTCATAAAATGCTCTTCAAAATTGGGTAAACCCCCCTCTTTACGGTAATCATATCTACGCCCCTGCCCTCAGGTAATGTCTTGAACAAGGTGTTATTTCATTTAATATGTCCCCAATATTTTATTTCTTTTACTAGTTTTTTTATTTCGAACACAGTAGGCCTATTATTCCGGAAATTGTGCATCCGGACCGTTCAGAAAGCAATGGAAAACTACTAAACGTATTTATATTGCCTAGAAAATCACTACAGCCACAAAATGCTGAGTTAATGGCTACGTCCTGAATAGGATACGCTACCAATAGTAGGCCTATTATCGGTGCCTCTGTGTTCGTATTCTTCTCTTTAAATGAAGTTATTCTTCTATTACATATCCACACCTCAAAGGCATATCGGTCCTTTCTTCTAATAGTCTGTGCACCATCCGTGTTTCTGAGTCATACATTAGTGGTAAGCAGTGGTTCTTAAGAAAAAGTCTTAGATGGAGAAAAAAAATCAGACTGACCGGAAATATGCTCATATTTGGGATGGGTAGGGCTACATCAATAAGGTGTGAAAACAGCTACTCACCATACATAGAAATAAAAAGAGGGGTCAGAACATTCTTTTATCTTCTTCTGCGTTCAGGAATCTTTGGGTCATGCTAGATCATCAGGACAGTCGCCAGGACGATACTACCAGGCTTCACCAGGTCAGATCGGCTGCCCCAAAGTTTTTGCCTAGTTAATATATTGTGGCCATGCCTTGTCTCTCAGTTCTTTGTATTCTGGATATTCTTGGAGTGTGTATTCAGGGGTCTGCATGCCTGTTCCGCATAGACATTCATTTGTGTGGGCCACTCTGATCCGATATAGGTGGCTCTGTAGCCTGCAGTGGCCAGTTCTAAGTCGGAGGATAATAGTCTGTTGTTGCATATGACGTTGGCGTATAGGGTCTTGTTTCTTATCAATATCCTTATCGTACTTCCACTGGGATGCATAATGGTTGCGGATTAGTGTTTTGGCCTCACTGCATGGAAAAGGACAGCTGAATGATTCCATTTTACCTCCTAATTTTGCCAGGAAATCAGCTCTCATTTCCAGTGATACCACAATGGATGGGTAGCCATTAAGAGCTATGTTTACGCATTTTTTAAATGTTTGTCAGTTCCAGTCTAATTTTGTATGTCGTATTTTCATTTTTGGCGTTTTTCAATGCTACCAATAAGAATCTACACTCCGTGAATATTACACTCGTACATTGTAAGTAAAGTTAACTCATAGCATTTAGCGCCGTGGGGTGTGAGATGTTAGCGATGTAACATTTTAGTGGTTCTGCTATATAAGGATGGCAGCCGTCTCCTCTCCCTCGCAGTCTTAATTTCCCGGATTAATCCGGTACCCAATTAAGGCAGATCTCTTGTAGCGAGATATTTCAGTGCCTGCAGGAGTGCATCGGTTCTTCTCTGAAGTTTGAGTGTGTCTTACCTGTTGGGAATGCTTTACTAAAGCTCTTTCCGCTGCTGTATCTTATAAATACTCCACTTCCTTCATGTCTCTCTGCCGGTCCATTTTTGTACACGTGTCCATATTTTAGGATCCTATTTTTGTACACGTGTCCATATTTTAGGATCCTATTAGAGTGCAACCATTTCCTGTGCCAGAGACTTTAGCTGAGGTGATGTCATGTGTTCTCTGTTGATGATCCCATGAACATCTTTGATAACAAAAATGTTTTTTGGGCTGTAAATTGGCCTTTTAAAAGCACAAAGCATGTCAATTTTTTTTGGGCGTCTTTGGGGAGGATATCTTCCTGTTGACGATTCGGTTGTTTTGATATGTGCAAAAAGCCAGTTCTCTTCAAACGTTTTATTTTATTTTTTATATTTAGTCTTAACTTCCCTGATTAATCCAGTAGCCAATTAAGGCTGATCTCTTGTAGCGAGATATCTCAGTGCCTGAAGAAGTGCATCAGTTCTTCTCTGAAGTTTGAGTGTGTCTTACCTGTTGGGAATGTTTTGGATGGTCAGGCATGCGAAGAAGCTTCTGTATGTGTAAGATTACTCTTTCTGTGCGTCTGTTTTCGAGTGGCTAATTGTTTACATGTTTTCCATTGATTTAATTAGGGGTGGTCTCCATTCCCTTGCGAATGTTCTGGAACCTGCTTTTTTGGACTTTCTGTAGACATTCTGTATCTTTATTTGTTTTGGATGTTGTTACTCATGCTATAATTTCACATTTTATAAGCGGTCTGGCTGATCCTGTGTATACGCTTTCAAGTGTATTGTTATTCACCCCCTTTCCCATCATGTGCCATCTAATTTCATGAGAGTGAGAGCTTCCTTATTGCTTTCTGCTCTGTCGCAGTCAGGTGTTGCTTCCAGGAATGTAGCTTGCCCAATTTAACTCCAAAGTAGGTAGGATTTTCTTTTAAGGTAGTCTCCTTTCCATAAATTTTTAAGTTTACATTTTCTTGCTAACTACGGAATCAGAGGTCAGTTATTAGCAAGTATATAAGTCCTTTACCAGAATTGCCGAAGCTCGGTAAGAACTACCGACGGAAGGACTTTATCTTTCGAAACAAAATCAGGGATGTGTGCTCTCGCCTACAGTTTTTAACATATACATGAGCAGAATAACAAAAGAGTTCCAAAACAAAACAAAAATAACAGTACAGTGATAAGAGAAAAATCTGATGAGGAATTAAATAACGCAATAAAGAAATTGCCCTACCTACAAAGAGGAACGACAGTTACAAAATCATATTAATGCACTAGCGACAACATGCACTAGCGACAACATGCACTAGCGACAACATGCACTAGCGACAACATGCACTAGCGACAACATGCACCAAGTATAATTTTGAATACAAATACGCTGAAAACAATGCAAATCATTGTTTCACAAATTGTATTGCATTCAATGTAATGCAAATGAGCAGGTCACCAAATCCAGTGAACATAACAATAAACAAAACTAAAGTGAAACAAACCTCTGAATTTAAATACCTGGGGAGAATATTCAGACAATGGAAAATTAATCAAAGAGACATGATGTCCGAAAGCAAACAGTGATATACCAGCTATCAACATTACTGCTCAACCCAAAGATCAAGATGGAAGTCACGAGACAGACGATAAACAGTATTTTATGCCAACACCCTGCTAGCAATGCCTAACCTGGGCGTTGACAGCAGCCCAGCAGAGAAAACTCACAATATGCGAGATGAAATGTCTGAGAAAAGCTGCAAGAGTGACCAAACTAGACAAAATGAGAAATGATGAAATCAGAAGATGAATTGGTATAAGACCATGCACAGAATACATCGATAAACAACTAATAAAATGGTTTGGACACCTTTTGAGAATGAATTATAACCAACTACTAACAAGAACATATAACATAAGGAGATCCGGATACAAAGCCAGGGGAAGACCTGTAACAGGATAAATAGATAACATCAAGACCACACTGAACAAATACGAATTCAACGCAGCCAAAGCGACACATCTGATCTTGGATACCCTAAAGCTCCCAGTCACCACCCCTACGTTTATCGGCAAGTGTGGATATTCTGACACCATCGTTTACCCGGGTGATAGACAGTTTTGTTGCTGATTTAACAAGGTAATACATATTGCCGCTGTCTTAGAGAGTCAGCACAGTGACCTGTGCTCTAGAGTCAGCTGTCCATCTGCTGATGATATTTAGTGATTTCTGCATTCTACTGGTGACTGCGTTGATGTCAAGTGCAACACTCCACATCGCAAGGTCATCAGCCTGGAGCGCTTTGGAGATGTGGTTATGTTAGCTTGTCTATACTGGTTATAATACAGACGAGTAATAGAGTTACGGATATGACTCTTCACTGCGGTACACCTTGTTCAAGACTAACTTGGCGGCTAAGCGTTCCATCTAGCCTTACTCTTGCTGTGCTGTACCGCTGGAAGTTGTGGATTCAACTGTACATTCCCCCCGCAATTTTATTTCTAAGTAGAAGTAGTCCTTCTCTCTATACTTTATCAAATTCTTTAGTTATGTCCACAAAGTCTGCAAGTACATTTTTCTTCTCCTGGAAGGCATTTTTTATTTCATGAGTCATTCTTCTATAAAACCACATCTCTACCACATCAATATAGTTTTTCACTGTTCTACTGTGTGTCCAAGATTCACTTCCATTCATCAGAATTTGTTCTATATAACTTCAAAGAACTCTCATTCTCACCTCAATTGACAAATAACATAGGATGGTCTTCATCTTGTGAAATTTTGCCTTTAACTGTATCAACTCAGTATTTTCTGGTTGTAGTGATAGTTTTGGAAGAATTTACCTCCAGTAGTTTACCATGTCTTTATGAAAGGTCCAGATGTACAATTTCCTTCTACGCGTTTCGAATCCAGTACATTGACCATCACATTAACTCTCTGTGCTCGCCGACACAGAGCCGACCATTTTGAACGACGATAATTCAAAAATTACACTTTTTACTTGCATCAGAAACAAATAATGCACATTTTTTGACACATTGTGCGGAGAAGAAAGATAAAGAACATCATGAGGAGAAAAAAGATGAATCACATCGTGAAAATAAAGATGAAGAACATCATGAGGAGAAAAAAGATGAATCACATCGTAACAACAAGCATTGTTGAAGGAAAGAGGAATAGTGAAGATCAAGAGAGAAGATTCTTGACAACTTGCCATTCTGGCATGGAAGAACATAGGTATCTGACATGTGTGACAACACAGGAAACAGAAGGCGCAGATAGATATGACAACCAACGACACATGACATGCATTATAAGAAGACCAGTGTTTCAGACAAACTGTCTTCGGTGGCCTTTTTTTTAGACAAATGTTCTTCTGTGGTCCCCTTCGGAGCACATTTTCTATCGTCGCCATATTTTTAGACACATTTCTTCCGCGAAATCCCCACACCTACCCGTGCCTTTAAAATAAGCAATAAATAATATATTAAGCAATAATATTTCTGTTATATACTAACTATGAAATATAATTTATAATGTCAAAAATAAATAACAATAAACAAAAGAACAAGAACTATTTCCACGTTACTGTCCAAACGGGACCTTTTTCAAGAAATGAATACAAATGGGGAAAACACAACTTTAATAAATTATTTTTATGCACGGAAATGTTCATACCAAGACATCTCCTTACATGGAAATGAAGTAAATACATTTTGTAGAAAGCGCTTTCAATTATATGTTTAGAACAGTGCGTAAGTATATCCTACACACTATTTACTAGACAGACATAACGATAGGTGTAGGAAAACAGAGATGCTAAATGTGACGAAATAATAAGTGTTAAATCAGATCAAGTGATATCTTACTTCAAAGATAATTAAAAACACAAACCTTTAAGTCTTACAGCTGACAGGAATTGAACCATGTTCATTCCAGCGTCACCGAATCGCCTTGTAAGATTCACAAGTAAATAGGTTTTCCGTACTTGACCAACGACACCCCCTTCCCTCCCAAAGAGATTTGATCACCTCCAAACATTCAACCTATGTACTCAAGACAACTTAGAACGAACCTACGATAAAAATATCTTTCAAATTCACGTCAGCTGTAAGAATTATTTTCATTTATCCTCATGCTTCCTACTTACAATTACAAATCTATATGGTAAAAATGAGCACCGGTGACTTCCTTTTTATTGTCACCAATTCTTTCTAAGCTTTATCACTGTAAATGTCGTTTATCGTTCAAATTGTTACCTTTCTATGGCCACCTGGAAGTGTCTGTGAGCTCTAAATATCAAAATTGTTCCCTGTAGAACCCAGGAAGATGAGGGAAGGGAAGATGACCCACGCAGGGAACCACTAACCTAGAGTAGTGGTCGTGCTTTATTTAAGTGACTTATATGACTTCTGTGACTGTACTCTGAAACTAGTTCGCCACGGTGCACCCGAGTTCCGTGATCCGATTCTAGGTATGCCATCGCCGTGAAGAAATATTTCTGTAGTACTACATTAATTAGTGCTTTTTTCATAATTATTATATGTTATAGTGACGAAATAAGTATATATTATATTGGCAGGTCTAATACATTAGAATATATATTGATATAGGTTTTATATTATGTATATTTTTTCAAATAAAAATCCAAAGAAAATTTTCTTTATATCAAATGTTATATATAGGCTATGTCACTTTTGGTATGATGTGAAAATGTGGAAGAACTCTGGTTCATTGTTTGTAAGAGTAGGGCGATAGTCACTGTTCTACGGGTCAGCTTTCGCCGCTGACAATTGACAGAATAGGAGATACAAAAACAATTTACCCAATGTAAGGATTCTTTCACACTTCGGTCGAGTTCTTACGGCTATTTCCACCCGATTTGTCCTTTTAATACAAACAGTAGGTGTGATACTGAATCGGGAAAAGATGACGTTTGCTCTGAGGCAAGTTCGCTCCTATAGACAGAGTTGGCAGCCTGTTCGAGAAGCCGAACGTGAGCCATATAAAGAATAGGATTGGATTTTAATCGTTTGTCAAACGGTGTCTACACGAGTGTGCGAGTCATAGATGGGCAAAGTAAGCTATTGTTAGTGCTGGGGTGTGATTTTCATATCCCAGACGTATGCCCTCTGGGACAGTGATGAGTTGAGAAGGACGGAATATCAAAGAAGACAACAATGAGAAAAGGTTTCAATGTTTGTCCAGATCTCTAACCATCATCTCTAACAGGTTAGACAACACGACAGTTAACTCGTTCAAAGACACAATTTCTTCCGCGATCCTTCTCAAACTTCTGCTTGTTTTTATCTATTGTCTTTTCTCTGTTTTTCCTGTAAGGCGTCGCAGGAGTGAATGACGATCGGTTTTCGGTTTATAGAACTGTTTCTATGTTCATATTGTATGCTCTTGCCGTTTATCAATATAGGTTAATTCTCATTAAGTGGCGGAACTATTTCGGTGGACCACAGATGTTGTTCCAATAGTTCTTGTAATTTCTTCATTTCTCACATGATCTCATCTTGTGTATAAAATGTCTGCTGCTTTTATTTGCTTGTCTAGTCCTGATATTTCAATGAGTTGTGTCATGGTTTACAAATTGGCTTCGATATCTGCATTTTTGACCTAATACATCCGGCTTCAGCAGGGATGTTACGCAACTTTACTGTACTGGATGAAGCAGAACAACTAACCGGTACTCCTGACTACGGTCCTGTCTTATTTCTCACAATAATTTTCGTACGAACCCTTTCTAAATCAGACATGCTGGGTATTCATTTTTTTAAAACTGCTTTTCCATAATTTTTTTAAAACCTGGAGTTGACCACTAATCGAGACATCCAGCTCACTACGTTGAACTTGCGTCCACAATAATTGTTTACTTTAGTATTCCCGAAAGTTTTATTTAAATTTAATTGTTTTCTAAGAAATTCCAGGTGGGATCGAAACATGGGCAACGTTTTGAATTCCTCTATTACCTAACTGCAAGCGTTTTCTCACTAATTCCCCCATTCTAGCACTGACTCTACGATTTTCTAGCCTCCATCAAAATCTAAAACCTTGACCGCTCCATTTGCCTTTCATCTCATTCACCGACAGAAGGAAGAAATAGTTGTTATCTCTCTGTCATATTCCTTGTTCCTGTTTCGCCGACACCGCTAAATGTTCGCCATGAAGACTTTTGCATTATTATAGGTTGTAATCAAGTCTGTAGATACAACTTTGCTAAAGGAAAGGGAGGCAGGATCGAAACTAAGCTGGTGTTATCGCGGAAGTCACCACAGATGGACGTAACAAAAAAACCAATCCTCAGGGTCATTACAACCGAAATGAATCTAGTTTAAACAGAGGGAGATGGCAATGAAGTCATATATTGGCAAGGCGTTAACAAATACCTAGTTTTTGTTCGAAGGGAGCGGGTTCCTAAAAAAACACTTTAAAAACAAAAAGAGTTGTTCCCTCATTGCGCTTTGGAAAATTACTGTTAGGTTGGGGGGCAAAAAACTGCTTTTCCAGAAATTATTTTCATTCAAAAAATGGAATAGGGGAGGGGGAAAAACCCGTCGCTTTTACTAGTTTTGTATTCTTACATAATATGTTCTTCTTCTTCAATAGATAACTTTCGATTTTACTAGTTTTGTTGTGTTACATACCATATTCTTCTTCTTCTTCAGCGTTCATTCTTAAACTCCCGCGGGATCTCTCTCGTATCAGGACCATGGTCCTATTAGATTTCCAGCAAGATGTAGTCCAGAGAATGGAAATGCGTTGAATCGCCGTTGTATTTGCGCCAATTGCTGGATACATCCGTCTTCAGCGAAGTTTGTTCATATAACAAGGGGCATGTGGTTGATACACATATTTGTTCATATAACAAACAACATGTGCCTGACACACATATTTGTTCATATAACAAACAAACGCTAGACACACACATTCGTATTTTTCTACAAAATGTAATTTTGGAAAGAGCATATCAAACTTTATTGTTCGCAGAAAATCTCAGACAATACAATAATTGAACAATAATGATTAGTTGCGTCTAAGAAGATCACAACCATGTTCTCTCATCATCAACCTATTTTAAAATCATTTTGGGTGATTTTCATTTTTAAACAAAAATTCTAGCTGAACAATTCATTTTCTAGTTTTTACAGTGCATCGATACTAAGAAACGTAAAAAAAAAAACATTCTAAAAGTTAAAATATTCCCACGCTTAATAAATTTCGCACCTCCAAGTGATTTAGGACTACAGTTCTTTCACCGTGTTTCACGAATCTTCTAAGTTGGCTAGTGGTCGTCTAGCGGGAATAAGATCAAACGACAAGGGCGGAGCCATGTGAAAATTTGCCCTCTTGTCTTAGAGTGTGAGCTGAGCGTACCTCCCACCTACTGAACGCTCGCTCAAAGAGCTGTTACTTTTAGCAGGAGGTTGAGGAATTCTTCCTCGTCAGTTATTTGTTGCATTGAATGTAGCTATCCTTATCTATTTTCTACTTTGATTAAGTACAAAGAAAGAAAATGAAGATAATTTTCTTTCTTGTCTGGAATTCAGGCTTTACGTTGATTTTTTCCCCCAATCCGAAGTGTTTGAATTCTGATCAAAACAGATCAACAATTAAGAAATTCACGAACAACAAAGTTATTAACTGAATTCTTGTCATAAGTTTGTGAGGTGTGAAATGTAGTGTTATATGGATAACTCCAGAATGGCTCCCACAAGGCAGGAGGACATAAACGCGTCCTAAACTCTTAAGATATCACTGACTCACTTCAAAATAGACACAAATTTATGGGAGAATTCTGCACATGACAGATCCAAATGATATCGCATAATCAAGAGTGACGCAGAAGCTGCAGAGAACATCAAACATCAAACTACGCACACAAACTGCGCAAACAAACAAAAACACGCACTAGAAGAAAAACCACGCTCAATGTTCCACATACCCCCCCCCCAAACACTTATACATTCCTAGAGTGTGGTAGACGACTCCCAACACGCATAGGACTCATTAGTCATTCCGGCCACATCGCAGATACCATCATCTTCATCATCCACATCAGCTGAATGGTCATCATCGAATTGGACGGACGACTAGCAGTACTAAAGGAGTTTAAATTCATTTGAAAATAAATATTTAAAAAACCTGTAATATTCGCTGGGGAGTCATATAAGCTATTCAATTCAAATAAGCGAGAGGAGATACCAAACAGTAATATCTTTCTACAACAATAAGAAGAAAACAACGGTCTTATATTGGACAAGTACTTAGAATGAATGAAAACAAACTGTCACTACAAAAAAATAAAATGAACAATAGGATATGACTATGGGTTTCAAGAATTGTAATATGTTACAAATATTCTATAATGCTGTATGGCTCTGAAACAATGACAATGAACAAACAATTAGAAGACAGAATTGATGCCTTTGAGATGTGGATATATAGAAGAATGGGGAGAACTTCGTGCAAAGAGAAGAAATCGAATAAAGAGGTTTTAACAATATTTCATATGAATAAAGAACTATTAAAAGAAATAAAAATCAAACAGGTAAAGTATTTCGGAAATATTAAAAGACATGACACCTTGTTGAAGACCTTACTTAAGAAAAAGTCGAGGAGATGCGAGTAAGAGGTAGACAGATACAAGTAGAAACATCACGGTATGGACAGATTAGTCTGACAGAGTGCACCACCAAGGCAAGAGACAAGACATGTAGAAGTTCCGATCAGCAAACTTTTCTTGCGAAGACGGCACAAAATGATGGTGGTTATTTCTTTCAACGACATGTACGAATTACCCACTGTAGCATCATATCACTGTAGCATCATATCACTGTAGCATCATATCACTGTAGCATCCTATCACTGTAGCTAGAGAGTACATGTTTCTGTCGTATTCAGTGCTGTGGAAGCATAAATTTATATGTTATACCATCAGAGATGGACTCGCGCTTTGTTTTATAGCAGAAACTTTGAATCTGAGCGTTTGCAAACATTCAAATTTTAACCATTGTAAAATATATATATATATTTTTATATAGACATCACTTGGAAGACAGTTTTACTGTAGTTAATCTTTCGTTTTCCCTCGGAGGGGGGGGGGGGGCTCGGTGGATCATTGACTCGAATTACCTCACATGGCGATTATGACAAAACCTTACCACCATGGGGATAAGAACAAAGAAGCAATTTTCCTATGTTGAAATGGGCGTTCCTCTGCCAAATGAGCGAGGTAAACCTACTAGTTAAAAAACTAATAATCTTCCTGGGATGGTGGTTTACGCCGTTCGCATTGTAATCAAAAGGTCGCGGGTTCGATTACCACTCGCGAGTTTATAAAGTGGGTATTTTTATTTAGTCCCTGGGGATTATCACTTGAAGCTACTGAGTTACGTGCTATGAGGGTACTTTTGTCAGACGGAAAGCTGCCTCGCTGAGAAGAACAGATTACATGCCTACGTGGCAACCCTAGTACAATGAAAGCAATCCTCTACGCCTTTTGAGGCTGTGAGCTGTTTTTAAAAGCATTATCACCAAAGTTTATTATGCCTGGTCATTGGCACAAGTAAAAGCATTAGAAATATGTCGCTCATGGTCACGTGCAATGAACGCGGTCCTATATCATCATCATCTTAACTCCCATTACCCTTCAGGGTCATTATGGTGTCCCTCTGCATGCATCAACAAACACAGAGTCCCGACAGCCTGCCTCTTCTCGGTTCCTTCTTTAAGTCTGGAGAATGTTAAACCTGTCCTGTCTTTAATATTATCAATCCTTACTTTCTGTTTCACTTTTATTCTTCCACCCTCAACTGTTCCCTGCAGGATAGTTGTGGGAAAGGGAATCGTGCTTCATCACATGACCAAACACACACGTTTCCGTACGTTCATCACTGCCATGACTTCTTATTGTTCTCAAAGAGTATTGTGTTTCTCACGCTCATATTAGTATTATGTACCGCATATATATATATATATATATATATATATATATATATATATATATATATATATATATATATATATATATATATATATATATATTTATTTATTTATTTAATGGTTTAATCTGTAACACTTATTTTCAGTTTGCATTTTCTCTCCATTTCCGCTGTGATTGTCCAACTCTCACATCTGTACAAAAGAATGGATATTACTGAAGATTTATGTAGGTTTATCTTCAGTACAGACTATCTAGTCAGTTATGAAGAATTAAAGACCATCATTAAAGGCAACTATAAGAAAAAGTGGAAAGAAGACCACCCAAAATACAATGCAGATGACGGGTATTACCAACTGTCCAGAAGAGACCAGGTTATCCTGCTGCGACTCAGAACTGGTCACAACAAAATGAGACATCGTTTGTACACCAAATTCAAAATAGGTACAACTGGGCTCTGCCATTGCAGCCTTGCGAATATGACAGCAGAACATATCCTACAAGAATGTCCCCAGTATGCAGACCTGAGAAACAAGACATGGCCCACCCCAATCAGTGTTGAAGAGAAACTGTATAGCACAGTGGAAACTCTAAAACAGACAGCAGCCTATATCATAGAATCCGGAGTCCCAACCTGACTGAGTAATGATCGCCGAAGAAGAAGAAGATCTTCAGTACTGTACTTATTCTTCTCTTCCATAAAGTATTTATTCTGGACATTGCAGCCGAGGTTATTTCAAATCTAGTCTTTATTCTGTGTTAGTGCCTTCATGGCTGGTCAAATAAAATCATAGGTTTTTAAGGTACCAGCTTCTTTAGTTTGTCCATACATCGAGATGTTAACAGGAGTCGTGGTATTTGCCATGATTTTAAAATTTTCATTACTGCTTGTTTGCCTGTTAAGGAGTGCAGGGAGGCTGTTAAGGATGTGGAAATAAAGGCCACTTTGTCAAAGCTGTCGCCGCGACGTGTACAGGAAGAATTTTTTATTGGTTTTACATTTAAAAATGTTTATTTCCATGCCTAAAGTTTTGCATGTTTTTTTCAAGTTTAGAAGTTAAGTTTATTGAACTCTTTTCTCACAGCCAGCAATAAGATTAATGTCACCTGCTAACTTTAAGTTGTACATAGGGCCGTGACAGATTAAAATGGTTAAATATGTAGAATTTTAAAGATTGAGATATGTAGCAACCTTTGCATTTTGAACAGTCACGTGTTCTCGCCGTCGCATGAAGCCGCTTTCAGTGGACGGCACGCTACAATTGCATGAGCTATAACAATTATTAGTCCCAGATCACAAGACCGCAATTTTACCTTTTTTGGAGAAAATCATTAATAAAGTCCGTGTTCGGGAGGAGGTGATTGTATAACCCACATTTTTGGCTTGGATCCTAGATGAATGTCATGTTCTGTTCGGACTACCTAATTCTGGGGGGGGGGGGGGGGAGAAGATAATTGGATTTGAATACAACCCCCCCCCCCCAAATAAATAAATTAGTATGACTTTAAAATGTGCTAAAGTCGAATGTTTGGGTTGAAAAGCACAAATACTGTGGTCCAAACCTCCACGCACAAAATTCCATTCTCGGGACTACATCCATCCTGATAGTAGAAATTGAAGATCAGACGAAGAATAATAGAAATAGAAAAATACACTAAAAACGCAGATGTCAACGGAAAAATGCAGAAGATGAACAGGTCGATAATACGAACAAAACAGAGATAATTAATTAAGATAATTCACGCTCCAAAAGTTTGAGCTAAGAGAGAGACTAGCATATTCTCACGATCTAAAACAGACTACAAAAGCCAAGAATAGTATTAACGCTATGTGCAAGAGAAAGACAATCGCCGTTAGTGGAAAGTTTATAGAACTCTTACAGGGTGTTAATTTTTGTGAAAGACTTTTCAAGAATATGGGAGCCACTGAACAATGGCAGGGAAGTATGAAATACTAAACAATAACCGTTCGTTTGATTCAACAATGACCTACCGCGGCTGTAGATTGTGGAAGTGGTTTTATTGTACGAAACCCGCTGTCTGACCAACAGTCATGCTAACAACTCACTTAATGAAGTAGTACCTCTAGAAGGACCACATGAGGCACAACTTAACAAACATTGATTTGGTCCAGGTTTGATTAGAAATCGCCTCTGCTGCGCCTTTTCAAATAGCTTGAAGTATTTACTATTAAACGTTCTAACATTTATGAATAGTCTGGTGATAATTGTTGCATGTATGTTGCTGGGAAAGCAGACAAAACTGAGAATTAAATGTAACTGTTACCTTGCAAATGGCGACTAGGGAGGGTTATGTGTGTGTTTGACTACCTTATACAATAAAAGCCAAGACAAAGTTGCTAGCATACAAGAATTAGACTTACGTAAAACACAGGTTTATATATCGTTTCAATGGGACACGACAGACTATAGCTAAAACTAGTAGGTAATGATGGGCAATGATGAGCACACAAGAAATCATAAAAATTATACTACATAAATCACATTCAACGTTTCAACCAAAAGGTCTTTATCAAGACACAAACAAAACATCAAAAGACGACGAGTGGAAAAATTATTACAACATCCAACGGAAATGATATGCCGGAAAGTCAGAAAGTATATAAAAATCAATGCAATCATTGCCAATCATTACCTACTAGTTTTAGCTATAGTCTGTCGTGTCCCATTGAAACGATATATAAACCTGTGTTTTACGTAAGTCTAATTGTTGTTACGTTTCACGCAGTTACCTTGTATTCATTAGCATAAAAGACTGTAAATAGCGGGGGTTGTGGAAGTATGGTGTTAAGAAAGGTGGTGCTACCTCGATAAATATTGTAGCCTAATTTTCAGTTGATAATGTTGTATATATTCGATACTGAGATGGCACTTGATGATGATTGACTGGCTCGTGAATGATATTATAACAATGCAAATGTTATAATATGTATATATTATGTTATATATGTATATATAATATGTATAATATGTTATAAACCCAGAAAGGAAAGTTCCCAACTCTTTTAGTTCTCATTTCACGAGGAAAACAAGTAGTAACAAATAAAGTTAACGTTTGGCGTTAATTATTAAAAATAAGATTTAATTTTGAACCTTATGTTATAAAAGTGAAGTAATGTTTAACATTAAATTTAACATAAGAAGGTGGGAAACACTCAGAGCTAACAAGGAATGTTCTTTTTATCCCCAGCACAATTTGTCTGACGAGACAGTAAAATCACTTGCTAGCATAAAATCAATATTGTTTTAAGGACGCGTTAGATGTTTGATCATATTGAACTATCATTCCCAACATTAACGCATCAGTGTCAACAAAGCAAGAAAAGTAGACATACACTTTGACTGTCACTATCTGAACTCACAGGTTCCCATCATTTTTCGAGTCGCGACTCCATTTCATAGAAGCAAAGTGACTCGTAGCATCATACATTTAAAAATAGACTTTGTATATAATAGGGTAAAACAAAAACATCGCCTGTAGATTTTAAAGTATGTCATATTCTCTTATTCAATATAATTTTAATTTACAACATATTTAATGATATTAATCAAATTGTAACGTTAAAAAGCTTCAATATTAATGGATGATTTTTCGTTAATGCTAAACTCATGCAATTCTTAACATTTAATTTCTCTATTGTTAAAGTTTTCAAATGAAGAAGGATCGAAAATGAACTCTTCCAGATACATTTAGAGTATTTAAATAGTCACTAAAATATGAAAACGAAGAAATTTGGCATTAAATTTTGGACGAATGACTGTTTTTGTACACCCCCATCCCAATATTCCGTTACTAAATATATATCTACTGCTAAGGTCTACCATCTTCACGATATGAACGTGCAACAACACTTGACAAACGGACATTATTTGCAGATCTCTATCTCTCGTTCATTCTCACTTGCTGACACCTCTTATTTTTCCGCTCAACGATAACGTCTGTTCCTAGAATGAACTCCATCTGGACACGTAATCCGTTACTTAACATATCCGCTAAGTATTCAATAACAGCCAGATTGACAGGGATTAGCTATCTATTCTTGACAATTTCAACGTCAAATGTCTACAAAAGCCTGACAATTTTGACCGGGAACGGAAACATATGGCCGTGAACATTATTTAGATCAATATGCTTTTGGGTCACTGGATGACCTGCTTCGATGCGATGTTTCCGGCCAACAAGTTGTGGCTCTCGGGCAGGATAGAAAAGAGGATGTGGTCACAAGTGTACCTGTTGTTACGTTGCGTTAGGGTTAGGTTTGTTCCAGCTGTAGACAAGGGTGGTTATTGTTGAAGTGGGACGCTTTAGTTTTTAGAACGCTATCTTATTATTCCCCGTTCCGTTTCTTCGTCAAGAGATCGAATTGACAGCATAAGGAGATGTGAGGAGAAAAGAGATTGCATTGATAAATTAGGATAGGACTAAAGAGATCGCGTAAGGTGAGAAAAGGGCCAAAGAGATAACAAAGAGATAACAAAGAGGAGAAGAACAAGAAACGATCATGAAGCGAAAAAATCTAAAATATACCTGATATATATATATATATATATATATATATATATATATATATATATATATATATATATATATATATATATATATATATATATATAAATCAGGAGATCTTCATGGAAAGAGAAGAAAACAAAGAGATTCTGCCAGCACATCGTTTAAAAAAGGACTACTAAAGGAAATAAAAATCTAACAAATTAAGAATTTTAGACATACTAAAATACACGTCAGTAGATAAAGGAGGAAAAGTTAGGGTTTCGGGGTTCAGACCCCTCTTCCCTTTAGAAAATCAGACATATCTTTTAGTACTATGAACAACGAATAGGTGCGTAAACCCTTACCCCTCCCCCACGAACGATTTTTTGCAAATAGCCCTTGTTAGGTAATCGTCCCTCTCCTTTTACTGAAGACTATCTACGGCCACGAAAAACTTGATGAAAACCTTATTTTATGGTATAGTTGAGGGAAGGCGAGCAAGAGGTATGAAGAGAACAAGTGGAGGTGTAACAGTCCCATTCCTGTACAATAGTTCATTAAATTTGTGTTGGAGAGTTTTTGGTAGAGTTAGAATTAACCAGCACAAATCTAATGATGACGTGAGACATTGTTGTTCGTCCATCACAAGTGATGATGACCATTTGTTATATCCACTTTTGAAAATTCAATTTTAGTTATGTCCTTGATTATGAGTTCGTAGATGGCTAATAAGCCCTATTCGAGCTGTAAATGTCCTTGGACAGTTTGGACATGGAATAACGACTGTAGACGGATCTTGGTCTATCCGTGACTTTCTAGCTGCTCTCCGCTGTTGAGCTGCTGCATTTCTCTTCTTTTCACAAGATGATGCGCTCTTTTTAATTTTAGAACGCCATGTAGATCTATTTTGTGCAAGTTCTTCCCATGTATCGTGGTCTATTTCAAAGGCTTTCAGTGAGTCCTTTAACGAGTCCTTGTAGCGCTTCCTTTGGCCACCTTGAGATCGTATACCCTTCTCTAGCTCACCATAGAGAAGTATCTTTGGCAGACGATGATCTGGCATACGCACCAAATGACCTGCCCAACGAATCTGTGTCTGCATTAGGATCGTGTCAATGCTTGGGATACCAGCTCTATCAAGGACAGTGGTATCTGGAATCTTGTCTTGCCATCTGATGTTCATAACTTTTCTGAGACAATTTGTATGAAAATGATTGAGTTTTTTCACATGACGTCTATACACCGTCCATGTTTCACTAGCGTAAAGCAGCACTGGAAGTACCACTGCTCTGTAAACTTTCAGCTTAGTCTGTAGGTTAATACCATTTCTACGCCAAACATTTGCGTACAATCTTGTCGAGTAGTGTACGTACATTCCATGTTCTTAGAGTCATTGGGAAAAGCTTTTCCCTTCGGGTGAATTTAAACATGAGACATAGAAACGGAATGACGTAGGAGAAGGAAGAACAAGAAATATGGCGAGTGCAGTTACTTGTTCAAACGTGCAACAGTATGAAATGACCTGTCGTTTTGGTGTTCTTGCATCCCGCTTTATTGATACGTGAAACTGGAGAAACTAAAGGTTGTCTTTTATTATTATTATCCATTGTTCTCCGTATTGAAGAAGTCAGTTCGAACGTTTGTCCAACTAGAAGAAAGAGAATAACAGGAAATATGGTGAAACATTTGCCTGTTCAATGAGTGACCAACCTGAAATAGCCTGTCGTTTTGGTGTTCTTGTGCCTCGTTTTATTGATACGTGAAGTTAAAGACATCAGGGTTGTCTTTTATTATTATTATCCCGACCTGTAATCACAACACGATACTCCTGTCAAGCCATGCACGTTTACAATTAATGTTTACTTGACTATATACTGCATTCTACAGATTGTTCTCCGTATTGAAGAAGTCAGCTCGAACGTTTGTCCACCTAAACTGATTGGCAAAGACTGTGATTTAGGGTGTTCATATACTTTAAGGTGTACGGGTAACGGTGAAAGTATTGGTTATGGGATATGTACCCCAAGAGATACGGTCCAGGATGTCAGCATGTAATATAGACATACGGTTGCTGAAAGTTTAAAAGTTGTTACTCAACTGATGTTATTACTAACGCATATACACAGGGTGTGTGTCTGCAGTTAGGATATTTGCAGGAACACGGTATTAAAGTGACTAGTCTTGTGTCATTGGTCATAGCTGTAATTGTATGATTGTATTATCTGAAATCTCAAATTTCCAATGAAAATAATTGACAGTACTTAATTATTAATTTAGATGAGTTTCTGCAAAAACATAGTATGTTGGTGTAACTGCATCTTTATACTTTTTGGGTTGACCTGTAATGAACCTTTACGATAATACATTTATACTAATAAAAACTAAAACATGAAGCTGTTTGCTGTTTTAGGAACTTTCTTTAAATAAGACTCAAATTGATAGTAAAAGTTTGTCGAAGTCTAAAGTTAAATTTTTATGTTTTTATTACGACACGGATACATTTTATTACGACACGGATACAGAGGGAAACAGTATGCGATGGACTTGTTACACTCTGTCAAAGTGAACCAGTAATGTAGAAGACAGGGAAGGCTTGAGGTGGTTGAAGTTGATCTTCCTTGCTGAGACAGCACGTGGTGATGATGTTGAAATTTGTCTTGTATTAAGCAACTTACTATGCGAAAGGCATACACCTACTTGTATTATACATTCGATCTGAGTGTCAGTATTTCATCGCCCGGTGTTACCAGATTCTTAGTCAGTCAGCCATTTACCTGTTCTATTCTCTGACACCCACATCTGTACCCCCCGTGAACATTGTTCAGCTACTCTAATATATTCATCTCAGGTCAAGTAGATATAATGACCGATATACGTTTGCTTACTAATACATACTTTGACATCTCGTGCGAAATCAGACTCCGTAGAACTCCGCAGAGATGAGACGATTAATGATAATTACACTGCGGGAAATGACAAATGAACAATGTTTAACAAGAGGCAAACATACAAATATTTATATATTTGACATTCCCAGCAGCAACCTATAGTTGTGAGTCATGGGCAATAACATCTACTATTTAAATTTTTTTTAAATATCCGCATTTCAATTAAGACATTTAAAAGGTGTTTTTGACGATAGAACCGACGAAGGACGAACGAAAATACACATTCCGTTCAACGGAATATATCCCTGGAATCTTCAGGAGTTTGGCAACGAACTCAGAAGAAATAATTGTAAACTGACAACCATTTTTAAACAAACGCCAGCCTCCTTGTTTTAAGCAAAGTTGTATCTACAGCCCTGGATCCATGGCAAATATTTTCATCTTCTCAGCACGGACATTGTATGCCCTCAGCACGGAAATCGTAGTTGTTATTGGAATTACGGAAAAATCTTAGTCACATTTAACCCATCATAGGCGACAATCTGCTGAAACTTTACATAGACCCACCTCCATACCGGTAAGCCCAGAAATATCCATTGTTATAATGACGTCTACATGTATTAGGACTGAACAAAAATAAGAGGATGAATCCATACTAAGAAGGTAATGCCGCCGTGTGTTATAAATAAAGGAGTAAAGAATAGCAACATGTCGTAAGAAGCGACTAAAGAGGTTATTAAGTGGACTTGGCTGTCTAATCCCATAAAGGGTCAAAGTGACCATGAAACTATGCTGAAGTATCAGGCCGAAAGGCGCAGCTATCGCGGCAAAGCTGTAATCATAACAACTCTCTTTGTTCTCCAGACTACATCTTGCTAAATTTCAGAAGTTTGAGAGCATACGCAAAACAAGAGGATAGTCACTTCCAAATCTATATAATTCTTTGTGTTAGTTCTTTGTGTCAATTTTTTTAAATTGCATCTTTATTCTTGATAAAGGCCTTTTAGTCTAAACGTCGATTGGTGTGCGTTATTATGTGTGTTTCCAATGATTAACAAAACTTCATTACCCTATTCCAAGCATCACCTATTTACAGTGTATGCAATAGCACAAATCATTGCAAAACTACTTTATGCTAAACACAACCACATATCAAACAGTTGAGTTAACTTTGCTTCGGTAATCACCATTTCTACAAGTTTGTGACACCCCATTCGATTAGGGAAGTGTTGACTACAAACTGCGTTAATATGTCACAAATACAAGTTTCAGGTAAAAGTAACAGAATATAATATCAGGAAAACTATGTCTGGTCTTGTTATATTGCCACTGTGTGTCATGTGACGTATTCCTCCCAGAACGTTGTCTTCCCAATGAACTCTCTGAACCTCTCTCTGTCTTGGGCGATGTGGCTTGCATTTTCTAGCGATGTATTCATGTTATCTTTAATGTCGTCAGTCCATCGTCTTCTTGGTCTGCCCCTTCTCCTTTAACCAGGTACTCTTTCCTCCATTATTTGTCTTTCTAAACAGTTATGTCTCTTTATATGACCAAACAGGCGTAGTTTTCTTTTCGTTATTGTGTTTAGTAACCAACACTCTGGAATATTCAGTGTGTTTATAATATCTGAGTTTCTGATTTTATCCTTCCATGATATTCTAAGTATCTTTCTGTATCATTTCAGCTCGAAGGCGTTGATCTTCTTTGCCGCTGTTTTACTTAGAGTCCATGTTTCACAGCCGTATGTTGCAACCGGAAAAATAAAAGTTCGTAACATTAGCACTTTCTTTTCTATTTTGTTGTTTTTCCATATGTTTTTCAGCCGTGTTATTTTTCAATATGCCATTGCCAATCTCTTCCTTATTTTTGCCATGCAGTCTCCTGCACCGTTGATGTTTGCTCCTAAGTATTCAAATTTATCCACACATTCTATCTCGGTATTGTCTATTCTGATTTTTGGTTGTTGTGTTGTTATATCTGTTGACATGATTTTTGTTTTCTGCGTGTTTAAATACAAATGTTGTGCTTCGCTATATTTCTTTGTGTTCTTGATTAGTTGTTCCAATCCCTTTATATCGTTTGAAAGAAGTAATGTATCGTCTATTGCCACTATATTGCCACTGCTTCTTGGAATTCCGGTTTCTTCTTCTTTAAGACATAATTTATATACGCGCATGCGTGGCACCACATGGGGCTTGTACATTGTGAACCAGCTCTGTATTCTTTGACTATCACCATTCGGGATTTTACATCTGGACCATCAAAACCAGGTATACCTGCGGAAGCCTGGTGTAGTAATTAGGGAACTGGCGCGCTTTAATTAACTACCACTTAAGATTATCCATTAGGATGGCAGCAACGTATTTCTTAGAACCAATACACAAAGCCATATCGAGAATATTCGCTAAACAAAGGATGGTAATTCCCAGCGGAATTCTTGAATGAGCTGAGGTACTGATTTGTCTAAGAAATAGATCTGCTAGCAATGTTTCTAAATTCTAGACGTGAAGTAGACTACATTCTATGGTTCACCGTGATCTTCGAGAAATAATGTAACTGTGTATTCCAGTGATTCTTAGCTTTGTCGCTACTGGGAACCCCAATATATATTCTTTTTTCAATGGTCTCTTTATAAACGTTTGTCTTCCTCGTATCCCCTATAATTTTTTCAACGTAATTCCAAAATGCGTCATATATGTAAATATTGAAAAATTACTTTATTATATATGTAACTGGTATTTACACTAATTATATATGTAATTGGTATTTACACTAATTATATATGTAACTGGTATTTACACTAGTTATATATATATGTAACTGATATTTACACTAATTATATATGTAACTGGTATTTACATTATTGTGTGAACATTGTCTAAATACATTTAGAGGATGTCCATAAATCTGTCAAAATATTTTAGGTTAATAATTGACCCCACCTCTCCCCCTTCCATGTCAACAATCTGTCAAGAATCCGGGAACCAACTCCCGCTTAGTTAGGCAAAACAAATTCCTCCCCCATATAAAAAATATATTCAGAAAAAGTACGATAAAGCGACATGATTTTCTAAGATCTTTCGGTAAAAAAATCAGCTTCAAGCAATGTAAATGGAACATAAAAAAATCAACTTCAAGCAATGTAAATGGAACATAAAAAAATCAACTTCAAGCAATGTAAATGGAACATTACAAAAATCAACTTCAAGCAATGTAAATGGAACATAAAAAAATCAACTTCAAGCAATGTAAATGGAACATAAAAAAATCAACTTCAAGCAATGTAAATGGAACATTACAAAAATCAACTTCAAGCAATGTAAATGGAACATAAAAAAACAAACTTCAAGCAATGTAAATGGAACATAAAAAAATATTTATTGTGGTCAATTTTTATCAAACCACCCCCCCCCTCCTCTCTTGTCAACAAGTCATACTTTTTCATACACCCATCCCCCTTTTTGTTGACGTAATTATGGACAGTCACCTTTTGCAGGAATATGCCTTGTTTTTGGGTATTTTTTTATATTTGTCAATTTATCTATAGAGCTGTCCATAAAAAAATTCAACAATAATTGTTTAAACATTTTACCCCATCCCATTCTTGTCGACAACAGTCAAAAATAAATACCCCCCCCCGCCCCCCCCCCCCCCAACTTATGCCAAAAGTCCCTCCCCTTTAGAAAAAAAGTATGTTGTTGGCTGAAATACTACGACAAAAATGCTGTTGACGTTATACTCTGTTCACTTTAAGAATGAAGTGGGTCAAAACACACCCCAATATTATTCCGTGACAACAGGTGATTTTGACACAATTGATGACATGTAAAAATAATATTTAAACATTAAAAAAACATTTACAATCGAAATTTAAATACAATATTATTGGGCAATGGATTTATTCGTTCTGGGTTAATGCGTTCTGTGTCCAACAACCAATCAGAAGCACTGATCCACTTTATTCTTAGAGTGAACAAAGTATAGCTGAAATAGTACGACAAGAATATTGTTGACTTGTTAGCTGACATAGAACGACAAAACTACTGTTGATGTCAACTTTTGTAAAACATCTCCCTCAGGGAATTTTTTTACATAACCCCCCCCCTCCCTTCGCCCCCCTCCCTCCCAGAACTGATGACTCAATTTATGAACAGTCCCTTTTCACTGGAAGAGAAAAAATATGTCCAAAAAACCGTTGGCAACATGAGAAGCATCACCGATCCTTAGCGTCCGTGAGTCACTAGTTTTAAAACATTGCGTCATGACTTACATTTTTGCTGCAATATCTGCGTCTTTCGGTTAGACACATCCAACTTTAGCATGACATATGGATCATTTTTACCCTAAATGGGGTGGAACAGCCTACTTCATCTCCCCAAAATTAATTAACCTCCTCTGGCAGGTAATCTCGTAGTATTGCTCTTCTTTACTCACCTCTCGGGCCTCATTAATGGTTGGTTGGTTGGTTGGTTGGTTGCTGATCCAGCAGTCCATGGGCTCAAGCCCTTTGACCTAATGCCATTAAATGGCATTATATTGCTGGGAAGTCTGTGACTTTTCGGCCCACCCGGGACAGAGCCAGATAATAACTATTCACACCTCCAGGAAGGTAGGTTTCAACGTATGCACTGCTCCTAGCCACTGTAGCCAAGAAGGGGTTCACTGTGCTCATTCCCCGCCACAATTGACTACTGGTTATGCCGAGCTTCTCTATTGCTCCAGGCATGCAACCAAATGTTCAAGTCAAAAGGATTGTCACGTCCTGAGTCACTGTGCCTCTATGATGGATCTAAGCCATAGAAAAAAAACAGTGCTGTCAGTTTCTTCTTCCCCAGTGCTGCACAGTACATCTCTGGCTCCCTCCCAACCACAGAGGGTGCATACATATATATATTCAGGTAAACATGAAACACATTTAAACAACAAAATAAACGCACAACTGTATAGATGATGTGCCATGAAGCTTCTCTAAGAAGATAACCTCAATATAACAGCATGTCATCCACTAAGGTTTTCTGTTGAATGGGTGGTTTGTCTAGTGGGCAATTGGTGAGACCCACAGACGCAACCACATGCGTGGACCTCGTTAATACAATAGTAATAACTTCTTAAAAGTTGTTCCTGATTGTAGATTGGTTAGTTTTGTGACTGCACTAAGATAAGGTAGCGTTGACTACGCTAAGATGAGATGGCCGTGACTGCGCTAAGATAAGATGGCCGTGACTGCGCTAAGATAAGATGGCCGTGACTGCGCTTAGATGAGATGGCTGTGACTGCGCTTAGATGAGATGGCTGTGACTACGCTAAGATAAGATGGATGTGACTACGCTAAGATAAGATGGATGTGACTACGCTAAGATAAGATGGCTGTGACTACGCTAAGATAAGATGGATGTGACTACGCTAAGATGAGATGGCCGTGACTGCGCTAAGATAAGATGGCCGTGACTGCGCTAAGATAAGATGGCCGTGACTGCGCTTAGATGAGATGGCTGTGACTGCGCTTAGATGAGATGGCTGTGACTGCGCTTAGATGAGATGGCTGTGACTGCGCTAAGATAAGATGGCTGTGACTGCGCTAAGATGAGATGGCTGTGACTGCGCTAAGATAAGATGGCCGTGACTGCGCTTAGATGAGATGGCTGTGACTGCGCTTAGATGAGATGGCTGTGACTACGCTAAGATAAGATGGATGTGACTACGCTAAGATAAGATGGATGTGACTACGCTAAGATAAGATGGCTGTGACTGCGCTAAGATAAGATGGCTGTGACTACGCTAAGATAAGTTAGCTTTGACTGCGCTAAGATGAGATGGCCGTGATTGAGCTAAGATAAGATGGCTGTGACTGCGCTTAGATGAGATGGCTGTGACTGCGCTTAGATGAGATGGTGGTATTCTTAGAAAAGACTTTTCTCTACATTTCGATAATTTTTTTAGCACACTACAGTAATCACGGTATTTTCATTAATAAATATAAAGTATGGGGCTTTATAAAATAACATTTATTTGCAGTGTTTGGAATATTTAATTTATCTAAGGGTAAAATTCCTAAACACCAACATCCACTGTTCAACTACCTGATTTGAATAGAAGATATTACAGGTGGAAGGCCTGCATAGAGGTAGGCAACATAGTTCTAGAGTTCACAATGTATCTGTAGTTACTCTAGTGTTAAAATAAAATTGAAGCAAAATAGATTATGAAATAAATATTAAATGACATCTGCCAAATAAAACGTGGTCGAGGATAGATTGTGTTCCTCGCAGCTGCAGTTCTTTACAGGCATTGAGTTCATGCGCAGTGCCCATTGTTCAACGCTGCTAAATTGACCGTTTACTTGTCACATGTTATATAGGATGTCTAAATGTCCAATGAACAATGTTGCAGTTTTTGAAGGTGTTTAATTAAAAGTATATGGTGACACTGACTTCTGAATGCGAACATGACAAAGGCCTTATTACATATCTCAAATGATCGGTTCAAGTCCAAGACTTCAGGAATATTTTGATACATTTTCAAATACATTCTTAAACTTATCACAACCTTCTTTACACCATACATTTTAATGTTTGACACTGCCGAAGACGGATGTGTCGCATCATAAGCGCAAATGAAACGTCGACACAGCGCATTGATATTGTCTGAACTACATCCTGCTGGAAATCTAGTAGGATCATTGTTCTGCTACAACAGAGATCTAGCGGGAGTTTGAGAATAATCGCCGAAGAGGAAAATCTGAGAATATCCCGAAAGGAAAAAAAACCCAATTATATTTGTAATTTCCAGATCATAAGGCCAAATTGCAGATAATTTCAGTATATCACAAATTCAAATAAGCATATACGCCTCTGTGTTGCATGGACCGAAAGAGGAGCAAATAAATAGCAACCGTGTGACCTGTTATGTATGTAGTAAGAGTCAACTAAGGAAGGATATTTGGGGTCGCTGCACCATACCATAGGTCAAAGTATTCGAAAAGTCATGCTGATGCCGGATGTGTTAAATCGAAAGACGAAGATCACATCGAAGCTGTAAACGATGATATAACAAATTTCGTTTTTTTGAAATACGTCATTGGTTCTGTCCAAAATTGCGTGTTTGTTTGTCAATAACCCCATGAATTGCTAGCGATTAGCCCTTAATTCCTATGTGCAGTGGTGTGGTTTTTATGAGCTTTCTTTTATTTTCAAAAGACTTCAGTTTTCAGCTTAATGCAAGTGCATATTGCTTCTACCCAGAAGGGGGGGGGGCATAGGCCAAAATTACGTCAAAACCTTTTGCCCTCTTCTTCCCCCACCTCCCAGTTCACCATTTTCTCAATAACTCTAGAAAAACCACCACCTCCGATTTTATTACTCCAAAACTCCCCATCCAATCAAAGGGAGAACAATAGCAGAACAAGTACGAGAAAAAAAAGATTACATAATTCTTTTCTGAGTTTTATACCACAGTCATTCACAGTCCCCCCCCCCCTATTTAATTGTTGTGTAAAAGCTGTTTTGTTGGCATCAGTTTCTGTTAAACCCCTTCCCCCCACCCTGTCCCGCTTATCAATAACTGTCAAACTGTTCAACTCCCCCCCCCCCCTCTGTAACCTCCTAATTATTGGCGTAATTTATGGACAACCCCTATATAACAAACACGCGTTCCAGAACAAAAGTACAAGAAAAAGCATTACTAATCTATATGTACTACTCCAGATGTACTAATCTATATGTACTACTCCAGATGTACTAATCTATATGTACTACTCCAGATGTACTACTCCAGATGTACTAATCTATATGTACTACTCCAGATGTACTAATCTATATGTACTACTCCAGATGTACTAATCTATATGTACTACTCCAGATGTACTAATCTATATGTACTACTCCAGATGTACTAATCTATATGTACTACTCCAGATGTACTAATCTATATGTACTACTCCAGATGTACTACTCTATATGCTTTTTTCTGTAAGATTCTCTTTAGGAGTAAATTCACTTTTTGTTACGTAATTGTACGATCTAGTAGATTTGAACATTGTCCATGTTGATAGCTAATTGAAGAATAATTCAAACTGGACATGCTATGACATTAATTACAACGCATTAACTCACCTGCCAAAGAAAGCTTGTGTTAAGACTGCTATTTTGAGGAAATGACAACGCTATGAATGAAATTTGTATTGCGGACTATTGTGAAGTAGAGAACAAACCTTCTGTAACACCGTACATTGCGAAATTCATTTATAGAGACCATGACATGTGAAGTGGAACAAGTGTGACAATTTATCCGCCGTTCAGTAGAGATGTCAAAGCATGAGCGGTGTTACTTATAAAATGTTGCGTTCTCTATTATTATCGCGTGGTTTCGGAAAGTCCATTTTCATTGTTTGGTTCCTCAATGAGCAAAGAAAAAAGGGATGCTGGCGGGGTTACCATAGAATCTCGCGCTTCTGCGACTCAAATAATATATAATAATAAATTCCACCACGAGTCACGGAATTGGATACGTTGGAATAAAAGGACACTAGTAAATAATAAGAATGCCCAAAATAAATTAGAAAGTATCTTTACGTCTTTTTTGTGTTTTCTTTTGTTTTGTTTGCTGTTGCTTGACAAAGGTACTATTACCGAAACATCGAAATTGTTTGTTTGTTGTTTAATCTTACAATATTGTTATATGATTAACCTTATATAATTAATATTGTTAATCAATATTGTTAATCTAGCAATATTAGCTGTGATTCATTTATTTATTTTTATTAGTACAGCAACTTCTTTTTATTCCACATCTCTGTTTATATTGATAATTGCAACCTCAAATGTATGAACATCCTGCGCACTGATCTGAAGCAGCGACATTTATATTGACTTCTCATTTTCCCCCGTCCTTTTCATTGGCTGGAGGCACAAAATATACCCAAAGTGACAAATTATGCACAAGATCTGCAATCTTTGGCAACTGACCGATAGACATGGAGAACTATGACTCTGCCCTATGTGCCAAACTTGGCAAAAGAGGAACTGACTGACTGGTAAATTATCAGCCAAGATAAATGACGCTGGTTGAAGTCTGCACACACGACTATTCTGGGACAGGACTTGTAGTATCTTTGCACTTGTGCCTTTTTGGTTAGAGCGTAAATAAACATAATATTCTTCTCGTTTATCTGTTACTTCTCATATCTTGCATTCAGGTTTATCTGTTACTTCTCATATCTTGCATTCAGGTTTATCTGTTACTTCTCATATCTTGCATTCAGGTTTATCTGTTACTTCTCATATCTTGCATTCAGGTTTATCTGTTACTTCTCATATCTTGCATCTACGACCAGAAGGTTTAATATTATTTTGTGTTAATCACATGCAGATAGTAAATCCACTACATCAGGGAATCTAACATGGCGTAGTGGTTAAGCTGTTCATATTGTGCTCAGGTCTGGGGAAAAGGATCCCGCTTACGACGTCTTGTTTGTAAAGTGGACATTCTTCAGAGATCCCCGAGGATTATAGCGTGAAGCGACGGAGTTACGTGCCATGAGTGGTACTTTCGGACAGGACGGAGTACATATGGGGTAATCCGAGAACAAAGAAGTATATCTCTTAAGCCCTTTGAACCCATTAATCAATAGCACCTATCCGTCTTTTGGGGATATTCCTGGCACAATTGTTAATACATTCGTCTTGTGCTGAGTTAAGAGGTCTCGGGTTTGATCCCACTTCCTGACGTTGTGTTTACAGTGAATTGTCTAGGTTATCCCTGTGGATTACGACTTGAAGTTACATCGCTCGTGTGTTGCAGGGCACTGAAAGGAGAGCAATGAACAATAAGATCGGTTACCTTTCATGTATGTCATAACAGATGACTAAGGAGAAAATAGGGTGGAGTTGGCTATCCCATTCAATTTGGGGTCAAAATGATCCAGAAAAATGTCTGAGCATGTTATTAATGTGTTATGTAAATTGGTAGTGTATTCTAAACAGGCCGCAGATATCAAGCTAGCATTTTCTGACTGCAGTAATTTTCTTGTCAGTATTTACAATCAGCAGATTGCCATTGCTTTCTGAACGGTCTGGATACACAGTTACCTGCGATTGAATTCTAACCATATACCTTGCCGTTACAGAGCGCAATTAAGTTTACGTACTCAATAATAATATTGCAGGCCCGTAGATAGGAGTAAAGGGCGGGTTCGAAAATAACCCTTCCCCCCTTAGTAAATCTGAACATGACTTTTAGTACTAGGAACTAATCAAAAGGTCGGTAAAAACACCCACTAGAGCGATTTTTTGCAAAAGGTCTTAAAATGTTTCGTAAAAAAATGAAATATACACACGCAATCGGAGCAAGGAACACTTTTACAATTATTTTTTTTCGGTAAAACCCTTTTCATAAGGTAAGCATATCTACGACTTTGCAATCCTGTAATGTTGTATTTATTATCTCCCGTGTACTGTCTCGACCAGAAAGAAAACTAAGAATTTGAACGCTTACCTTCTATACATGCGGCAAGAGTTATAGAGGTAGAGGCTATACTAAGGAGGTTTAGAGGTGAAGTTTTCTGTCCAAAAACAAGTGTTTTGTTGTGAGCCAAATATCGTGCCGAAGTCCGAAAACTCAGATTGAAAATCGTAGAAATCGCTGCCAAGTTGCAAACCATAACACAGCGCATTCGTTCTCTGTGATGTCCCATGCTAACTTGAGTATGATAATGTTAAACAGACAAAAAAATAAGAAAGGAGTACATTATTGTGTACATAAGCACATATTTTAAAGTATGTTAAATGCTTATTTAGAATATCGCAGTCAAGCTGTAACACATGACACAAGGTATTCTGCTCCTTGGGCTACATACTTCTACTTCTTCTTCTGCGTTCGTTCTCAAACTCCTGTAGATTAGCAGAATGTAGTACGGAGAACGGAATGCGTTGTGTCATGGTTTACATCATTGCTGCGATATCTGCGCCTTTCGGCCTGACACATCCGACTTCAGCATGGCTATGGGTCTCTGACCCTATATGGGATGGGACAGCCAACTCCATCCCATAACCCCCTTAGTCGCCTTTTACGACATGCGTGGAAGGTAAACAGTGTTGCTATTCTTTGCTCCCCTTTCGAGCCCCGGCAACACAATGATACACCAGCATGAGTTTGAGAACGAACACAGAAAAAATAGTTCCTTTGAATGAACTATCTTGTCTAACCTGTTATGCATGTTGTCTGAACTTTTGGAAAAACACCGACGCCATTTCACATCATTGATCTATTGGATATTCTATATCCATTCCAGCTCAACGCTCCACCAGGTGACATAAGCCGGGCGGCATCAAAATCATCAGTACAGCTAACAATAACTCACTCGTCCGTCTCTAGGTCTAGCACAATGGGGAAGATAGGACCTTAACAAACAATTAAAATCCAATCCAATTTCCTATTACGATTCCTGCCTGAGGCTGAGTGTGTTTACTGTCGCCGTTATCTGTAGCGATGTTGCCTCGGAGCAAACGTCATTCTTCCTATTCAATATAATACTTCCTGTTTTTGTCAATTGCACAAACCAGTCGAAAAGTATTGGCAGAAGTGTGAAAAAATCCTCATGTGGGATAAATTATTTGTGTATCTCTTAGTCTGACAGCTTTCAGCGTTGAGGAAACAAAAAACGTACACAAACCAAGACACCACTGCAAATGCCTTGATCTATCTATCTATCAATCTATCTATCTATCTATCTATCCATCTATCCATCCATCCATCCATCCATCCATCCATCCATCCATCTATCTATATATCTATCTATCTATCTATCTTATCCATCTATTGCAGTGTTTCCCAACCTTTGTTTAACGATGCCACACCTAAATCTTTCTAAATTTCTAATGCCATCTATGTAACATATACATATTTTTTAATATTCAAAAATGGTATTATTCCTCCATGAATTATCCCCATGAACAATCGAATTCCCATCCTCCCTGAACAATCAAATTGCCCCCACCTCCCTTGTGAAACGTAGGCTCCACCTTGGGAAAAGTTGAACTATTGTCATTTCCACTTGTGCCGTTAAACGTCTTGGAAAGGGGGGGGGGGAATTCGGAATTTTTATTGCCGTACTAATTTAGCAAAATTATTATTGTGGTTCGGTTTGTGTCACTTCGTATATTTTTTTTTTTAAACACCATTTAGCGAAGCGGAGAGTTATTTAATTTGTGTAAATATATTGTTTTATTGTGAAATTATCTAGTTATAGTAGTTTGTTGTAGTCGGTTACAGTTTCTCTTGCAACAGTGCTCATCTATATTAGACAGTTTTGCTAAAATTGATTATTTTTTTCATCCATATTTAGAGTTGAAGAAATCTTCTGTTTTTGGGGGGAGGGGGATATATAATTTATAATGTCCCATAGATATTCAAAATTTACATATTACAGTAGTGTCCGCTGAACAGGTCTGATATCTTTTGATTTTGTTTCGTATTTACAGTCTACATTTTCCAGCTACCAGTTTGTATATAGTTAGTCGTAAGATCATCATTATTGCACTTCCATACGTGCTCCGATTTGCTTTTGAGTGCATCCATATTACGTATACATATATATAAAGTCTACTTGACAACAGATATACCACACACATTTTTATTTTTAAGGTGTTTACAGTCAACAATTAAAGATCTCATTTACACATGATTGTTTTATCATACAATTGGCATGCTTTAAGAATGAAATTGTACTATTTTGTTCTCTTGAACACAAGACAGACGGTGTATTAAGGTTGTATCTGGTGTAATGTCTGAAGTGGTAAAATTGCTTTTCTCGATACGAAATAATTATTATGCCGACAAAGATCAAATGATTTCAATCGTTTATAAAAACTGGCCATGATGCACAATTATACATATATATTAATTGGTTCTACCCAAATATATCATCTATACACACACAAAAATGACATTAATATGTTAGACGGTTAAACAGATAATTCCATTTGTTTGAGGCAAAGCTGGTGAAACGTTGTATATAAGAGTGTTTCTTCCAGCAAGACTGGATACATTGAACACTATTTGGATCACAACACCAGGTCACAAACATATGCATATATCACGCAATAGTATTTTGTTAAAGAGTATAAGCCAATGAACCGCTGAAACAGCAGCGAACTAGCCATCAGGATTTCAATACAATTTCTTTGCTGATGTGGATTTCATGATCTTAAAGACTTATATGAGCGGGGTGCAAAGGGAACGCATTGCTCTAGGCGGACCCAGGGTTAGCAGATAACCAAGATCCCAAATGTACCTCCACGTGGTGCACCCTGGAAACAGAAATACAGCAGCTCGTGCTGATTCTGGCCAAATCATTTGGGGATCGTGTCCGAGAATGTGGAGGTAGCAGATGGAAAGAGATTTGACTGCACAAGAGACAGACAATATCTCCGACACCACCAGCATCACCACATATAGCGACACTGTTGACATACAGTGAAGCTAGTCAGTCCAGTCCGAACATTGGAGGGGCGGCCAATGTAAAATGCACGTAAAGGTAAGTGCATGGCGAGAGACAAATATGTTTCATACAGAGTACAATGAAACAATGAAAGGGCAGAACAGCGCTAGAGGGCAGCGCGAACTGCAAATAGAAAGTGAAAAGTCCCTAGGAAAGGGAACTACAAGCTCCGTCAGCTCGAGACGGGCTTCTAGTTACCAGAGTTCCTAACAGGCAGAGACCCAGACCCATCCATCGGCGTTTGGTAAAGCAAAAGACCTAACCCAACTCTAATGTCGAGCCTCCTAAACCGGAAATATGCTTGCAAAGAGAAAGGGTTCTGTACCCGATGGGTGTAGGCAAGAAAGGGACAACGATGGCAGTCCTGGCCCAACTCTACTGTCAAGGTTTCCTATACCGGAAGTAACTTGCAGAGAGAAAGGGTTCCGTACTCGATTCGCTCAGGCACAAAAGGGACAACGATTTAGCCCTGGCCCAACTCTACTGTCAGGTTTTCCTACACCGGAAATACACTTGAAGAGAGAAAGGGTTCAGTACCTGATGGGCTCAGGCGCTATTGGGACAAGGACGCTCAGCTCGAGAACGCCTTGCTCTCAAACGCGTGGTGTGAGACTCGAACTTGGACAAGGGGTACACGATGTCGGTGAACCCCTTAAGGAACCAGGCTCATGGATGAGAAACGGTTCAGTACCCAATGGGCACAGGCACAGCACGTCCAATTACACGAGGCAAGTTCATAGACGGTGAAACACCTCGTTCGAGTGAGACGAGAGCAAGAAAATCGTCTGGGCGAAGAGTCTTCACTACGCGTGCCTGGAGACAGATATAGAGGCTGTCACAGGCTAAGGGTAGCCCACACGAATTGTCAAGGCATGCCGAAATCGGATGTGCTAGGCCTACAAGGCGCATAACGGTGGCACAACGTAATCACGCTCCCGGCGGAAATCGCACGGATATCCGTGATGGTTACAATGGAGCGAACGAAAAACAAACAAACAAACTTATATGAGCAGTGATGGAAGCACTGACAAAGAAGTATATTAGACTTGAAATAGCCTCGGCTGCAATGTTCACATTAAATACCATATAGAAGATATTGCAAGTACAGCAGTGAAGATAAACCTATATAAATCTCTAACAATACCAATTTTTGTGTGCGGATGTGAGAGTTGGACAGTTACATCAGAAATAAAGAGGAGAATAAAGCCGTTTTGAAACAAATGTTACAGACAAATATTGTGCATCCGTGATATAGAACATAAAACCTAAAAATACGCGAGAAACATAATAAATACTTTTGCAGGACAACAACATCTCATAGAAATGATAAAACGTCGCGAACTTGTGTGGTTTGGCCATGTGTTGAGGAACGATTCACTTTTCACAACTATCCTGCACGAAACGGTTGAGGATGGAAGAAGAAGAGGAGGAAGGACAATAATATCAATCTTATTATCAATAATATTATCAAATATAGATTGATAAAATTAAAGACTAGACATGATTAAGATTCTCCACACTTAAACAAAACAAGGAAACATGACGGAATGTTTGGGTTGATGTTTCCAGAATTGCACCCCTGAAAGATTATGTGTCTGATGTTGATATATCTGATGATAATTTTGAATTATCAATTGAAGATCGGTTATGTGTTGGTGGGTCCCAAAAGGGGAGTTAAGAATTACAATACTAGAACATATCATGCATGCGTAATGTGCGATTAAGTAGGTTTTGCTGTGGAGTCCCCTTAGTTCAAAGCGATTTTAAGTCTTGTTGATATCGGATATGTGGGGCCGAAGGAGATGATATCACAGCTTAAATGTGAACCATAACAAATAAAAATGTTATCTGACTACATACTGCTCCTTCTCCTGTCGGAGTCAGACGCTGATATCGATGTGTTCAATAACCTGTACTTTGATCGCCAGCATCGTGACGAAGCAGTAGAGCTTGTATGCCAGAGCTGTTTCAAATGGCCATTGTTTTCTTCTTGTGGTGTGCTACATTAGGCAGTTCTGTAAATATGAATGCGGGAAGAGAAAGAAGATTAAGCAGGAGAAACTAAGCTTTCAGTATTTTCTTCTGCGTGTCCCCTTCGTGCAGCAAGCACAGTTATTTCTTCCACGAGTATTACTGTAACCAAGCTGTGTTGATAAAAAAACCCAATTAAAGCAGATTCTATACAGAATGTAGCCATCATCCCAACATTTTTTGGTTGTAGTGATTTTCGTGGCAGTATTTACCTTAAGTAGTTTGTCAATGTTTTCTGAACGGTCCAGATGCATAATTGTTTGAGACGGGTTTCGAACTCGCTACCATGGCTGTCACATACTCGCTCTCGAAGCTGTGATCGATGAATTTATTATTGCCCTGAAAAATACGTCTTTGACGTTTATGCTAAAGCAATGGCCGCCCGTGGGTTACCTCCCGAAAATGGAGCAAAGAATGGTACGTTAAAGGTGACTACGGAGATTTTGAGGTTGGAGGTGACTGTCTCATCTCATAGGTTCAAAGTAACCCAAAAGCCAAGCTGAAATCTGATGTATTATGCCTAAAAGTATAGATATCGCTGCCAAGATGAAAATCATAACAAAATGTATTCCGTTATCTAGACTACATTCTGCAACTCTGCATGAGTTTCTTCTTCGGTGTTCAATCTCGCTCTCCGCTGATTTTCTTGTAGCAGAACAATTTCCAACAGGATGTAGTCCAGAGAATAGAATTCGTTCTGCAACCGTTTTATTTGCGCCAATGATCCGACACATCTGTCTTCGGTGATGCTGCAGGATTTTGAAAACGAACACTGAAAAAGAAACAATGAACAGGTGAAAGTTCGTAGAACAAGAAACAAATCAATAAATTAGTAAACAAACAAGAAACCAGGGGAAGCAAGTCAGTCATTTTCATTACCATTATTTCCAGTTGGAGTTATCTGTTCTAGGATTTGTTTGAAGTTGTTCCACGGTATATTTTTCGTTTAATGTCTTCTTCTTCTTCTTTCGTTGATGTACTTAAGGGCTCAATCGTTCACCCCATTCCTCCCCTTTTCAACAATATGTCAAGTATTCAGGTACACACTTACTTAATTCTGTTTTTAAAAGTGCAATTCCCCCCATTTCCCCCTAAACCCCCCCCCCCCTCTGTAATGCTGTAAACCATGACACAACGCATTCCGTTCTCCGGACTACATCCTGCTAATCTGCAGGAGTTTGAGAACGAACGCAGAAGAAGAAGAAGTCGCATCGTCTGCATGTGTTAATTCAGTCTGTTGTGTTCTGTCCTCATGCGAAATATGATGACCTGTTCCTGCCGATTTATGCAGTGATAGACAGGGCCATAGATTCGTCTTCATTAAGAACGCATGAGTTATAAAGTTTATGATGACTACAGGTTATCATTAGTTAAACCGGACAAGTCCATAGATGCTCCGATCTCTGTCTCAATAAATCCATCAGCGTAAAGATCGACAGTTTCAGTTCGGTGCTGGTTTATCAATCTGTTCTATATCTATTATGTTTCTCTTTACAGGTTGTTTCACTGTTTACACCAATCTCGTGCAGTCTTGACAACGACCATAAATCACATTTTTTTTAAACTACTAAGCTGGCGATGTCCCTTTACGAATTAATTATATCATATGGATCCAACGCTGTACCTACTGACACTGTGGCCATACTCGCCAGGTATCGGCTCGCTCGTTGTCTTCAATCCCCACATGTCCTTGGCATGAATATAAAGGTAAATCTTTCTGGTCATTATCGATGAGTTATGCACCCATTAAAAGCGGACGACTCCTGCTTCAACTTTGCGGATATTGCTAATTGAGTCACTATGTATGCATGAGAATAGTCATGTGACATCAGCAATGACAGTGATTCCGTCACAGCCTCTATCTCCATCGTAAACCTGCTGGTGGTTGTAGTGAAGGCACTGCTAGATTCTTGGACAGTTTTTCCCTCCGGGCCGTACTGAAAAATCTCAAGCACAGCTTTGACAACAAATTATTGATATAATAGCACACCAAAAAAACAAAGACATTCGTTCATTTTCTTGCCCAATTCCTCAATTTTCATAAGATTTTTCGTGACCAATACATTATTTGGTATTTAGAAAAAAAAATTAAAAATTTTTTGGGGTTGGTTTACTCGCCGTTTAACTAAATTTATATTACTAAAATTCATGTTCTGAATTCCTAAAGGGGCAATTCCCAACACACCACCCCCTCGCTTATTATATTTAGGTTTGGTGGCGGCATCTTTTGTCATGTCATTTTCACTGCTGATATTTTGCATAACTCTCTTCTTATCTTCCTATGAGATTCCATTATTTTACTGCATGCACTCTCCTCCATTTTTGACCAGCTCATCAGCCCATTCATTTCCAGATACTTCACAGTGGTACCCAGACGTCACAGTTGTACCCACTGAAATACAGTTCTACTCATTTTCGTTGCTGCTATGCAACCGTTCTAAAAAAATTACAATCATAACTGATTCACAATCATTAGTCTAGTCTCTCAAAAATTATCATAAGTCAAAGAACAGACATAACAGTCATAGAACAGACCACCCAAAAAAAAAGTACATTGTTTGACAAATTAGTAAACACAAGAGAAACCAGGGGAAGCAAGTCAGTCATTTTTATTACCATTATTTCTAGTTGGAGTTATCTGTTCTAGGATCTGTTTGAAATTGTTCCACGACACATTTTTCGCTGATGTACTTTTTCGTCAGACATAATAGTCAGAGAACAGATAGAATAGAAAATTATATATAACCACAAACTAAAACACAAAAATCTGATTCCTGTTCATGTCGAAATCGCAGGAAATGAGACATTGAATTAAGAAAGCAAGGAACTCTAGATGAATATAGGTTGTACAACTTGGCAGATCTGAAATCAGACGCAACCAAAAGGACACAATATTAATTAAAGGAATCGACTGAAAAATATGACACTTGTGTAAAATTGATAAATGCACATGCTTTTCTAAAAGGCTGAACAAGGATATAACAAATTATGGAAGAACTGAAAATCCCTGCCATAAGAAACTATTGGGTTAAAGAGTGAGTGGCAATTACGTGAATTTGCTGAACCAATATCAAGACTAAATGAATGAAAATATAGTTGAACATTTCTGACTTTCTTGGCTTAGTAAAATGGGTTCTTTCCTAGGAGACGAGTCTACAATTTTTCAGGGGTGTGGGACGAAATATACGAAAAAATGGAAAATAAAATTATGTTCTTCGCATTTTTATGGATTATTTCCCTGGCGTTAAATACTAAACACCAACCCGGTGTTTATTATACACCCCACCATCTTAATCTGTTGATGGCGTTTTTAATAGCCGTTCCAGGTAGTCCTTTCCGCAGCGTAGTCGGTTAAGATCATAGTATGTCCCCCAGATATATCTTAACATATGGGAACACTCCGTGCAACAATAACAACGACTTTATCGGCCGAAAGAGAGTTTAGCAGAATTTTGGCAGCTATTTTGTAACTAAGAATGAAGCGGCAGAGTGACGCCAAAAATTACTTAAAATTTTGGATCGGGGCGATTTTTAAATAGTGTGTAATGTTGACCTGTCTCCTAGGAAAAAACGGTAAAATGCACTTCTTATGGTGACGTAACGTCTCTTTCAACCGTGGGCGTTAGCCCAATTTAGTTATATCGATTTACAACCCTGAAAAAATATTCTTGTAATCCAAACATAATCTCCTGAGTTATAAATTAACTCCTATTCTGACATATTAAAAAAATTACTGCCAGATTAACATCCCATATAGCATAGATAAATATATTTTGTAATGATGTATTACGATATATAATAAAATTAATTAAGTAGTTTATTACTAAAACAAAAGCATTAATCTAAATTTAGCAACATGGCAAAAATATACAAGTATGTTGTTATCTGATGTTGTTGGTTGTCGTGATTATATTATTTGTTCGCTTTTTTTTATCCCTTTCTATGATCTAAGGGCAGATAACTCCAAGATTTCCACCAGTCATTGTACCAGTAATGGTGATACCAGGTCTGCACGTGGTATTAACACCCCCTCCCCCCTTTTTTCTTTCATCGTCCCAGTCGCAGACACTTTGTTGACGATACCTGCACTGTCAACATATTACCGTCTGGAAACATCCATTCCTAAAGGCAAGTGTTTCAATAGTTGGCTGGCCATGTATATAAACAATAGGGCCTAGCTTCATTGTTAATATATGAATCAGTCAGGAAATTACACAATATTGCACACGTGAGTGTGAGATATATCATCCTTTTAAAAGACTAATGCATCGTTCTTATATACCTAAAGGTTATCCTAGAACTATGGCGGATGTGGATTCCGCGAATCATATCAAAGCTTTACTGTGGATGTTTTTCAGGGATCAATGTCTGAGCCAGCCGAAGACGGATGTGTCGGGCCATTAGCGCAAATAAAACGGCGACACAACGCATTTCCATTCTCTGGACTACATCATGCTGGAAATCTAGTAGGACCATGGTCCTGCTGTAATGGAGATCCAGCGGGAGTTTGAGAATGAACGCTGAAGGAGAAGAATGTCTGAGCAAGAGAAAAGATGGAGCGGGAGTTTGGAAAGAAACTGAGGATGATTTTTAGGGAGTGGTAGGCTAGAGCGGAAGGTTACAACGCAGGTAAACAACCCAGTTCATATAAGAAAATTTAGCAAGAGGGAATTGTATTAAAAATTAGCTTCGGATCAGATCTGGTAAGAAAGCAAGCGAACTGCAGATTGCTACCGTGTTTAGAATAGGAGATTTTTGCAGAACTTGAAAACCTACGAAGATCAAATCTGGAGTACAAAGCCTAAGTGACTGTAAAGCAGTGGCGTACCGAGGGTGGTGCGGCCGCAACGGACATCAAGGTTTGAGGGGAATCAAAATTCTCCTCAAAATAATGAAAACTTTGAAATGGGGTTTAACAGCCTTTACCATGCCAAAGTTTATGCCCATCACCGTTTAAAAAAATCAAATTTCTCCCTGTCAATCCCATTTATTTGGCAATTAGGTAATAACACATTTTGGGCACATTATTATAAAACATTAAAATTAAAATTAATTAATAAGTAGAACTAGTTCATCTCGAAAGAAGACACTCCCACAATTTACTTCAAAATTATATTTTAGCTTTAAGGATGCATTTTATCACCAAGCCTATTTAATATCTACACAGAGAATATCTTTAAAAATATAGAAGAAATACCAGGACTCAAGATCAATGGGAAAATAATAAACAACCTTAGATATGCAATTGACACTGTTATTTTGGCAGAAAGTGAACATGAACTACAAAGACTAATAGATCAAGTCAATAAATCAAGTAATGAATATGGACTGGATATAAATGTCCAAAAAACAAAAACCATGATAATCAGCAAAGACACAGAAGAACAGGAAGTAAACATAAACATACAGGAAGAGAAACTACAACAAATAAAACAGTATCAATATCTTGGATACATAGTCACAAATTATGGCAGATGTGAAATAGAAGTTAAAAGGAGAATAGGAACGGCTAAAAGTACCCCAATGACATGAATAAATTATTAATATCTGAACAAATTACAAACAAGTTAAAAATGAGAATTATAAAATGCTACATCTATTCCATATTAATGTATGGCTCAGAAACATGGACACTAAATAAACAATTAGAAGACAAAATTGATGCCTTTGAGATGTGGGTATATGAAGAATAGGGAGAACATCATGGAAAGAGAAGAAAACAAATAAAGAGGTGCTAAAGACACTTAATATGAAGAAAGAACTACTAAGAGAAATACAGATCAGGCAAAAAAAATACGTTGGACACATTAAACGACATGACACCTTCTTGAAGACCTTACTTGAGGGTAAAGTCAAAGAGAAGCGAGCAAGAGGTAGGCAGAGATGCAAGTGGGAGTGTAACATCGCACGATGGACAGGTTACAGTATAGCAGAGTGCACCATAAAGACAAGAGACAGGAGATGTTGGAGATACGTTGTAGCCAACTTTCGTTGCGGAGACGGCACTTAATGATGATGATGATGATGATGATATTTTAGCTTGTAAGAAAAACGAAAAATATGTTTCAGTTTCGATCGTCAATCCATTCAGTCGTTTACTTAGCATCGTAAAAGTCCGTCATAAGCGGTCTTTGAGTTCGATGATAAATCAAGTTTATTTCTAGCATTCTAGCATTCTATGGTATCATACAACGATTCTATTATCGATAAAGATCAAACATTTAAATCAAGTTTTACACATTGGCAGGCTCAATCAGGCTCGAGTTTCAGCGCATCATAAAGTCATATAACCTACCTATAACCAGTTAAGAAATCAGATAGTGAAAAAGTGTAAAAAGTGCTGTGTACAAGTGCATTCTGGATATTTGAAAAAAACTCCTAAACTGCGAGATAATTTTAAAGAATTTAAAGAAATTTAAAGTGAACTAGAATTTAAAGAAAAGGCCTTTCAAATTACGTGCCTTCATTCAGAAACATTGAAAAAATTTCAATCAGAAAAGTGAATTTATAATTTTAAATTGAAATGTTAAATCTTATTTGTCTTTGTTGAAAGTGGATAAAATCGATGATAATAATTAACTTGTAAAATTGTACTCTGATTTTTTTGTTAAAAAAATAAAATCCATTTCGGGGGGGGGGGAGGGGGGGAATCAAATTCTTCATCGCACCGGGAAGCACTTACCCTAGGTACGCCACTGCTGTAAAGTACCGCGCTTATGACTTAGAAGCAGTGTGGACGTGACTAAAATATAAACATAAACTAGTTTCGATAAGGCCGACCAGTTATATCCAGAGCTAAGGTTGACCATAGCTATTTTTGGCATTCGACTCCAAGTATATAAATACTGACAAACAAGATTAATCAAAAACGTCACGAATGAGTGCCCAATTTAATTTATCGAACAGATCTTCTACTGGAGCAGTGTCATGGCAGAACATGGTTCATAGGATAGAAACCAGAGTTCTCCAGATTGTAAAGAAAAATAAATTAAACATGATCATCATTAAGTGCCGTCTCCGCAACGAAAGTTGGCTGCAACGTATCTCCAAAATCTCCTGTCTCTTGTCTTAATGGTGCACTCTGCTATACTGTAACCTGTCCATCGTGCGATGTTACACTCCCACTTGTATCTCTGCCTATCTCTTGCTCGCTTCCCTTTGACTTTACCCTCAAGTAAGGTCTTCAAGAAGGTGTCATGTCGTTTAATGTGTCCAAAGTATTTTATTTGCCTGATCTGTATTTCTCTTAGTAGTTCCTTATTCGTATTAAGTGTTTTTAGTATCTCTCTATTTGTTTTCTTCTCTTTCCATGACGTTCTCCTTATTCTTCTAAATACCCATATCTCAAATTTGTCTTTCAATTGTTTATTTTATGAGCCATACATTAATATATAATAGATGTAACATTTTATAATTCTCATTTTAACTTGTTTGTAATTTGTTTAGATATGAATAATTTCCTCATGTCACTGAAGGTGCTTTTAGCCATTCCTATTCTCCATTTAACTTCTGTTTCACATCTGCCATCATTTGTGACTATGTATCCAAGATATTGATACTGTTTTACTTGTTGTAATTTCTCTCCATGTATGTTTATGTTTACATCCTGTTCTTCTGAGTCTTTGCTGATTATCATTAAATTAAACAGGTTACTAGAAAAACTTACCGTAATTATGAAAAAAATAGATAAAAAACGTATATAAAAAAAAAAAAAACTAAACAAAACAGTTCTCCAAGTATCGGTCCAAATGGGACCTTTTTCAAGAAACTAATAACGTATAAACTAAACAAAACCACACAAAATTGATAACTGAATTGACCAAGCCATGTTTCTCTAACGCAGAAACGTAACCCGGTAACAGTTGTGGAAACGCATCAATTAAAAGAGAAAATGCGTCATTATAAACAAACTGGAAAGTGGGAAATTAGAAGCAATAGAGGGGTGCAAAGGGAACGCATTGCTCTCGGCGGACCCAGGAGTAGCAGATAACAAAGATCCCAAAACTGCCTCCTCGTGGCGCACCCTGGTAACAGAAATACAGCGGCTCATGCTGATTCTGGCTAAACCTTTTGGGGATCGTGTCCGTGAATGTGGAGGTAACCGATGGAAAGAGATTTGACTGCAAAAAGACAGGCAATATATCCGACACCTCTGTGCAAACACATGTAGCAACATTGTCGACACACACTGAAGCTAGTAAGTCTGGTAGAAGCATTGGAGGACGGCCAATGTAGTCGGTACGAAGCAGGCAGATGTCTCAATTAAAATTAAAAGCACAATGAGTACACTGAGAAAGATGCACAGCGCTAGAGGGCAGTGTCATGTGCAAAAAGCACGGAAAACGGTTCGATGAAATTGGAACTAAAGCATTGTTTGCTCGAGACAAGCTTCTAGTTACCGGTGATCCCAGCCTGGGCCCAACTCTACTGTCGAGTCTTTCCTATACCGGAAGCGTGCTCGCGGAGAGAAAAGGTTCAGTACCCGATGGGCACAGGCATAGAAGTCCCAGGTGACAAGCACTGTTCAGCTCTAGAACAAAACACAAGTCCCTAACTTTCCTAAATATGTGTACAGATTCAGACCTGGACGAGGGGCTCACGAAGTTGGTGAGCAACGCTTCGGCTAAGAAGACGAACGAGCCCGAGCCCAACTCTTCTGTCAAGTTCTTCCTAAACCGGAACCAGGCTTGAGGACGAGAAAAGGTTTAGTACCCGATGAGCACGAGCACAATACGTCTAATTACACGAGCCAAGTTCACTGGCTGCGGAACGCCTCGTGCAGGACAGACGTGAAGGACAAACCGTCTCGGCATAGAGTCAGTACACATTCACTGCATGGCGACAGATAGGAAGGCTGTCACAGGCTAGGGTAGCCCACCCGAAATGTCAAGGCATGCCGAAATCGGATGTGCTAGGCCTACAAGGCGCATAACGGTGGCACAACGTAATCACGCTCCCGGCGGAAATCGCACGGATATCCGTGCTGGTTACAATGGAGCAAACGCAAAACAAACAAACAAACAGAAGCAATAGAGATGTGGTTCTATAGAAGAATACCATGGAATGCCAGAAAAACTATGCAGAGGTGTTGAAAGAATCAAAAGCGAAACTGACCTAAAACAACAATATAAGAAAAATACAATCTTTATTTTTTGGCCACTTCATGAGACAGAGAGGTTTGGAGAACATAGTCACAACAGGCAAGATTGAAGGCAGAGACAGAGGGCGACAGACCTGGACGAGGGAAAATATTAGACAGTTTGACAACCTGGCACGTCAGGGAAACAACGATCTTGATACATAATACTGTAGACAGAGAGCTGTGGAGAGCCATTATCGCCTACTCCAGTCGGCATGGTACCTGATGATTATGATGAATGACACAGAATGGAGATACGTGCATTAACATAAACACTCACTCACATAAATATATATACATAAATATACACATGCATCCACATGAACACTTTCTCACATAAATAAAAGCAATAACATGAACATTCGCACACATAGAAATTTCCATATCGAGCGATCTTATGCTGCTGTGTGTAATTCTTGTATATTGTAGAGACCCATAGTCATACCCTCTTTGATGGTTGATCAGCCAACAGTCTCTCTTGGTCTTCCTCTTATTCTATTTCCATCTGGTGCCCATTTTAATGCTTGTAGTGGCAGTCTGTTTTCATTCATTCTAAGTACATGTTCTATTTAAATAGGTGCATCGTTTTCTTCTTATTGTGTAGAAGCATATTGTTGTTTGGTATCTTCTCTTGCTTGCACGTGTGACTTGAATTCTTCCCAACCAATATTTAAGAATCTTAAAAGACATTTATTTTCAATTTATTCTCCAGTGTCTTTGTCATTTTCCATCTTTCGCAACCATATATCAACACGGAAATTGGAGTTGAACAGTTGTAATTTGGTATGTTTAATTGTTTTTTTTTAAATTTTATCTGGCAATGCTGGCGCGAAATCTAAAGAAAATTGTCAATACCGTCTGTTGATCATTTTTCTAGCATACGTTTGGACTATTTGTAGTTGTATATAAATGATAATTTAATATTATTATACCGTATTATACGCAATGGAAACAGAGTGGAAGATATGTCTTGAGGATACCACGACTTGTGGTGCTGAAACTATTGTCAAATTGATCTCTGAGAGTCAAGTAAGATAGATAGATAGAGTGTGGAGTGTGGTGTTTGTTGTTCTCAGTTTCTTTCGTTACTAGTTGTAGGTACTGACTTGGACAAAATTTTCAAAATAATGCTACGGCTACAGTCTACACCGCATTAGAAATTGAAATACTATATTTAGATAACCCTTAAAAATTGCAATTCACCGATACATCAACCAAGACTATACGTCAACCCTGAAAAAAAGTTATGAATTTTTTTCGAATTAATTTGACATCAAAATAATTTACACATAATTTAATTTACATGAAACATAGAAAAATATAAATAAAACTTGACCACACAAATGTAACATTGTAACTGAGCTGACAATTTCTTAATTATCTTAGTTATTTTCAATAATACAACACACAAACAATATATTTTTGTGTTCGTAAAGACAAGACGCTTAAGTTGATCACATTTCTGGAATGTTCAGATGGACACAGAACTAATTGATATTCAAAATGGCTGCTAATTTGCATAATTATAATGAAACATAAATTAAATATCTATATAAACATAATAAAATACCACAGAAACTATATATTTTTGTATTCACAAAGACAAGACATATCTGTTGATCACATTGCTGTGATTCTCAGAAGCATGTACAACTAATTAATATTCAAAATGACAGCCAATTTGCATAAATAAAACACATGTTGATGTTTAAAAAAAATTAACTGCCGTTTTCTGCATCGTGCTGCATCCTTAAAAGTTACATATATAAAAAGAAAAATGGTTAAAGTACATAATAAATCTGGTTGCAGACACGAAAAACGACAAAATCAATAAATGTAAACATTTGTCCAAGAAATTTATAACTTGAGAACAATTTTCTGTACACACAAATCCCGGATGTCCAAGTATCTAGACTTATAGCAAGTTATTTGTAGGTATTTAAAATTTTCAAAATAGTGCAAGTAAATAATTACAAACAATATAGTTAGATAACCCTTAAAAATTGAAATTCAGCGATACCTCAACCAAGTCTTTAGGTCAACCCTGAAAAAAGTTATGCATTTTTTTTTCTAATTAATTTGACATCAAAATAATTTACATTCATATGACACATAGTAGGAAAATATAATTAAAACTTGAAACCACAAAATATAGCCTAGCTGATAATTTCTGAATTATATTAGTTATTTACAATAATACACAAACTATACATTTTTGTGTTTGCAGAGACAAGATTCTTATGTTGATCACATTTCTGGAATTTTCAGATGGGCACATATTCATTGATATTCAAAATGGCCTCTAATTTGCATAATTATAATGAAAATAAATTATATATCATTAAACATAATAAAATACCAAAGAAACTATATATTTTTTTATTCGCATAGACAAGACGCACCTGTTGATCACATTACTGTGATTCTCGGATGTACGTACAACTAATTAATATTCATAATGTTATCTAATTTGCATAATTTAAACAAATGCTGATGTTTTAAAAAATTAGCTGCATTTTTGTGCAATATCACTCTTAAAAGTTACATATATAAACAGAAAAATGGTTAAAGAACTTAAATCTCGTTTCAAACATGACAAATCACTAAATGTCACAAGAAATTTATAGCCTAAGCTAAATTTTCCAAACACGCTAATCCCAGATGTCCAATTACCTACTTAATGTACTTATTAAATGCTATTGTTGCTTCATGAGATAGAAAGCTGTGGAGAGCTATGATCGCCTACGCCAACAGACATGGCACCAGATGATGAGTGTTACTTAGGAGTGTAGACTGTAGAACTAGAGTTGGCCACAATAGAGGTGCTGACACCCATGAATAATAATATTAATATTATTTGGCCTATTGTAAATAATTATTAGGCCTACTATTAATAAATCTTGATTTTCGTCATATTGGCCAGTAGACCCTAAAAATAAGTCTAGGATACATTTGATTTAACTATACATAAGTAGGTAAAAGTAAAGATTAAGTCTTCGCTGTGCTATAAATAGCACACTTTTTACATTTTTCTAGCTGACATGGATTTCCCCGGAACATCAATAATCTGTATTGACATTGTTGATAAAATGTAACAATGTGAATAAAACGAAACACTCAACTTATTCAGCATTCTCTACAGGATACACTTTTTAAATTTCATAAACGAACTTCATGAATATTCCAGCTATTGTACATAATAATAATTTACCTAAAGATTAAAACTAATTCTAATCCTTAACACTAATTCTAGTGCAATCGTTTTCAATAAATAATATTTATTTTTAAATATTAATTATATTCTAAATTCAATCATACAATAGCACTGCGTATGGCAATCACAGTACAAAGGTTAGGAAATACCTCAAAACTAGAACAAACGTCACAGTGAAGACTTATACTTTACTTGGCCCCTAAGTATATTGGATTATTAACTATTATGGTAAAACTTTATTTTAGTTCTTCACAGTGCTATACATAATTTTTTTCTTTTACAATGATTTGTACTGCGCTCTATGGAGCCGCGTAGCGCAGTGGTTAGCACACTGGTTTCGCATATGAGTGGTCCTGGGTTCATTCCCCAGTTGAGGCAGAAATGTTTTTTAGATCGCAACGGCTTCTGGGTCGACCCGGCCTTAAAATGGGTGCCGGATTAATCCTGGAAGTAAAGACTGCGAGGGAGAGGAGATGGCTACTGCCCTCATTTGCAGAGCGACTGAAATGTGAATTCGCTAACATCTCACACCCCTACGGCATTAATAAATGCTATGGGTTACTTTACTTTTACTGCGCACTAATTATTTCTATGCGCTGTACACTGAGAAAGCCCCCAATTGAACTGCTAAGGTAAAATTTGCCTTAATTCTAAATACTAAATACTAAATTCCAATCACACTACAAAGGTTAGAGAATACCTCAAAACTAGAACAAAGGTCACAGTGAAGAATTAAAAGTAACTTGCGCCACTATTACTTATGTTTACCATCACTCATTCTCAGATTAACGTGTCAATTTTCAAAATAATGTTACAGCATTAAAAAATACTGTAGTTAGATAGCCCTTGAAAATTGCATATTAAAATTCAAAATGGTCGCTAATTTGCATAATTAACATTGAATCGAATAGTCTGGTTATGAAATATTTCAGTTATTCACGATAAAATATTCTACAAACTCAAACTATATTTTTGTGTGTTCAGGAAAGCTAGATGAATCTGCGGATTACATTGTCATAATGTAGATCAAGAGTAGTGAAAATCAGCTTAACCTCATGTTTGCGAAGCAACCTGTCTTTGAACTGTGAGACTGTTGTGTGACAGATTGTAATGTTAGCGTCTGGTATAGTCACGTGTTGGAGAATGTAAGCCACATCGCCCTAGACAGAAGAAGGTTCAGAAAGTTCATTGGGAAGACAATGTTCTGGATAGAATACGTCACATGACAAATAGTCAACGGGTGGTCGCACGAAGCCCCACACATCTGGGAAAAACCCAACTGCATCGCTTTACCCCGTGTTACGCTGTACCGCCAGCTTCCCTAATAGTTGAAAGAAGCATTTTTCAATTCTTACTAAAGTGATGTCCATAAATTACTCAACTTTAGATACCTCCTCCCTTTCCCTTCATTAACAACTGTCAAGAATTCAGGGACCATCCTGGTTTTAATTATGTTGAAAAAAAATTCTCCCCCTAATTTTTTATGCAAAAAAACTACATGGTCTGTTAAAGTTTTTTAGTAGAAAAATGTTTAAAATTAAATTTAGTTGGTGAATAAAATAATAAATGGTATTGTTTTGTTGAGACCAACTTTTACCAGACTTGCTCCTGAATGTCAATAACTATCAAACTTTTACCAGACACCCCCCTCCCCTTTTCACTTTTGATTTATCCCCTTCTCCCCACAGCTTCCCTCCACCTTATTGTTGACATTATTTTGCAGACAACCCCTAAGTGCTGGACAGTCAGATTTTTAATCTCAATTTTTTGCAACACATATTTTTCTTCATGCATTGGTTTATTGATTTCTTTATTTTATTTCACTCTGCCTACATGTTAGATTTACAGAAGACCAAGTATTGTATCTTCTACTGCCTCAGAGAACTTCAATGTTGTTGCTGTTGGTGATCTCCTTGTGGTAATCCATGAACAAGATGTTTACAATGTAAAATTTAGTAAGTTGTTATTCCACATGCTAGATTCATTCAGTATAATTAGAAAAAAAATCAAAAGCACAAAATTAAAAGTCTTCAACAAAGCTAAATTACATCTGATTAGAACTAAAATATTACCAGTATCAAGTTACATTTAGGAAACATGCAGGGCTGTAGATATGGCTTTGTTTACCAAAAAAATAATTGCTTTGCTTTAGCTGGATTTGTTATTTTAAAATAAACATGGGGAGGGTTAAGCTCACTTATTTATTCTTGCTTCCTAATGCTGAATGTCATGTTAAATTTTCCTAATAGAGTTGGGGGTCGTACACTACAACACCCCCCCCCCCCCCACCTTTATCTGCAGGCTGTGGAACATGGACAGTTAAAACAGTGACACAGAGAATTGCATCTTTCCAAATGAGATGCTACAAATTATGCCAGTATGTTTCTGGTGCCTTAAAATGGAGCAAAGAATAATAGCACTGTTTACCTTCCAAGATGTGACTATGTAGGTTTTAGGGTGGAGTTGACTGTCCCTTCCCACATATCAAAGTGAGCCAGAAGCCATGCCGAAGTCAGATGTGTCAGACCAACAGGTGCAGATATTACAACAGAGCTGTAAAATATGACATAACATATACCTGCAGGAGTTTTAGAACTGGTGGCCAAAGATGCTAAAGAAGGATGTTGAGAATGCTGTGTACAGAGAAAAAGACACACAAAAAAAGTAATACTCATTGAGGCCCACTCCTTGAAGTGGAGATGGGGCTTAGTCTAGCCAACAGTGGCTCAAGTCACAGTCCTGCTCAAGTAAATACAATTGCTGAAGTCTGAGATACTAGGCCAAGAGGCACACCAGCAACCATATCTGTCATGCAACCCTTTTAGTTAACATTTGTTAATAAGGAGCAGATTGATTAACAAGTTTAGAATTGTAGAGATACCACACTGAATCCATGAGAATAAAGAAGTCAACCAAACATCTCTATCACTAGCTATGTGACATCTCTATCCCCAGCTATGTGACATCTCTATCACAGCTATGTGACATCTCTATCACAGCTTTGTGACATCTCTATCACAGCTATGTGACATCTCTATCACAGCTATGTGACATCTCTATCACAGCTATGTGACATCGCTATCACAGCTTTGTGACATCTCTATCACAGCTATGTGACATCTCTATCACAGCTATGTGACATCTCTATCCCCAGCTTTGTGACATCTCTATCACAGCTATGTGACACCTCTATCCCCAGCTATGTGACATCTCTATCACCAGCTATGTGACATCTCTATCACAGCTATGTGACATCTCTATCACCAGCTATGTAACACCTCTATCCCCAGCTATGTGACATCTCTATCACCAGCTATGTGACATCTCTATCACAGCTATGTGACATCTCTATCCCCAGCTATGTGACATCTCTATCACCAGCTATGTAACACCTCTATCCCCAGCTATGTGACATCTCTATCCCCAGCTATGTGACATCTCTATCCCCAGCTATGTGACATCTCTATCCCCAGCTATGTGACATCTCTATCCCCAGCTATGTGACATCTCTATCCCCAGCTATGTGACATCTCTATCACCAGCTATGTTGATGAGTGTAGTAAAATGATGGCGAAACCATTCCTTGATGTTATCAACCCAAGATCTTTTTACACCCCCCCCCCCCTTATTCTTTTAAATCCACCCTCCGCTTCAACTATCCCTGCAGGATAATCTTTTGAAAGTGAATATTAGTGCTCAACCAGGCAAACTTGCATCACTTTTCAACTATCAAGATGTAAGGTATATACATTGTATAACAGAAAGCAAGTCAGATTAATTAAACTACTATTGCTGTAGACCAATGGTTCTCAACCTTTATTGCCTGTGGCCCTCTATCAAGTCAAATTGTCTTCCGTCGCTCTCCCTGCTGAGACTTAAAAATAGAAAGAAAAACACATGTGTGTTGCCATGGCCCAAAAGAGAAGAAAAGAATAGTAACACCGTTACCTATCTTGCATGTTGTGAGAGACGGCTAAGGTTTTGGTGGTGAAGTTGGCTGTCCCATCCCATAGAGAATCAAGTGACCCAGAAGCCACGCTGAAGTTGAATGTGTCAGTCTGAAAGGCGCAGATATCGCAGCCGAGCTGTAAACCATGACACAATGCATTTCTCTAGACTACATCCTGGTAATCTGTAGGAGTTTTAAAACTAATAAAGAAGAAAGAGAATCTTGTCAACTTTCTATGAAGCTTACTATTATATATCTGATATTAAGTCAACCAAATAGTAACCTTTCTCTGTCTTCCCCCAGACATGTCCGTGGTCCCTAATTTCTAATTGTTTCTTTATTGTCCACATTGAGAACCACTATTATAAGACTTCATACCTCAACTAATACATGCTTCATTCATTCTTAATACAGAAAGCACAATAGAAGATGTGGCTATCCTAGCTGAAGGCTACATCGCAGTTGGGGAAAAGAATGGAACTTTAACAATTGGAGTCTTAGAAGAAGGCAACCAGTTTAAAACTAAATTTTCTACAGTATGTACATTGAAAAATATTTATTTTCATTTTTTGAAGCTTTGTTAATTATTGCGGGTGTATTTCTGGCTCTTTGATTTTAGCATTATCCTACATGTCAATCTGTAAGGTTTCCTCTTACAATGTAATATTTTCTGCCATATTTGGCAATGTAATCCTTATATGATTGATGCAACATTTTCCACAATTTTTAGATTAAAATTTCCACCAAAAACTAATGTGTCTGTGCAAATAAAACAGCTACAGTGTATTTCCATTCACTACATCCTACTGGAAATCTAGTAGGACCATTGTCCTGCTGTAAGAGATATCTAGCAGGAGTTTGAGAATGAACACAGAAGAAGAAGATTAAAATCTTTATAGATATTAGGTGTGATCAAGGGCGGGAACTATATACCATTTTGTAAAGTTTACAATGAGGATATTAAAGAGGTGTCTGAAGTATGATTGTAAAGTACTCAAACCTTATTTCTATTTATGTTTACAAGTAGGCCTAATTTGGTAATTGTAGTACTGAGGCCTTCTCGACACTTACCATTAAATGTTTGTTATTCTCGAGGATTTAAATACCTGTGCAGCGTGTATGTTGTCTGTATGTCAACCGATCGCTCAGCATTCATAGTAACTTGAGAATATATACATTGAAAGTCTCGACTAAAATCGCATATTTTTTTAATGGATGCGATGTGGTAGAAGATGGAAAATGTGGAGATGATTGTATGCCATCTGAGCGGATCTTGTTCAAATTCTGTTTGCTACATTATGATTTTTCTATGATCGTAAGGAACATATAAAGACAAAAATTAATTTAAATATTTTAACAAGTATTTTTCAGAAATTGATTTATGCTTTCTATATTGCATGTTTATAAATATAGTTTTTACTAAAAGAAATAGTATAGTAATTCTAAAACTCCTGCAGATTAGTAGAATTTAGTCCAGAGAATTAAATGCGTTGTCATAGTTTACAGCGTAGCTGCAATATCTGCATTTTTAAGCCTAATAAATCAGACTTCAGCTTGATTTGTGTGATATTCTGCATATATTTCAATTTTTAAAACAATTTTTATGGGGCTAGTTCAGGGTGCAAAAAAATAGGGACACTGTCTTTATTCCAGACATATTGTTGGAGGCGACTAAGGAAAGTTATGGGATAGACCAACAATCTGTTACTTGTGGAAAAGTCATCATTGTCACAGCATGTCTTGTCTCAATTTCTTACGTTTTTTGGTTTCCTGTTCAAATGGTGTATAAATGACGAAGAGATGCAGGCTAGCGGATATTGCACCTTTGTTCTTTTGTGGCTGACTCATATGTGGTAAGAAATGCTAGATGCACCATCGCTGCAAATGGGTCAGTCATTATTCAACAGTATTTTTGTCAGAAAGACTATAGGCTGCCAAGAACTATTTGATCACAGCAAATGGGATTATTTCATCATTCATTATAATTTTGTTAGTGGTAACATTCCTTTAATATCACCTATACCACTACACGAGTTCGAGTGCTGGGATGTTAGATTGAGCCAATCCCTCTTTATGGATGTGAAGCATGGATTGTAAACAAGTGACCAAGATAAGCTGGAGGCAACTGAGGTGTGGTTTTTAAGAAAAATGATGAAAATTACATGAACAGCAAAGAAAACTAATGTAGAAGTCCTCAGAGATGCTAGAGTAAAATGACAAATTATAACAAAAATTATAAGCAGACAATAAAGATTTTTTAGGACATAATGAGAAAAACAAAACTTGAACATTTTTAGTAACCACTGGAAAGGTCTGACAGAGGAAGCAAAACATTCATTTCTGAATGGATTGTCACTGGCACAAAAAGATTTCACAGATGGAACTTATTAACAACACAAGAGACAGAGTTGAGAACATAAACACGCCATTCGGCATGGCACTAGATTGATTGATTGATTGATTATCACCCAATATACACAGCAGACAGTGTGTCTTTAAACAACTTGAAAAGTTGTATAAAATAATATATATTTTATAAAATGCCTAATATTAGTATTGCCTGCTTCTTCTTTCAGCTTCTAATATCAAATGCTACAAAGGATTCAACTTTTGCCAGGATTATATTTGAGACCACAGAGGGTGAGCATTTGATAAGATATATTAATTACTGTAGAGACTTCAATAACAGGGTGTCTCTATCTCGCTCTCTGGAGAAGAGATATATGATGTACCGTACCTTGGACAGCAAAGGTACTGTGTTCAGTTTCCTCCACTGGCAGTTGTTCATTCGGCCATTCAGAAAGCAATGTCAACTATTAAGTTCCCATCGAGGTCACCTCCGTGAAGTAGAGATGGAGGCTTAGTCCAATCAACAGATGCTGGAAACTAAGATTAGTCGGGGCATTCCTGACATCTAGCAGGACCACAGTTCAGCCCAAGCATTCATTGGTGCTGCAGTCAGAGATACCAGACAGAGGTGGACCAACAACAATGGTATCATGCAACATGACAAGATAACGTCTTCACAACAAAATTTAAATAATCATCTTGGGCTAAAGCTGTATGGGAGTGTTCAGAAGCTTTCACATACAGCAGCATTTATTAAGAAAAACCAGACTTACTGTGTAGACATGTTAAACTACGAAGGAGAATAACTTATTGAATGTAACTATTGCCTTGAAAAACAATTGCTGAATTTATTTCTATTGTCTGAATATGATGTGCTACCAACTTGTGCTTCTCCAGCATGAAATTGTCATTTGGCAGATGAGAAATTGCTGGATAAAAGCACATTCAGGGACATTTTATATGGATAGAAGACTACCGAAGTCAGATGTGTTGGGCTATTGGCACAAATAAACAGTGATACAGAGTATCTCTGTTCTCTGGACTACATTATATTCGAAATATAATAGGACCATTGTACTGATACAAGAGATATCCAACGGGAGTTTGAAAACAGATTGGGAAAAAAATATTGATAGAAGCAATATAGGAACCCTCATGACATGGTGGTTTAGCTATTTGCCTTGTGTTCATTAGGTGAACGGATACCGTACGGACATTTTATATACAAGTTCATCTGCAATTACCTCCTTAGGTAGATAATCTACTTTTTTATTTCCAGGTATTCCCGAATGTGTTGGTATCCACTGCACTCTAAGCAATAAGAGTTACATTCTCTCAGTAGTACTTTTACCTGTGTGTTGACAGTCTGAAAGGGGAGCAACAAATAGCGACACTGTTACCTGGCATGCATGTCATAAGAGATTGCTAAGAAGGTTTTTGGGGTGGAGTTGACAATCCCATTCTATAGAGGTTCAAAGTAACCCAGACGCCATGCTGCAATTTGTTGTGTCAAGCCAAAAAAATTAGGGTATCACAACCAAGCTATAAACTATAACACAACACATTATTCTATCAGGACTACATCCTACTAATGTTCAAGCGTTTGAGGGTAAAAATAAACATTGCCATTTAGTTTATATTGTCTTCCACGTATAATAACAGAAAGTAATTAGTAAATAAAACAATTAAATATAGGAATATTGAAGGTTTATCAAAAATCTGTACAAAAGGAGACAATGTCACAAAAAGTTTGAGAAATATAAAATCAAACTTTATAACACTTTCATTATGTAGGTTGAGTGTTGCCATCTGTGGGTATGACTTTTTTCATGGAGAATCATACAGACATGACAGATAAACCACTAGTATCAATGTTTACACCCAATGAGATCACACTTATAGACCAGACACCTTTATTATTTTTATGCAATGCTTTCTGTTCATTAAAGTCTTTTTGAAATGGTGACATGCATGATAAAATCAGAGTTCTAATTATTTTATTGCATTTTTAAATAAAGTTAGATTTCTAAATTATTTTATTGCAATTTTTAATAAAGTCAAGAGTTCTAATAATTTTATTGCATTTTTAAAATGAACACATCCTAATCAGTGATGTAGCTGATGATACCCGGGTCCATAATGACTGGCTGATTAAGGTTTCTTAGCAGCCGTAGTGATAAAACAATAAAAATCACATACATAATTGGACTATAATTAAAATAATGATGATCATAGATTAACAGGAGATAAGTCTGTGCATCTTTGATTTGGTGATAGACTGCCCATGCCAAAAACAGGGATGTGACACTGTCACTGTTAGGCAAAATGAAGTAGAAAATAAATGAAAAATTTAGTATGTTAACGTCAAAATGGTAACGCTTCTCTTCATGTCTTATCAACTTCAGAAAGTCATAACTTTGGTGGTTAACAACAGACAAGGACTGGTTCTATATTTCCAGCTGACCCTGGTGATTTATTTCATAAACATTGTGTTACACTGTTTGTGGTTTTAAATATTTGGGGCTTGACTAGGAAATTAATGTGATAACTGCATTACCACCGGTTCCAGGTCAGATTAGCACTATTTAACTGTTTTGTTGTTCAAAGTTGAGTACACTTTACAGGCATAATTTCAGCTCTAAATTGCAATGATCTCCTCAGATTTCAAGACTGAATGTAGAGCTCGTCTCATTTGTTTGACTTGTGATGGACTATTGATGGCATTAAGTGACATCATTTTAAAGGATGGAGGTATATTATCTATTAATACTTTATATGGTAGCTTTTAATTGATAAAGTGTTTCCCTTTATTTGTTGATGGAGCCAATAGGATATTGGCTGTTGGTGGAGCGATAGATCGAGCAGATATTATGAACACCCTACGAGAAAACGCATGAGCAAATGACTGAATAAGTGACAATGACTCTTGTTCCATGACTAGAATAAAGGAATTTGGTTTGAAATGTGTCGCTAGAAAGGAGCTGTTTCGTGGGCAAGAAAGAATGATGGTTAATCAACTGCGTACTGGGACCTTCAGTCAACGTGTAATGGCGACTACACCCAAGGAGAGATTTGTCCGGAGTGCAGTGAAGATCATTTCCTATGTTCAATGGGGGTTTTCTTTCATACTTCGAAGATTCAGTACTATGAATGCATGCGAAGAAGCATCCTACTCAGATGGGTCTGTGTGTACGTAGAATTCTTGAACAGAAACTAGCTTTACAGCATGTGCGGCATTCCCATAAGTGCTATGCCTTCCTTTCCAGCAGCCATCCTAATGTATATAGACTCAAAGTCCTGGTCAGGTATTGATTGCATGGACTTCGGGACCTTCCAAAAAAATTACTTTTCCTTTCCTCCCCTCTAGATACTTCCATTTCTAACATTCTCTGTATGTGTACATTCTCAGCCTCATTGACATCATCTTCATCTTTAAATGAATTTATTACTGCCCTGATCAAGTCTGCTTTATCTCAGCATTGTTCTGTCTATCACCGCATTGCCTGCCAATAAGTCAACTCTCATTTCCTCTAATATCCAGCATGTGGTGTATGTAGAAGTCATATTCCATCATTTTGTATGACGACATCCAATCATATGAAAGAATGAAATCATTAGGTGGTATCAATGTTGGTCACTTTCGATAACACATGTTTTCGTGATGTGGAGCTGCAGTTTTTATGTTAAGTCATTAGCCACTGACCAGCAATCCCAGTTTTATAATCCACTCCTTATTTGTGGTTTGAAAATTATTCCCTTGGCTCACCCAGCCATGACAAATTAGGGTACCCAAGCTTTTGTTCTGAGAAGGTAGAGAAATATACCATCATTATTGAGCGAGGTAGGTGACATTAGTCATATGGTTTCTGGTTAACTATTCAATAGGCAGCTGAGCACTTATGGGAAATAATGTATTATGATGCTGGTTCATAACTCATTTTACCTTTTACACAGGCCATGTTGAAACGTAACATTGATGGCAAAGATATATGGGACAAAATATCTAAATCAATATATTATATATATATATATATATATATATACATATATATATATATATATATATCAATAATGCATTTTTTTCACATCCATCCTGCTAAGACATTCTTCATTAATAATATTTGCTGTGCAAGGAATGCGTAACATTCTTCGAATTAACTACATTTCCGCTGCCTCCAATGATTTTTGTGATGCCTTATTTATGGTAGATGGGTTAGTGCACTTATATTACAAGCATAACATGATTTAACTTGCCATGGTTCGAAAGCTGATTCATCCACATAGTATTGGCAGAACAGTTGAATGTTTTGACTGTGCTAAAATTCAACAATAAATAGCAATGTTGTATGAAGGATTTATGGTTGTGTAGGATTCCTCATAAATAAAGATACTACAGGGACAGTAGAAGAAGAGAACAAAGAAAATCATGGTCAGGCAAGAACTGGACGGATTGGGATTTTTCCTCACTCATCCACTTCACTGAAGATAGAAATCGCTGGAGTACTTTGTCTGTTGATGCATCCAATATAGTACCCCTACACCTTAACAGAATAAGAGCCTATGGGTACAGGATATGATTTGCTTTATTTTTATCATTATACTTTATGTGGAAATAACAGTTTGGGAAAAGAAATTGGGATTTGTCTCTACTTCGGTGCAAAGATGTGCACAAATGGGATATATGTATTAATGTGGAATCATGGGGACAGGGTACCATGGGTCATGTTGCATAGAAGAGAAAGATCAGAAATTGTATAAAGATAAAGGTTTAATAGATAGTTCAAAGTCTGCAATTCTAAGAAGATGCACATAATGGTACAAGTGGGCCTGTGATTCCATGTACAAACTATGGAAGATTATTTGTGACTCAGATTGGTCTTGTTGGTTGGTTGGTTGCTGATCCACCGGTCTGTGGGCTCATGCCCTTTGACCCAATGGCATGATATTGCTGGGAAGTCTGTGGATTTTCGGCCCACCCCGGGACAGAGCCAGAGAATAACTATCACACCTCCAGGAAGGTAGGTTTCAACCTATGCACTGCCCTGAGCCACTGTAGCCAGGATAGGGTTCAGTGTGCTCATTCCCCACCACCAAATGACTACTGGTTATGCCGAACTTCTCTATTGCTCTAGGCATGCAACCAAATGTTCAAGTCAAAAGGATTGTCACGTCCTGAGTCACTGTGCCTCTATGATGGGTCTAAGCCATAGAAAAAAACAGTGCTGTCAGTTTCTTCCTCCCCATTGCCGCACAGTACATCTCTGGCTCCCTCCTAACCACGCTACACAAGCAGCTACACAAAAACACAAGACTGCTATGCTGGTAGTGAGAGGAGACTAGACTTAGAACAACATTGCAATGATTATTGTTGCAATTATTGTTGCAATCATTGTTGCTTGATGAAATATTTGCTATCTATTCAACATCACAGATGTAGACATGTCCAGCATCAAACAGGGGAGGATAGCAACAGAACATAGTACAGCAACAAATGCAGCAACCATGCAGGATCATATCATCACTGTGGTATTGTAGTGGTTTGTTTTATTAGTTTTTTATCATTTTGTTTTATTGCTGTGATATTTAACAGTTTGGTTTATTATTGTTTCTTTGTTGTTATTTTCCTGTGTTAACTATTTTATTTAAGATCTCTTTGTTGTGTTGTATTTTAATTGTTTTATTCATGTTTTCTGTGTTGTATTTTTTCATATTTAAAATGTTTGTTTTGTTAGTGTTTTCACGTTTTTGTACTTTATTTTCATATTTTAACTGTTTCATTGGTTTTTTTCTTTGCTGTATTATATTGTTATTATATTTTAATTAAGTATTTTATGAATGTTTAGATAGACAGAAATTGTCAAGTTATCTAGTTTTCTTTGAATTCTTGTTGATAATATTTTGACATAATTTCAATTTGATTTATATATAGATTCAAAATTTTGGTCATATTTATTATAGAAAGTAACTTACTCAACATATCCTTTAGCACGCTAAAGTATACAATTTTTAACAGTTTCCGGGCAATGCCCATAGCTGTTGTCAGAAGTATGTGACTGTTGCCAATACTGTATTTGGCTAGGATTTTAATGTCATGTGACTAGGAATATATGCGATCGATGCTAGATATACATCACTTCCACCCTGCCGGTCTTGTGTTGTAGTATAGGAGACGGTCAAACAAAATGTCAATATCGAGAGGCATCCAGTTCTAATTGCCAAAAGTTACAATGGCCGTTAATATGTATAATTGACACACTCATTATGGATTGTGATTCTGATAGTAAGAAATTCTTGAGTATACATCTATTTTCAAATCAGATGTGTAACACGTTATGTTTCATTATGAAATGACATGATGGAATATAGCCGTGAATTTGGACAATTAAAAAATCAGCTGCAAAGGAATTTATGCCTTTGTATGAGATGCTATAGAAGGATTTTGTGAACACACTGGACAGCTAAAAAGACGAGTTAAGAAGTGATCATCATCATCAAGTGACATATTCTTTCCAGAACGTAGTCTTTCCTATGGATTTCTTGAATTCTCCGTGGTCTTGAGCAAGTTGCCCTGCATCTTCCAGTGACATGCGCAGGCATTCTTGAATGTCTTTTGTCCAACAGCGTCTTGGTCAGCCTTTGCCCCTGTTGCCTTCTATCATCCCCGACATTAACACTTCCGTCATGTCTCTTAATATGACAGAAAAATATAGCTTTTTCTTTAATATAGTGTTCAGAAGCCTGCCTTCCTGGACGTTAATTGTTCGTAACACCTCCTGGTTTGTTTTCTTCGCTGTCCATGGTATTCTCAAAATTCTTCTATAACACCTTAATTCAAATGATGTTATTCTCTTGGCCCCATAGAAAATTTCTTGGCACTGATTACTCCTGTAGTTTGCCGTTGCGTATTTAAGGAGTGATAAGAACATTAAAAATGGTTGGTTCCTAAACAATATTATAGCATGAAAGCTGAGGTGTTTTTAGCCATATAAAGCAATATAACAACATGGAATAAATAGTAATGGAAGGTATGATTGCTGGTAATGGTTAAGGATCACTCATGACATGTCATCCAGAGTTGTGAGAAGATGAGAACATCCATAACATGTACTACATTCTGGAAAGAATATACTGTATCTGAGATAGAGTACAATTTTGATTAGCTACTTCTGTATTCAGACCCATAAATATGGGAGGGCTGCAGATACTAGAAATTAGATATACTGATGACACAGTGCTGTTAACAAACTAACACGACCTACTGAAAATAATTAGGTCAACTCAAAAGTTCAGCAAACAGCAAAACTTGTTATTAAATATGAAAAGACAAAAATAATGGCAACTGAAAAAACTAAATCAAGAATCAAAATTAATATTGAGAACTGCAATTTATAAGAAGTGACACATTTTGATTATTTGGTAACTAATATAAAGTATGTGGGTGACTGCACAGTTGAGATAAAGAGAAGAACAGCAATGGCGCTGTCAAAATTAAAACAGCTAAAGAAACTATGGTGGGGTACTAACATAAGAACCAAGTTGTGTTTACTACGAACATGTGTGTTTCCTGTGGTGAAATATGGATGTGAAGCATAGACACTAAATAAAACAGTGACCATAAGAATAACATCATTTGAATTAAAGTGCTATAGAAGAGTTCTGAGAATACCATAGACAGAAAGGTAAAAAATCAGGAAGTGTTAAGAACAATTAATGTCCTGGAAGCCTGCCTTTTGAACACCATATTAAAGAAAAAGCTAATTTTTTATTTGGTCAATTTTGTCACATTAAGAGGTAGACAGCATGGAGAGAGTGTTACTGGAGGGGATGATAGAAGGCAACAGGGACAAAAGTAAACCAAGACATTGTTGGACAAAACATATTCAAGAATGCCTGCGCTTGTCACTAAAAGAGGCAGAACAACTTGCTCAAGACCGCGGAGAATTCAAGAGATCCATAGGAAAGACTACGTTCTGGAAAGAATATGTTACCTGATGAGGATGACTTCTCTGAGATGGATTACAATTTTTATCAGCAACTACTTTGAGATATACAATTATGGTAGTTCACTCCATCGAGGCCAGCACCTTGAAGTGATGATGGGGCTTAGTTCAGTCATCAGTGGCCACATACAAAACACAATGGGAATCTGTATTTCACAACCCTGTACTTCTGTCAACTCATTCACTGCATCTGTTCACCTTGTGCTCAAGAGTTAGGTCGGTGCTTTTTTTCCTCCATTTTCAAGCTTTTAATGGCATGTTTGTAAAGTGAATTATTTAAAAGATCCCAGGGGATTATCACTTGAAGCTAATCAGTGCTATGAGTGTTACTTGCAACTTGAGGCATGCCGTTTCAATGAGAGGGACATAGTACATATGGGGAAGCTCTCTAGTACAGTGAAGTTAATCTTCCACACTTTAAAAAACTTTTTCATAAATTCTTGTTACAGGGTGCAGGAGCTCATTGTGTGGCTGTTTATACTATAATTAAAGGCCAGTTTGTTCTGGAGGATACTGGGTCTGTAGGTATGAATATTTTATTTAGTGGGTCTGTAGATATGAATATTTTATGTAGTGATACCTGGTTCTCTAGGTATGAATATTTTATGTAGTGATACCTGGGTCTGTAGGTATAAATATTTTATGTAGTGATATCTGGTTCTCTAGGTATGAATATTTTATGTAGTGATACTTTGTTTTACTATATTTGGAGCAGTTGATCATATTATGGTCATAATAGTTATGGGCATTGCTATACAGACACAATGGATACAAAGCCAGAGGCAGACCATGCAAAAGATGGATTACAGAAATAAAAGTCAACAAAAACAAACATATAAGAAACACACAAAAAGGCAATTTCCAGAGAACTCATACCCCTGATTCTGAAGGCATAAAATGGTATTAAAAAAAAGAAAGAAGATATGGGCTATGTGGTTAAAAAGTGACCAACATTGATACTTTACAATATTGGGAGCGATTGATTGTATTGGAACTAGTCAATAATGAGCCTGCTACACACATTCATATTGGTTAAGATTATAGGAGAATTCTTTTCAAAAGCATTGCATAACAGCTGAGAGTTGAAGCCTTCTAGTTATGAAAGAAAGCTCTGAAGAAACCCCCTGTTTTAATGAGGTACCAAGGCACTTCATCAACTGTGGATTGAAAGAAATTAACATGTGAAGAGCTGCTGTAGTGTTGTGGCCAGGCCATTCAACTGCTGATCATGTGAACTGGATCCAGTTTCAACCAGTATGAGTGAGGTTGTTTATGTTTTGCAAATACTCCTGAGGTGACCCAGCCATTAGGAAATTGGTGTTATCTTTATGGAGTTCCTTGCTTAACCCTTAAGATTATATTCTTCAGAGACCCAATGTTTCCTATAATATTATACCATACATACGGGCACGTGATGAGATGTTCCTCAATGACAAGAGATGCCCTTCAGGGTACTGTGGAGGGTAGAAGAAGACGAGGTGGTAAGAAGACAGACGGCTGAATGATATCAAAGACTGGACTAAGTGTGACGTTTCCAAACTCATCAAGATGGTAGAGGATAGAGATGTGTGGATATAATATACTACAGCAATATAATACCGCTGGATCAGCAACCAACCAACTGAAGATGCATGTTATGTAAAAAAAAAAAAAATACAGTGTTGTGCTTTGTAAAGTCGTATTACTGTACTAGTTCTGTTTCTCCTTAATCATTAATTCTGATTTATTTTTAAACAGACTGTGAGGATTCTGTTGAATCCATTGAAATGGTGAAAATAAAGACACTGGCCAATGCAAGTGCTTTTGTTACATTAGATTCACAGGTAATTGCTAATAGTCTGACTTTTATTTTCTTCATCTCTGCTTTCTAAAACACCTACTGATTGTATTTGCTTGTTGTAAAACTTCTGCTGATTAACAGGATACAATCCAATGGCACATCTGACGTCAGTGTAAACATTTTGGATTACTTTCACATTCTATTGGATTGTGCCAACCCAAGCCTTATTTAGTTGTTTATTATGAATGCATGGCAAGTCACCGGTGTTACTTCTACATTTATTCTCAAATTCATGCAGGATGCAGCCCAGAGAACGTAATGTATTGTGTCATGGTTTACTTCTTTGCTGCGATATCTACACCTTTCCTTCTGACACATTCGACTTCATCATTGCTTCTGGGTCACTTTCACTCTATATGGGATGGGACAACCCACTCCAACCCAATAACCTCTTTAGTCATCTCTTATAACATGCATTAAAGTAAACAGTGTTACTATTCTTTGTTCCCTTTTCAAGTCACTCACAATAACTCACTGTTTATTTAAATATTATCATTGATTCTGAAACCAGATCCTGCCTTTGGCACGTAATTATGTTCCTCTGCATACAACACTTCTGGCATCAATGTCAGTAAACACTGGTCAAGTCTGCTTACGACCCAGATCTTTAATGATGTAAGAGATTGAAATAATCTATCTTCCTTGTATTTTCAAAGTTGTACAAGAGATAAGACAAAATGGAAGATTGTTCTGTTTGTGACTGAATAACATACTGAAAATAGGAAAAAAAATGAGTAAGTTTTGTATAGAATACACCATGGACTAATATAAAACAACTGACATCACAAATATCCAATCTTTTTACTTTTCTTTTGGTGATCTGGAAAGTAACTCGCCTATTCTTGACTGATATATATACAATGCAGGATGTAATAAATATTCTATTTCTGATATTATTTCATAATCACACTAGCATGCTCATATCTTCTGTGGAAAAACAAGTGAAACTTGTCAATCTCTCTAATGTTATCAGCTTGGTCGAATGAGTCCTGCAACTTCAGAAAAGTAGACCAGGAAAAGATTATTTCAGCCTAAAATGGGCCCTTTTGGGTTCTATGCTACTTTCTTCCACAGATGCTCTCGACAAAGACCTGCTATCCCAATACTCAGTTATTTGGAAAACAATATACTGCATCCATAAAACCAAGAAATTCATCTTCAAAATCAACAAAATAGTCTTCAAAAATGAATGCCATTTCAAATGATTTTGCCGGGTTGCAGACAGTTGGAAAATATTCACTATAAATCTAAAACATGGCCTTCTGCTTAGAAGATCAATGGAAGAGGAAGTTAAATTATGTCTACCTCCGATTCCTGTGTTAACTGGATGAACTTGTTCTGTCTCTATGTTATTTATGTTTACAAAAAGGCTTTTAGGTCCTTGTGTACGAATATGCATGTTCTGTGTTTGTGTTCCTGAAGATCCTTTAATACTTGTACGGGATGTTCGTTGATGTTGTAATAGTCCTTGTTTTGATTGGTCTGTTCTCAGTGACTTGAGTACACAGGCTGAAAGTCTTGACAAGGCCGCATCTTTTTTGGGGGATGTGGTTGGTCAATTCTGTGCTGCTAGAGCAGACCTGGTTCAATTCTCGTCAGCTGTAAGAATTATTTTCATTTATCCTCATGCTTCCTACTTGAATTAATTGGATGAATGATGTTATTTTACAAACTTTATTTTCTTGTTGAAAGAGGTGCAAAGCAATTGACGATGCAAGTCGCAACAGTGGCTCAAAATATATTAGGTCTGGTGACCTACCGTTTCCAGTGTGCTAAAAGTTAAGGCATGGATTTTTCCATCTTGGACAGCTATTGAAGGATCTCTGCATCAGGGATTTCCTTGTTTATTGTTCTATATATGTGCACCATGTAATGCCGTATCCACTTTCAGAATATGTTCAATTTTCTGATCTTTTGACTTCATTTCCAATGTTACATGCACTCAATTCTCAAAATTTTCCTTGCTCACATTACAGATGCACTAGATGGGAAAGTTCGTAGGTTAAATATGTTTTGTCTACTGCCAGACCAATGTTATGAAAATTATGATGCAATGTATATAGGGTACTTTTATACTGATGCATTTTTATTTTATTCTTTAAAGGGAAAGTTTTATCTCTGGGATGCCTACACCATGATAGTTGTGCATACCTGGAAAGTAGCTGATGTTTCAGACTTTCAACTTATTCAAGTTAGAATTACTGAATCTTTCAGGTAAGATTATATAATTTTTATTGCAAAAATTCACTAATTCCTAAACTTGTTATTATGTACTCCCTTGAAATATTTTTTCCTACGGTTGACCCCCAAAATATCTGTCCCTTTATCTATCTATTCGCTAAACCCTTTGTTGCCTTTCAGCGCCAGGAGTAGAAGAGTTTTCTGGAGATGGCCCTCTTGTATGCTGCTGAGTATATTGTGGAATTTGTTGCTTTTTTTATCCCGATGATCCATCGTTTTCATGGCCCGCCCTAGGTTTGCCTTCACTGTATCTGTGTAGCTTAGCTTGCTGTGCTACGCTGTCTGATGGTAGTCGGCTGATGTGTGCAAACCGTTTGATTTATTATCTCTTAATATATTCCAAGATTGGAGTGGTGCCTGTTCTTTGTCTAATATCCTCATTCTGTCTCTTAGCGATATCCCTAGGATTCTGTACAAACATGCCATTTCAGTTGTCACAAGTTTGCGTTTGTCTTGTGCTGTCATTGTCCACCTTTGGCATCGGTAGCACAGTGTTGGCATAATAATCGTTTTGAACAGTGTTATTTTGGTGTTTAATTCTACATTTTTGCTTCTAAAAATTAGTGTAATTTTCCCTAGGGCTTGATATGCTTTACTACACCTATTGTGTATTTCTTTGTTGCTCTTGTCATCTGTTGTTATAATTTTGCTTCCCAGGTATGTGAATTCTGTCACTTGTCCATTTATCTTTTTATTGTAAATGTCTTCTTGTTCGCAGTTCGGGGGGAACTTCACAGGGCGAGCACCATGACGATTTTTCAAGTTTTGTCATACCGACATGCTAAATGGGCAGGTTGCAGGAAACCATGGTTGCTGGTGCGCCTCTTGCATGATATCTTTGACTTCAGCACCCGTGCTTGCTTGGGCAGGATTATGGTCCTGCTCAATATTGGGGATCGCCCGACCAATCTTAATTTCCAGCTTCTGTTGGTTGAACTACGCCCCATCTCCACTTCAAGGAGTTTACCTCAATGGGACATTGTAAATGCTCATGATGTGTCAATTCTTCATGGACCCTCTGAGAGTCTGAGAACCAAAGTAAAGAGTTCAGATGTACAAAAGATGAAAATCTGGTCCATCTAGCTGACCATACTGCCTTGTTTCAGTATCCAATCAGCATCTACTGATTCAGACACTCATACTTAAAAAAAATATAAACTATTTAAACTATTTTACATCTTTTGGGAGCGTGGTAGCCTAGTTGATAGTGAGCTTGCTGACTATCACTGGATTACAGAGTGCCAGGTTAGAAATGACATCCAGACATTAAAAAAATATTCTGGGTAATGATTTCTCACCTGACACTACAGATCATCCAGTTTACCCAGCTGTAAATGCGTACCTGATGCATGGGTTAGGGGAGATAAAGACAGCAAGGAAGGGAACTCTCCTCTCTCCCTTCCACCTAATAGTTTCTGCAGCATAGTATATGAAGAGTTATCTCCATCCCCGATGGCAGGTTGCTGTCATGGGATCTACCTTTACCTTTACGTTCCCTTATGGTGAAACATTCAGACAATCCAGCATTACACATCATGCTAGAGGAACCAGGTGAGCTCTAGCCCTGACCATGGTCGTAGCTGCCAATCATATGTGGTGGCTCGGCTATGAAACATGGCACATGAAAAGCAACTCTGTATAGAATCAGGCAAACAGGTTTTGTTATTTCCGTGTGTTTTCGTTTCTTGAGAAAGTTCCCGTTTAGACCGCAATGTGGAAACAGTCCTAGTTATTGTGTTTATTGTTATTTAGTTTCTACATTGATTTGTTTATTTTGATAGTGTAAAAATAGTAGTATTCTTAATATTATAGTAACATTATTAACTTTATATAGTCTGTTATCGCTTATTTGTTTTGTTACTGCGGCACTCTCCACTTTGTCGGACATCCTATGACATTTTGGTTATTTATAGAGCATCTGGCGTTTTCCTCCACCTAGGAGTCGATGGAGCGACAAAGATGCAGTGTCTGCTGGCATGCATTTCCTTGTCATCCATGGGGATCATTTGATTAAAGAAAAAAGTAAGAAATTGAATTAAGACATGCATTTAACCCAGATTTGAGGACAGCAGGACATACAACATGAAACATTTCTAACTAGTGATGCATGTTGGGTGGATTTTAACAAGAAGAAAAGTCTTACTATATAGCTATATCATCTAATAGAAGTATAATGTTGCGTGATGGTTTGTCTGGCAGGCACTGATATGACCCAGAGACCTTTCTTATTCGTAACATCTGGTAAAAATTTAACTCTAGTAGAAGTCTGGATCCTACTGTGCTTTGCGACAATAATGGCAAGTTTCTGCTGTTATGATGTTATTTCATTGTTTTAGGAATTCATATATTTTAAAAATATATCACTCTACATTCTTTGACCATTACAAGTTAAGTGTTATATTACTTGAGTTTCTTTATATGTTTACTTATGCTCAGACTTTGTTCTTGATTTTAATTTGCTGTTTTATGTGTAATCAATCAATCAGGTGCCATGCTGAGTGGAGTAGATGATCATGTTTTTCCACAATTCTCTATCTCTTGTGTTGTTTATATGTTCAGTTGATATTATGCCATGTTGAATACTCATCCAACAACTTCTTTCTTTGTCTTCCTCTATTTCTTCTCCCTTTTATCTTTCTGATGTTTGGGTGAAAGGGCATGAGCCCACGGACTGCTGGATCAGCAACCATCTTTCTGATGTTTATTAACCTTTAGCAAGCCGGATTAAAAAATACAAAACGTCTTCCTGCCACCGGATTCTTTTTTGAAAATGTGCGTTATTGATGGTGACTGTTTTGAAAATGTGATAATTCTTTGGTTGTTAGAGATATTTAAATAATATTTGCACATATAAAGAATTGAATTCTGCATATATTGGTGTAATTTATGTACGTGCGTGTGTGATACCAGACGTATGAGAAAGTGGTAAAGACGGTATTTTAGTGGTATTTTATAACAAAGAGAAAAATTATTAGTAAAAAAATTACTTACCTTACTTATCGAATTGCTTGGCAACACTGTACACTAAATCACACGCAGATCTGTTGTATTTATGGTCTTTCATTGCGAAATTATTGCCGGGGGAACTGTATAAAACATATAGATTTGCAGTAAAATTGTTCTTTGCGCTTAGGCCTAGAGTTATTTTTGGTGCCACTTCAACATATTCGATATCAAACATCTACAAGTCCCCAAACCAACAAGACATTCTATATATTCACTGCTGTGAAACTAAATAACCCAATAATTTATGATTCAAGCCACGATTCAATTATTTTATTCAAAATATGATGAAAGAAAGGTGTATAAAACCGATCCACTATCATGGCCTCATACTGCTGTGTAGATGTCAGATTAATTACTATAAAATGTGTACCTTCTAACTAGACATTTTCACAACGATCGTGTCGGACGTAGAAATGGACCGGCTTCAATTGCGCATGTTTCCCGAGTATGTGCATTAACCAATCAGGCTGTGGTGCATCTATTTAACACGATATCTCATTTGATGGGGTATGTCGCCAACGGTGCTAGTCACCATTTTTTGTTGTCGACAGGTGTTAACATGGGCGCTGTGAAGGTTAAATGTTCATGTTCTGCTTTTCTCATTATATGCCCTATAAATACTGTCTGCTTCTAATTTGTTTCTGAAGTTTTGTCTTTTTACTTCATCAATTCTGAGGATCTAAGTTAGTTTACTTAGCTGTCCATGGGAATATTCAGCATTTTTATTAAAAGCCACACATTTATATAGTAATGGAAAATAATAAATGAATTTGAAATTGTGTTCAGTGTGTGGAAAGTGAGGTATCCATCTATGAAAAAAAAAATGAAATTTTTTGTGTGAAAAATGCTGGTTTAGTTGGTTGTTCGTGTATGCGAACATACACATGTATAATAAGATTTTTAACATGCATAATAAGATTTTTCATGGTGGGTAAATTGGAAATAATCACAAGTTCTACTGTTTTATATGCTCTGATGTAATTTCAGTTTTAGACTCAGTGACTTCAAATTGGTTGTAGTTCAGCATGGGAAGATTCAAACCATAACCCTCCCTTCACTGACTGTTGGTTTGGAGTACAGCAGTGGTGCTGATTGTGCCATCCTGAGTACACCATGTAGATTTTTAAAACAGGTACATCTTAAATTTTTTTAAACAACCTAATTTACAAATTTCAGTTAAAAACATTTCACTATTGTTTAGATCTGATTTAAGCCTGTGTAATACAAGGACTAATTAACTCTTAAAGATACACTGCCTTAGTATTAGTAATACTGGTATGATTGAAAGTCTAAGTTGTTTGTTTGAGAACCCCAGGAATACGAGCGATTATCTCTTACTTCCTATGTGCAATTTGGAGGTTTATGAGCTTTCTTTCATATCCCGGAGGCTTCATATTTCTGCTTGATGCAATGCCCATTGGAGGAGCATTCTACTCGGGAAGGAGGGGAGTATTTCAAAGGTCTATGTAATGTTAATATAATACAAGGTTTAAGTAATACTGATATGATGTATGGGCTAAGTAACACTGGTATACATGGTAACACTGATATGATACAAGGTCTAAGTAATACTGATATGATACAATATTCAAGTAACACTTTTATGATACAATGTAGGAGTAACTGATATTATACATGGTCTAAGTAATACTGATATGAAACAAGGTCTAAGTAACACTGATATTATGCAGTGTCTAAGTAACACATTATACAATTTCTAAGTAATTCAGTTAAGAGTTATGTCCTTGACTATGAGTTCGTAGATGATTAATAAGACCTATTCTGGCCGCAAATGTCCTTGGGGAGTTCAGATGTTGAATAACCACTGTAAATGGTTTTTAGTCTACCCATGAGTTCTAGCTACTCTCCGCTGTTAAGATGCTGCATTTCTCCTCTTTTCACAAGATACTGCACCTGTAGAGTGCCAAGTAGCTTTATTTTGTTAAATTCTTCCAATATATCTTGTCTAGATCAAAGACTTTGAGATCTTTAACAAGTCCTAGTAGCTGTGATCAAAGAGCAACAAATACTATACCATAAACACATAGCATGTCAGGATCATAGAGTGCCATATTGGATGCATCAACACACAGAATCCTCCAGCGATTTATATATTCAGCAATGCGGATGAGTGAGGAAAAATTTGAGCTGTCTAACTCTTGATGTTGTCTATCGATGATGTTATCTACCCATTTTCTTTGTTCTCCTCTGCTTCAGCTGGTTCCTGTAGTATCATCTTTGACAAGGAATCATGTTTGCATACATATCCAAACCATGCAAGTTTTCATCATTTTACTATTGAAAGCATCTATGATAGAAAATATAGTCTCAAGAGGCATGAAGAGTTGACTTAATTGTGCTCGAGCTTTCTGTATGTACTCCACCACTTTCAGAGAAATGTCCAGATATGAGAAATAAAAAATGTTAAGTTAAAGGAGCAATGCAATTTGTAATTTTGTGTTATGAATGAGTTACATTGGTCTGAGCATATAGAAATGTAATGCAGATTTTTATTGGTTTGGATGCAAATTTGTAACTTTTTTTTATTTCAGGATGAAATCTATGCAACAGAGTACTATAAAACAGAAGAGTAAGTAGTCTAGTATCTATCTATCCATAGGGAAATGTGGATTCTGTTGAAAAATGTTATTTTATTGGTAATTGGTTATGATTCATTTTTATGAGTGATTGGTTTATTGTTGATCTAGTGGTCCATTGGCTGATACCCTTTGACCAAATGTCATTATGCTATATCATCAGGGGCCATGCAGGCGATCATGAATCACCACAGTTCTATCTCCAGTATTATGTATCAGGATTGTTGTTGTTTCCCTGCCATGCCAGGTTGTTAAACTGTCTCATATTTTCTCACATTGTAGCTCTCTCTCTTGCCTTCAATCTTGTATATCGTAACTATGTACTCCAAACCTCCTTGTCTCATAATGTGGCCAAAAAATGAAGATTGGCTCTTTCTTATATTACACTAGTTAACATCAAAATTGCACTGGCAATGAAAAAAGTTGATCTCAACTAATTTTGGGGTGCTGAAAACGATATTTAAAAAATTTGTAAAAATCATTGAGTACGTTGGCAGGATTGTGAACCAGATTCAGAAATCCTGTATGCAAAGCATCCATGCAATGCTGACTACATCCTAACTCCACTGGACTGGCCACATCGTCCGTATGCCAGATAAGTGCCTTCCAAAGTGATTATTCTATGGGGAGCTGTGCAAAGGTAATCGTTTGAAGGTAAACAGAAAAAGCCCTTCAAGGATCACCTAAAAAGCTCTCAAGCACTGCAGCATCGATACTAGCTCCTGGGAGACTACAGCACTTGATCGCTGAGCCTTGCACACCCAGATCACTGCTGGCATCACGAAATTTGAAAAAAGAAAGAACACTGCGGGCAATCCACAAGCGGAAGGACAAATCCGAAAATTCTCCTACCCTGAACCTTCAGCACTCATGCATGCACTGCAATAGAACTTTCCGTGCATGAATCAGACTCATCTGGCATCTACAAACTCACAAACCAAATTAGATAATTACCAATCTTAATTATTATTTATTTTTTCATCGCATTTATTGTTTTTCATGCCATGTTCATCTTCGCTTGCGAAGGAGGAACATCATCATTTAAAAATTTTCATTTGCTCTTTTCTTCCCTCTCTCTTTTTTTAATAAAAATAATAAAGTATTTAAAAGTAATATAATAGAGAAATAGAGATCTCCCAAATTCTTTTGTGGAATATCATTGTGTTTGTAATTTGTATGATTAAAGCTCAGGTATTTATAAACAAATCTGACTTATTTATAATGATGAACATTTATAACAAATAAGGATGTCTATTTTGCAACTACTTCCACAGTGATGATTGTGTTGAAGCCACTGTTTACTTCCGTTGCTATAGGGAAATATGTCCACAGAAAAGGTAAATATAACTTGTTTCTTCTAAATAGTGATTAGGAAATTGGGTATCAGATGGCAACAGAAAAAGAGGAAGGCCAAGTGAGACTCTTTGATGTTGTTCTGCAAAGAGTCTCACTTTGCCTTCCTCTTTTTCTTTTGCAACATGCAAGAATTGCAGAGTAGCATCACATCGTTCAAACTGGTGTACTTTGGTTTCTGCTCTATACACCATATTTGGCGCTGAAGGAACATAGACAGTGATTAGGGATTTTCTGACCCGACTACACTCTAGGCATTCCTCTTTCAAGTGTCATCTCTTTCAACAGATGATGAAGTATATGTATGCTGATAGTTCCCGTAGCCATTGGATTTTATGTTTTCCTCTTCCTACCCCTCAGTCATCTCTCTCTACTATATTTCCAAGCAATTCTAAATTTCTTCAATTTCTTAGTAGATAAAAGTCTTGTCCACTATATTGTCTTCATCCAAAAGGCTCATACATATGGAATTCAAAATGTCCCCTTGTCTATTGCCATCAGTCAAGATTATGGAATAGTTCTTTAAGCTTTGATCAGGTAGCTGTTGACAACCTATAGTCTTTCGGGCAAAAGCACAGGTCCTCCTCATTTTAGTAACCGAGGTGACACCCAAACTGATATAAGGTTTGTTGTCTTCAGGGTATGGATGTGTTAGGAAGGTTTATGAATGCATGTTAAGTTTCTGAAGGGAGGCATTCCATTGCGGCAGTATCCCAAGATCATCACGTTCTGCCAGGAGCAAAGTATATACTCTGGATCAACTAATTCATCATTCTTCTGTCAGATCTGGTGATTCATCTGCAGTAATGGTACACCTAGCATGACCTGCCAACTAGGAATCTGCTATAAAGGAACAAAGGTGCCGTGACAGCTGCAGTAATGGTACACCTAGCATGACCTGCCAACTAGGAATCTGCTAGAAAGGAACAAAGGTGCAGTGACAGCTGCAGTAATGGTACACCTAGCATGACCTGCCAACTAGGAATCTGCTAGAAAGGAACAAAGGTGCAGTGACAGCTGCAGTAATGGTACACCTAGCATGACCTGCCAACTAGGAATCTGCTATAAAGGAACAAAGGTGCAGTGACAGCTGCAGTAATGGTACACCTAGCATGACCTGCCAACTAGGAACTAAGGTGCAGTGACAGCTGACCTGTATCTCTTCATCATCCACTAGGACTATTTGACAGAAGACAAAAGTACAAAATCTTACAAGACATGCAGTGACAATGATGTTTTTTCTCAGGTAACAGGTTGTCAGTCTGTCCATCAACTTGCCGTAGTCACCTCCTATGACGAGCCTGGAAGGAAGCAGTGGCCATATTCTTTGTATCCTGAACTAGAAATCCTGGTCTCCGTTATCACAGCGGCAAATAATTATGTGAGAAACTGAGACAAAACACAAAGTAGATACATAATTGTAGACAAGATTTACTTGTGTAAATGGTGAGAGTTGAGGACTTATGACATGACACCTTTCACACCCTCTATTTCTTTTTTCTTGTATAAATTGTATTTATTTATTGTATAATTGCTTCTTATCTCCCTCATAAAATGCGCACATGTACTCATCATGCTAGTTTGTTCCTTTTGTGCCACATGCAGCGATACATAGGGCAGAGGTTTGGATTTCCAGATGCTCATTAGTTTAGTGAATGTGCTTGCTGCGACTGCTATGTGTGTAACTCATCCTGTGCACATACAAATTTGCCATTGTTTATTATAAATACTTTCTAATAGTATATATTATTTGAACTATACTCATAATTTTAAATCTATTGTTTCTATGATCTCTCAGACTGCAGCGATTGATAGCTAAGAAGCGATTTGACGAAGCAGAGAAATTTGCCAACATGCATGGAATACCTTTTTGTGTAAGAAATTTTCATAAAAAAACATTTTGTGCATGTAGAGAATTCATTAGGAAATAGATTCTTAAATTAGGGGTTACGGACGTTACCCTTTTTATTTGTGCTATTTCCATCATATAGTGTTTTGGGTTTTTTGTATACTTGAATTGTTACTGTATTACGTTTATGTACGTATATGTATGTATGTACACTTTTCATTGCATTTATCAATCTTGCAAAGGCTTTTGATAAGGTCAGCAGACCAGGGCTCTATAAAATACTGAAACACATTGTTCATCCACCAAAATTGTTAAGATCAATCATATCTTTCCATGAAGACATAAGAGCCAGCTTACAATTTGATGACTTCACGTCCGATTTTGAGGTCAATAGTGGGATTAAACAAGATTGTGCACTCATCCCCACCAGAATCTTCTCTGCTGTCCTTCTAGAATTCACCTTCAAGAATTCCGCTAGTGACGTTTTTAACAGTGTTAGACCACCTGACAGTTCACTCTTCAGCTTGATTATGAGCCCAAAAAAAACCACAAAGTTCTTCTCAAGCAACTCCATCTGCCTGATGATGCTGCCCTGGTGTAACATTCTGAAGATGCACTGCAATCTCTCATCACCACCATGGAAAAAAGTCCAACATTTTTCTTCTTTGAGCATAAGTTTTGCAATTACTGTGGTTTTATGTCAAGGTACAATTGCACCAACAAATATCCTTCTCTGTGATAACCATCTCAATTATGTATCTACTTTGTGTTTTGTTTTGGCTCAGTTTCTCACATAATTATTTGCCGCTGTGATAACCATCTCAATTATGTATCTACTTTGTGTTTTGTTTTGTCTCAGTTTCTCACATAATTATTTGCTGCTGTGATAACCATCTCAATTATGTATCTACTTTGTGTTTTGTTTTGTCTCAGTTTCTCACATAATTATTTACTGCTGTGATAACCATTTCAATTATGTATCTACTTTGTGTTTTGTTTTGTCTCAGTTTCTCACATAATTATTTACTGCTGTGATAACCATCTCAATTATGTATCTACTTTGTGTTTTGTTTTGTCTCAGTTTCTCACATAATTATTTGCCGCTGTGATAACAGAGGCCAGGATTTCTAGTTCAGGATACAAAGAATGTGCTGCCTGAAACAAACTGAAACATGTTGAAGTGGATATATCAGTCTGAATGGCGCTGATATCACAGTTAATCTCTAAACTATGACACAACACTGTTCTTCAGACTACATCCTGCCTATTGTCTATTGGTCACCTTTTTTCTCATGGAAAGTTCTTTGTCCTTATCTTGATATTTTATTTCTATCATGTATTTTCTGTTATTTATCCAATTTTATATATTTTGTATATTTTTCCGGCTCTGTGATGGGGTGGTATAGTGCATATCTTTGACGGCCAAGGTACCGAGTTTGAATCCCGCCACAGGCAATTGTGCATCTTGACCATTCAGAAAGTAATGGCAAACTACTGAACATATTTATATTGCCTAAAAAATCACTAGAGCCAAAAAATATAAGATTGATGGTTATGTCCTGAAAAAAATATGCTACCGATATATTTGTTATTACTACATCAGTGTACCATGTTCATTTATGTTTCTGCACATTTATTTTTGACCTTGATAGTTGGACCCAGAGATCGTTCAGATCAGGATGAGGGAAGTTAAAGAGACTTATGATGAGGCAGTCACGAACATCATCCAATGCAAAGAACAGGTATTCTCTATAAACAAATACCAACTATAATGCTTCTCATGAGAATGTCATCAATAATTGTTCATTGTTTAGAATTGCAGAGCTTCCTGTACTGAAACATCATGTGCCAAGTTCAGGAATTTGCAAGAATTCTGCACTTGTTGAATTGTGTTAAGAGTGTTTGTGATTGTTGAATGGACTCTTATAAACAGCTCATCTCAGAGGAGAGCGTACATTTTCCAGCCATATATGTTTCAAAACACTTGAGACAATTTGCATCATTTGTGAGGTTTAATTTTTAATATTTGTTTTATCTGATGTCTGTTTTCAGGTGGGACAATTTCCTAATCCATTCATTATTTATTAATTTTTTTGGTGTGGGCTAGAAAACAAATTTCACTCAACTTTGAAACTTGTGTACATGGGGTTTCTGTATAATAATTTGTTGATAAAGTGAAAATGGCATATTTTTCCACAGTAATTTTGATTTGTTTAGAGTGGAAATTGAATAGTACAAATTGTTCAAGAAATACAGTTATTATTTATATAAAGCAGACATTCTAGTGCTCTCGTAAGGACATGCACTTGCATCACGTGAGTTAAAAAGTGCATGATAACTCTAAAAAAAATTTTTTTTGTTGTGTTCACCATCTTAGAAGGTTGAGAACCCATGATATAAAGGAATATAATATAACAAAAAACATAACACTTGATGCATTTAATAAAAAAACAAAATGTGATCACAATCATTGTAATAATTGAAATAGTTTGTCGTAATTCATGATGGTTGGATATGATTAGAAGTAGAACTGCTTATGATTTTTAACAGAACTGACACAGAAAGTAATCTATCTATCTATGTTCCTTCAGCACCGAATACAGTGTTGGACAGAAACAAGATCTCTCCAGTTCGAGTGATATATGTTACTGTGTGTAATTCTTGTATGTTGTTGAGACCCATAGTCATACCCTCTTTGATGGTTGTTCTTGCAAAGAGTCTCTCTTAGTCTTTAATTTTTCCATCTGGTGCCCATTTTAATGATTGTAGTGGCAGACTTGTCTTTCATTCTAAGTCAATTCCGATATAAGTTCATAATTTTCAGTGCCTTTGTCATTTTCAAACTTTCACAACCATAAACAGAAAGTAATGACGTATACATATTAAGAGTGCTCATGTTTTTTCTTCATATCCACGTGACTAAGCATGACACAACACTTAGCACTATGGAAACTATGTAGACACATTTGCAAAGTCTAGTATTATTTTAGGAACACATACTCATTTTTTTACAAAATAAAAGTCATAGACACAATTACTATTTGGGACCAGAATACAGATCCCTAAACATAAGCCCATATACTTAGATGACAAACTTACAGTAGCAAGCAACACTAAATCTTAACAAACTGCCGAAGTAGGATGTTTTGGGTCTTGGGTCCAAATAAATCATCATCACAAAGCATATATGTTTTCTGGATTACGTTTTGTTGAAAATTTAGTAGGACCATCATCATGGTATATGAATGATGCAGCAGACATTTGAGAACAAACACTTGCCAGGATGTAGCTGTTGGGATGATGATGAAATAATCTCTTTAACTGTGAGCAGGTTGACTGCTTCTTTCTGAAAAGAGCACAGGTTCTTCTCAGTTTTGTTACTGAAACAATGATCGGCCTCATAAGGTTGTTTCAAAGGCATGGTCGAGAGTGGGAGGTTTATGGATGCATATTTAGTCCCCGAAGGAAGGCTCCCAAGTTCGCAAGGATTATCAAGTCCTGCCAGGAGCACAGCACACATTTCTGGACCAACTGTTTCATCACTTGTCAGATTTGCTGATCCATCAGCAGTCTTCTTCTTCGTTCATTCTCAACCTCATGCTTTAATTCTCTCATAGCAGGACAATCTTCTTCTTCATCGTTCTTCAGTCAGATATCAGGTTACAGCACCAATAGCTTCAATGAATTGTGTGATTCGCTTCAGGTCATCCATGGAACCCCTCAAGTCTGGAAGCAGTGCTGTCTCAGTAGGCCATATTTTCTCCCTCTCTTCTTGGTAGAGTTGACAAGCATGAAGAATTAGCAGGACAATGATCTTACTAGATTTCCAGCAGGATGTAATCCAGAGAAGGGAAATTGCATTGTGTCGTCGTTTTATTTGCGCCAATGGCCTGGCACATCCGTCTTCGGTGATCATCAGCCATGATGACATAACTAGCATTCCCAGTCACTTAGGAGACTGCCACAAAAGGACCAAGATGCAGCCAGCATCTCTTCATCATCCACAGGGATTATTTGACAGAAGACAACAGTAAGAAATTGAGATAAGATGTGACGATGATGTTTTTCATGTGACAGGTTTTCAGCCTATCCCCCAGCTTTACGTAGTCACCTCCTACGGCATACCTGAAATAAGACAGTGGTCCTATTCTTTGCACCGTAAATTAAAAGTCTTGGCTCCTGTTGCAATAACCGTGGGGTATTTCTGACCTAGAAAAGAGTGGATCTTGTCATTATACCCACTGATCTCCTCACATGCTTCTCAATATTGTTGTTGTGAAATAAACTTTGGTTACCGTAACTGATTCTCAGTCATCATCATCATCAAGTGCCGTCTCCGCAACGAAGGTTGGCTGCAACGTATCTCCAACATCTCCTGTCTCTTGTCTTGGTGGTACACTCTGCTAAACTGTAACCTGTCCATCGTGTAATGTTACTCTCCCACTTGTATCTCTACCTACCTCTTGCTCGCTTCCCTTTGACTTTACCCTCAAGTAATGTCTTCAATAAGGTGTCATGTCTTTTAATGTGTCCAAAGTATTTTATTTGCCTGATCTTTATTTCTCTTAGTAGTTCTTTCTTCATATTAAGTGTCTTTAGCACCTCTTTATTTGTTTTCTTCTCTTTCCATGATGTTCTCCCTATTCTTCTATATACCCACATCTCAAAGGCATCAATTTTGTCTTCTAATTGTTTATTTAGTGTCCATGATTCTGAGCCATACATTAATATGGAATAGATGTAGCATTTTATAATTCTCATTTTTAACTTGTTTGTAATTTGTTTAAATATTAATAATTTCCTCATGTCATTGAAGGTACTTTTAGCCATTCCTATTCTCCTTTAGTTTCTCAGTATAGCTTGTCAAAGCAACGTTACTGGCTGCCGTGCTTAATTCTTAATTAGAAACCAACATCATGGCAGTAAGTGGCTGTAATACACTTGCCATCCCATCTGCCATCTAAGCGTATATAAGCACAGTATCTCAGTGACTTGTTGATTATGTATTCTTCTGATCATTCCAGAAAGAATTCTCTTTCTTTCCTCTCACTTATTCATTTCTATACTTCTCTGAACATACACATTTGTCTCTTTTAGACGGCCATGCAAACATTGGAAAAGCATGATAACGAAATTTTGTTAATCACTGCTAGTAGCACATATAAAAATAACACAAACATTGATGTTTCAACCAAAAGGACATATAGCACATGACAAGTAAAGAACAAGTTGTCTATAACCACATCACAATAACAAATGACCATTAAAAGATGTTGCAAGGATGACATGAATAATAAATGGTTATACAAAGACTGAAGGGAGAGAAATGAAATAGTCGGGAAAATTCACAGAACACAACAGGACATCCACACAAAGGGATTATGGGAGTTTTTTATTTTGTACCAATTTGGTACCCTATGACTGTTCTTACACTTCATGTGCTATGCTGTGATAAAGACTATTTGGTTGTAACATTAGCATGTGTCTTACAGTGATTCTCAAAAGTTTATTATGACACGTTTCCAGTTTTCTTCATTAGAAACATCATTGCTTGGCAATGAATATAGCTAGCAAGACCAATCTGAGCCATAGAGAGTCTTCAAGGACTCTTATGTCATCATGAACTGTTATATATCGTCTCAAATATCCAACCCTTGTACTATCAGCTATACCTCTTTCTTTATACCATTCAAAATTATTCTCCTCTATGTAACACAGTCATTTTCATCTTATTCCCATGATTCCACCTCAATGCCTATTTCATTTCCACACATCTCTGTACCAGAGTAGAAAGTAGTCTGAAGATTTTTTTCCCCAACTAATATTTATGGCCACAGATTGTATCATGAACACCAGTCACTGATGGCAGACAATTCTCTCTTCACAAACTATGCATACCATGTTCATTGAGTTATTAAATATTGAAGTATGTTTGGTTGTAGAGTTTTAGTTAATTCTGAGATAAATCTATGCTTTATTTCAGCTGCTGAAGAATACCTCAGGAAATAGTTCTGTAGCCAAGGTTTTGGCTGAGGTATGTATTATTTGTTTGTATTGTGCCACTGTAAAAAACAAAAAGAGTAAAGAAAAATGTATATATCATATTTTATATATTTTATATCTCAGCCATTCAGACAAGTGTAGAAAAATCTTGCCTGGACAATTTCTTGATGTTGTCAATCCAGGATGTTCATTCCCCTCTTCTCCTTCCACTCGCAGCTGACACACTGTCAAACTGTTAGAAACATTACTGGAATGAGTTGGTCAGGACAAGATCAGGATGCAGGAAACATGATGCTTTAAGCTAAATGAGGGACTTAGTAAACAAGATTGACTTATGTGGAATATATATATATATATATATATATCTAACAGTATAAGAGTTGAATCTGTAGAACTTTACATATCACAATTTGAACGGGCTATTTACCGCGTTCTTTAGGTGGTACCTCTGTTTCCTTCCCGCCTTATCACTCACTCAGACAGGCAGACTTAATGATAGAAACTCATGATAAAAACTAGATGATAGATTTATTAATTCTCTTACACAAGGGATCATGTCAAAACAATTCTAGGAGAACTTTCTCACTAACTATTGTATTGTTGCTGTCTCATTAATGAGCAAGTCTGAGCACGCTCTAGATGTTGGCTAACTCTCACAACCCAGGTATATAAATGTTCCTAAATTCTAGCTACAACACTTTCGGTACTAATCCTACTTTAGGCCTGATCCCTCACTTATAATATTAAATACTTCCTAAACTCTGAACAATAAAGTTTATTCTACAAAATGCCAGAATTCACAATCTGTCTCTGACAAACTCATCATGAATATGAGAATGTTACTATTATTTAGTAATAAATACCTTCGTAGTGGCTCGTTACCACTACTTCTATGGAATATCTACTTATGGTAATATCAATGGTCTTCTTGTTAAAAAAAAGTATCTCACTCAATTGCGCCTTGTCAGAAATTCTCTTCTCAGGAAGAGAGCCATGCTCTCCAAGGAAGATTAAAACTTAACAAGATCTAGAGGGTCCAGCTCTACGCGTAAGAGCAAACTGCAAAGCTAGCTCCCACCAACTGAATATGTTTCAGCATTTATACATGTTCCTGATCTAAAACACATGATAGCATTTAATACCTGACATAATACTTTTAACAATCAATTCACAATATTTGACCAATTCAAGACTTTCATTTTCACACATGTTGGTCATTCAACTTTCTCCAGCTCACAGAGTAAGCTGCTAAATTATACCTACAATGAAAATGTTGACTTTGAAGTAGTCTAACTAAAGAACATGCAATAAAAATGTCATTGGACATTTATGATGACAACATGAAAAAATAAGAATGACAATGCCATTGGCTGTGTTTAATTACTTAATGGATCACAGTCCACAAATTCAACGTAACAACCACTTCAATCGGCTGTCACAAGATCCATCTTCGTCCATCCCTCTTTTGTTGCCTGTAAAAACTGAAGGTCCTGCCTAATAATAAGTTGTCATATGTAAACATCATTAATGCTTTTCTATAGTCTATTATATTTTAGTCCCCATGGATAAAATGGTAATGCTAACAGGTAAAGACTGCTTCACACATAGCTCCATCTTAGGATCCTCATGTTCTGGGTTCCAAAAAGGTTAAAAGAAAGGCTGCATCTCATAACACAAAACATAAAAACAAAGGCTACCCTATTTACTCCTCCCCTTGAATACCTACTCCTCCCATCTTATTTTGATTATGAATATTAATTATTAATTCACACTCCTCCTTTCACACTGTTACATATATATATATATGAAACTAGCAGAGCAGGTGTGGTCAATTTCTACAGGCTGAAGGCGGAGAGGTATATTTTCATGAGATCCGAACATGTATGGACTAATGGTTCGATGTGCAGGGAAGATAATCTTTCAACTAAATAACTAACATATATATATACAGGTATGTATATATGTATGCAGACACATATATTCGTATGTACTTGGAATTTATGTACTTGGCGACCACAAAAACGATAGACCACCGAGATAAAAGAGGCAACAAATTCCACCATATACTCAGGACACAAGAGGGGGCATACTAATAGAAGAGACAAAACAAGAATATGTGACAAACATCATCAGAAAACGCCGCTGGACATACATCGGCCACGTACTTAGAACGAAGGAAGACAGAATTCCACGACACGCCTTCATGTGGACACCAGACGGGTAAAGAAAACAGGGAAGACCAAAAACAACGCTCAGAAGAACATTTATGAATGAATTAAAATCAACAGGCATAAATGCACAAGACCTGCAATCCTTAGCAACTGACCAACAGGCATGGAGAACTATGACATCCGCCCTATGTGCCAAACTTGGCAAAAGAGGAACTGACTGACACAAGAGGGCTGTATCCAGAAAACTCTTCTACCCCTGATGCTGAAAGGTGACAAAGGGTTTAGCAAATAGATAGATAGATCACAGTTTAACTGCAGTTAGTACCTATTATCAAGAGTATACTTATGAAGTTCTGATTTCTTGTTGGTGATTGTGTTGTTTTAACATTCCAGCTTAATGAAGTGCAGCATAGATTAGACTCCTACATAATAGTTTATGGAAAAGAAAACTATAGGTAAGTATTATTGATTTTGTTTTGTAGATGTGTTTTGAAGGTAGAGTTGAAGGGCACGAGGTACATTCCCGGTGGCAAATATGGGTGTGAATCCTGGACAACACCAACATAGTGAAAAATAAAATAGCATGTGAAACAAAATGTAACAGAAAAATCTTCAGAATACCATGGTCCAAAAAGATCACCAATGTAGCCATTCTGAAAGAAATGAGTGTGAATGAAAACTGGCTAGACAGCATGGTTGTTTCCAGAAAACTACAATATTTTGGCTATATCAAATGCCATGACAGCCTCGAGAAAACCATAATGAGGGGATGATGCCACGGAGATGAACAAGAGGCAGACCAAGAAGAAGATGGACGCAAGACATTATAAAGACCACCTGAACATGACAATAACAGAAGCTGGAAGACTGGCTCAAGATCGACAGAAGTTTGAAAATGCTGTGATGACTGCTACATCCCCCGTTCAGGATGTGCTACCTGATAATGATACATTGTGGCTTACAACTCTGCTACAATATCTGCACCTGTTGGCCCAACACATCTGGATTCAGTATGATAATGTATCATTTTGATCTATGGAACAGGGTAACCAATTCTTCTTTTACAATATGCATGACTGGACAGTTTTACTATTATGTGCTCTCCTACGGGTATCTACATATTCAATGTGTATCCTCTTGTAGTTATTGATGGATCATACAGGTATCTGCATATTCAATGTGTATCCTCTTGTAGTTATTGATTGATCCTAAGGGTATCTACATATTCAATGTGTATCCTCTTGTAGTTATTGATTGATCCTACTGGTATCTGCATATTCAATGTGTATCCTCTTGTAGTTATTGATTGATCCTACTGGTATCTGCATATTCAATGTGTATCCTCTTGTAGTTATTGATTGATCCTAAGGGTATCTACATATTCAATGTGTATCCTCTTGTAGTTATTGATTGATCCTAAGGGTATCTACATATTCAATGTGTATCCTCTTGTAGTTATTGATTGATTCTACGGTATCTACATATTCGATGTGTATCCTCTTGTAGTTATTGATTGATCCAACACCTATGACGCGCACTTTTTTACTGCTATTGATCACATAAACACACTTACATTTGAGGTTGGCTACTTCCTGAATAGGATATGCTACCAATATTTTAGTATATATATGGATAAATTTATACATGGTAGTATATATATGGATAGATTTATACATTTAGTATATATTTATATGGATAGATTTATACATGGTAGTATATATTTATATAGATAGATTTATATACGGTAGTATATATTTATATGGATAGATTTATACACGGTAGTATATATTTATATGGATAGATTTATACATGGTAGTATATATTTATATGGATAGATTTATACACAGTATTACATTGTATGTCTTCACAAATGTTAATGTTGACATAAAACATTCACGTTGATACTGATTTCTTTGTTTCAGCGCCATGGAGTGGAAAACGTTTCAATATGAGAACCCATTGATCATGTGCTGCAAGCTTTTGATGATGCATCCAGAAAAAGCCTTTAAGCTTTGGGCATGCTTTCGGGTCAGTTTTCTCTTTGTTTTGTATATCATTGTGTACCATATCTACTCATATATCATCAGGGGCTGGCTTTGCATGAAATGTTAGCTGTAGCGGACCTCCAAAACTTTGTCTCTTGCGTTGTTGTGCACTTTCACAGACTAACATGTCCATGTCATGTTTCTCTCCCCTTTATAGCTCTTCCTTGCCACCCCTTAACTCTACCTTCAAGTAAAGTCTTCATCAAGATGTCATGTCTTTTAATATGTCCAAAATATTGTATTTGTTTGACATGTATATCTTGATCTTTTAATGGTTATATATATATATATATATATATATATATATATATATATATATATATATATATATATATATATATATATGACATATATATGTAAGAGTAATATATGCAAGGTGTAAGAGAAGCAACTGAGGGTGGGGGTTAGCTATCCCATCCCAGAGAGTCAATACATCATAGAAACCCATTCTGGTATTTGATGTGTTAGGCCAAACGGCACCAATATAGCAGCCAAGTTATAAACTTACACAATGCATTCTGTTTTCAGAACTACATACTGCTTATTTGCAGGATTTTGAGAATGAAGGCAGAACAAATAAAGCAATTTATTTTTACATTTTTTAATTGTAATGTGTCTAATTGTCCAGCTGTGTGGTACAGAGCGAGTCTGTGATGGCCAAGGTACTGGGTTGGAATCCCACTGCAGGAAATTGTGCATCCAGATCCTTCATAAAGTAATGGCAAACTACTAAATGTATTTATATTGCCTAGAAAATCACTACAGCCCAAAAAAATGCCAGATTGATGACTACATCCTGAAAAGGATATGCTACCAATGTTTCTAACTACTATTATGAATTTGTTATAGATCATTTCAAATTTCAAAATTTGTCATTCAATAGGAGAATCTGCAGACACAGCTTAAGTCTGGATTGATCTCCCTGATGCTACAAAGAATCCCCTCCAGTGTGCCTTGCCAGATGGTTGTTGTCTGGCTCTGCCACGAAGTGATACCTTTCATTGTGACTTCGGATACCATGGCTGTGGTGAGAGATATTACATGATATATTACTAAAATAAATATTGGATATTACTTCCTTTAGGATAGTTTTGTCTAATATCTTTATACATAGATATATAAATGTAGGCACCTACATACATGCACACGTAGACACACACACACACATATGGTGCACAACTGAAAAATGCCTATGAAGGTGCATGTGTCATGTGATTACAATAGTAATAATAAAATATGTCAAGTATACCTGGTGTAGGGCATTGTTATTCAACAAATGCTGAATTTTTTTGCACCACTAATACATCCTATCATATCGCCAGTATAATGTGCATGATCACTTCAAAGTCTCTACCTAATACATTGTATCGCCAGTATAATTTTGATGATTGCTTCAAAGTCACTACCTAATTAAACAGAGTTGGGTTTCTCTGCCACTGAGCTAACAATAGTATTAAAGTGCTGGTATGCCTATCATTGATACTGTTCTAATGCAGATACACATTCATTGTGCAGGTCATGTCAGATTACCATCTACCAAAAATACTCCTCTAATGGTCGGATGAAAAAGGGCATTCACTCTTAAGGTGACCAAAAGAGGTGTTGCAATGACTCATAAAAGATAATAACTGAAAGCTTTTGACACAAACCATACCACATCAGAAGATGCTACACAAAACAAAGCTACATGGTGCTCATCAATACAACAAATAAAGGTGCAACATTGTGTGAAAAAAAAGAAGAAATACAGCAGAGACTAGCTGGAAAGTTAATGGCAGATCAAACACTATCAAAAGTGATCATCCTATACCCAAACTGTTCAAGGATCTCTGGTACCACGATATAGCTTTTCAGCCACCTATGATCTCATAAATACGGACATGACTCTAACTGAATTTTGTAAAGTGGGTGTATAGACATGTTCCCATTATGTTTTGTGCGTGGCAACCTGATTAATTGTGCACCTTTTTGTTCTGGTTGCCTCCATCTTTAGCGCCCTGCTTACTTGGGTAGGACTGTGATCCTGCTCAAGTGGGACTGCCCAACCAGCCTTAATTTCCAGCCCCCTAATCGCTGAACCATCACCATTTTAAGGTGCAAAGCTTTATGAACTGAACTAAAATACAGTGAGTTTTATTCAAAAAACAGAATTACAGATATAGACTTGTTTCAAGTGAACGAAAGAAGAAGAATAATAAATAAAATGGATGTAACAGTCATCATCCCTTGTAATGGATGAACAACTACAATAGTATTAAATTTTGGAGAGTGTTATTAAAATGAGAACAAGCTTATTATTCTGAAATATTGCAAATTTGTGGGAGAAAAATGACAATTCTGTCTTTAAAATGTATTTTAAAAAATAAATCTGGACATAGAGCTTTGAAAGGGCTGCAATTAATGTTTAAATTATCTGAATGCATTTTTAGCTCAATAGCTATTCTAAGAGTCAGAATCTTGGAATAGTGAAATAGTGATGGAACACCTCCATATTGACTGCCCTTACCTTTCAATTGCTAGGAAAAAAACTTAGTCATTAACCCACTGTATGAATCACTAAGTCAACTTCAGAAGACCTGTACTTTTTTAAGAATGGCATTGTGCTGCCAAGAGTAGAACTACTCAGCAACATTTTGATATTGACAACAACATAATGCTGGTCGTTATTATACCTGACTTTCTGTCGTTCGCACAAACTCACCGTAGATAACTTCCAAATTATTAAAGGATTCACCTGCAAACTACCAGATATATGCTGAATCAATGATAGCTGAATTATTTTTCTCTATTAGCTGAATATCTTTCATTGTGAATATTAACCTTTAGCACGCTGTGTTTACAATTCAGGCAATGCATTTCACCCAAATTGTGTCTTGTCTTGATTTCGGAAGGCGCAATCCGCTTCCCAGTGCGTCAAATCCAAATGAAAAATTCCAGATTGGTAATTTTTGGCAGAATGTTTTGGCAACTTATAGTAGACATTTAATCTAACTTCCTGTTTCTATTTTTAAAATGGTGATAAATTATGTATGATTATGAAATTGAAATCCGAGCAATCTGTAGGCATTGGCATTGCGGTGAAGCGACATGATAGTGAATTGAGTTTATTATACTTTTCATTCATCGTATATTCAGTGAAACTATTATTTAGTCAGATGGAAAAGTGGAAAATTTAGAGGTAAGTTCTTCAAATACTTTATTTAAAATATACCACAAGGTTTCCATTATGTAAAATATATAATAATCAACAGATTTCACAGCTTTCGATCAAAAAAAATACGGTATGCCTAGATTTAGATAGGTCTAAATCTGTCTTTATCACTTTCTCACACGTCTCGTATCACACACACAAAACTTACACCAATATATGCAGAATTTAATTCTTTATTTATATGTGAAAATATGATCTAAATATCTGTAAGAACAAAAAAGTTATCACGATTTCAAAACAGCCACCAACAATTGCGTAACATTTCCAAATTCATTCAGTGTTGGAGAGAAATTTCATAATTGTAAACATAGCATGCAAAAGGTTATAAGACATTAATATTGTAGGATTATGATCAACAAATTATCATATGTTTTGTGTTTCACAATAATACAAATTCATAATACAAAACTTATTTCAAATAATACAGATCAGCAATTGGCTCTTGTTTCTATAATATTGAAACATTTACATCATATCAATGTGAATATATGTATATGAGACAAAGCACAAGTAAAAAAGACATTTAAAAAATGAGTCCTTGGTTTTACTACGCTTCTAGCTTTTGCAGAACATTCTTTTGTTTCTAGTAATAAGTATGCAATCTTCTTCTTTCCTTCCTCTTTTACACTTTATATGTCGAGGCAGATACAATGTTCTTGTTCTCGCTTTTCTGGCAGCTTCAGATAATGTTATTTGGTGTTCGTGTAATGTCTCTTTGATGTTGTCGATCCAGCGTACTCTAGGTCTACCCTTGGCACTTCTTTCTGCTTCTCCTCTCTTCATATATGCTTTATAAACTAATGAATCACACAGCATTCTTTCCAGATGACCAAACCATTGTATCTGTTGGTTTTGTATGTATTGTAGAATTGATATGACACCCACTCTTTCTCTTATGACATCGTTTCTAATTCTGTGTCTTCTGGTCACTCATGTGGCTTTTCTCAGACATCTCATCTCTGTTGTAACCAGTTGTCTCTTATGTTTTGTTAAGAACTATGTTTGACATTGGTAATATGCAATCTAACTTCTTCATTATTTGAATCTCTCCACAGACAACTATTATTCAATGGGTAGATGAGCAGGTTCACAATCTTGAGAGTAATGGAGAGGTTAGTCATGTATGATATCCATATCCAAGTAATAGTTATATTTGTATATTGATTGTTCATAGTTGTTTTATTTCTTCGAATATGAACAGCTTGATTGTAAAGTAAGTGGATAATATTTAAGGTTTAGATATTATAATGTTACTTATACCTATAATAAATATTATTTAACCTGCATCACTTCCCTGGCAAGCAGACTCCCCAATAACTGATCAGGTTCACAATGCTCCTGGCAGGTGGACACGTTGCTATACCCCCTATTCAGCTAATTGAAAATCACACGATCGTTAATATAGTGTGGCCAGAATCAGTGAATCATAGTTCGCAGTAGTATTCAACTTCTGATATATATATATATATATATATATATATGGTGTATGGAAATAGGAGAATTTTGTAAAACGAGAAGTCGTAAGTCAAGAGACATCCAGATTGGAATCCATTGGCAGGTTACAATGGCTATCAATATGTATAATTGACGTACACTAATTATGGATTGTGATTCTGATAAGGGATTCTTGGGAATTACGTTTGTTTGAAAGTAGATATAGTAACATGTTGATTTTGTTATGAAATGATATAGAACAAGCATGGAATTGACAGATTTACAGACAACACTAGGTCTAAGTTTCTAGAACCCTTTTTTCTACAAAGTAAGTTACTTTTACATTTTTATTTATTAATTAATGCAGGAGTTGGGAGTGAAGAGTGGTGTTGCAAGAAACAAGCAATATATATATATATATATATATATATATATATGAATCAAAAGAAAAGTTATCAACCAATACAAATCCTGTACAGTCAGTTACAACATACTGAAGGACATACTCAATATGACGTCGGAGCACCTATGGACTTGTCTGGGGTGCCTTGATGATCTGACGACTAACTATGACCAGAAAGATTACTTTTGTATTTGCGCCAGGACATACCGGTGTTACTGGTAATAAGCAAGCTGATAATACTGGCGAGCATGACTACAGTGTCAATATGTACATCAATGGATTGATCTGGCATAGTGAATATATTCATCATCATCATCATCAAGTGCCGTCTCCGCAACGAAGGTTGGCTGCAACGTATCTCCAACATCTCCTGTCTCTTGTCTTGGTGGTGCACTCTGCTAGACTGTAACCTGTCTATCGTGTAATGTTACTCTCCCACTTGTATCTAAGTGAATATATTAAAGAATGCATAATGCATCTGCTCAGATTTTTTTTACACTATGAATCATGATTGCTCTCAAGACCAGAACAGCCAGAAAAGAGAAACATAATAATATGTGAAGACTGATAAATCAACATAGCACTGGAACTATCAGCCGCTACACTGTGATAGATGTATTGAGACAAGGATCGGAGCACCTATGGACTTGTCCGGTGTGCGCTGATGATAACATGTATTCATAATTTATGTTATGTATTAACAGAAGCAGTGTGATTAAAATCAATCAGAAAGCCATAAAGATCAACGCAAGATGATTATCAAATAATTATTTCATACTTATTAAACTTATTTTATGACTTTTTATTGCTTCTATTCTGCCTGCATGTAAAATAATTGAGAAATTATTCTGTTTCTATGATGTAGAGTATGTGGTTGGACGATGCAATACAAATATACAGTTCTCTTCTACTCAGTCTGGAGAAGGCTTTCGAGTGCCATTTGGATGACATTAATGATAACAACCTCAAGGCAATCAAGGTCAGACCTTTATGATGTGATACTTGACTTTTAGTACCTCAGATTGCAATTACACAATTTCTTCCTCAGGTCAAGATTATTTTTTGACAATGTGCATTATTTTTTGGTGAGTGTTTGTTAAAAGCGATAACTTTTTTGTTTGTAAAGATATCAAAATAATTTGTGCACATGTAAATAAGAGATTGAATAATGCATATGATCATGTTTTTGTTGTTGTATGTGTGATATGACAGTTAATTGTGAGCAAGTTTTGAAGTTGAAATATGGGGGATGGGGAAGGGGTGGAATCTCAAAACGGCATTAAAAAAATTGCAAATGTAATTTCTTGACAACCCTAATACTTGAGCAATGTGTGGCAACACTGATAAAATCCTCCTAAATACCTATTCCTGTTGTTTCATATCTTCTTTCTGAAATCCTACTTGTATGATCCTATTTTAGCAGGATGTAGTTCAGAGGAGGATAGGAGTGTGTAAGGGATAGTACCTCATGGTGAGTGGCAGCCACTTTTACCCGGGAAGGCCAGTATACTATTTGGTTCCCTGACTCCTGTCTAGCATGTCTGTTTATGTGCAGCAGGGAAGATCAGTATCCTATTTGGTTCCCCGACTCCTGTCTAGCATGTCTGTTTATGTGCAGCAGGGAAGATCAGTATCCTATTTGGTTCCCCGACTCCTGTCTAACACCACATCTGTTTATGTACAGCAGCAGCTATTAGTGGTTCCACATAAGTCAAATCTTGTTTACTAAGTCCCTCATTTAGTTTAAAGCATCATGTTTCCTGCATCCTGATCTTGTCCTGACCAACTCATTCCAGTAATGTTTCTAACAGTTTGACAGTGTGTCAGCTGCAAGTGGAAGGAGAAGAGGGAATGAACATCCTGGATTGACAACATCAAGAAATTGTCCAGGCAAGATTTTTCTACACCCGTCTGAATGGCTGAGAACTGGTGTTTTGAGGGATTTTTATTATATTCTTTGTAATGATGTGATAATGGGACAATTACAGCAAAAATGGAGAGAAAAATAATGACGTTTAAATCTAAATTTTACAAATATTGAACATCAATTGTTTATGTGATCAATGTATTTGTAAGAAAATAAATGCTCTTGCAGGTCAACATGAACATCTAGCAATGACAAAATGTCACAAACCTATGTGATTAGGGCGCAAGGAGAGGCATGATCCCCTTGCAAAGACTGTCCAGCAGGAGACAAGTCAGAGTGGGAGAAGAAGAGGATGAGAAATGAGAGTATGAATAAATAATATCAAATACATGACATAATTAAGTTTATTCCATACTTAAACAAAGCACAGAAAACAGAGATGCATGGCAAGATGGTAGTGATGATGGGTGTTGATGTTTCTAAAGTGACACCGCTATAACCCAGGGTCTAGAGGTTTGATGACTATCATCATTAACATCTTTTGAGGGAGAGCAGGCAGCTGTGAGTCTGCCTGGGGTGCAATATCACTAAACAGTTGTGAAATACAGTGCTAATTTTGCAAGTAATGATTGTTCGACTACATGTTTTCTATAAAATAAATTTTAAATTTAACAAATTTTGAATTTTTATGAATTTTTTCAGGACAAGATGAATTGTGCATTAGCAGTAACACCATTAAGGACATCCATCAAGCTTCTACATGGATTGAAGGAGCTTAAAATCAAATACAAGTTTCATCTTAATCTTGATGTGTTTAGAAAGGTATCAGGCGTAACCCTTATAACCAAAAATCATGACATTTCTGGCTATATGTAAATAATTGTGTCCCACGACGGACCCAAAATTATAGGATTTCAATATCACACAAACCCATGTAAATTCTTCTTTGTTCTGTCAGAGTCAGACTGTGATATGCATTTCATCAGTGACCTGTACTGTGGTCACCAGTCATGTGACAGTGCCATAGAGCTTGTTCTTCAGCTTTTTAAAATGGTCATAGTTTTCTTCTTGTGTGGTACAGTGTGCGGTTCTGTAAATTATATTCTGTTTTCTGCAGATTGTCCACAGGATTGCATATGGATGTTGCAAATTCCAAATCTCCTATGCTTGTGTTGAGTCTGTTGTGACCTGTTCTCAATTTAAAAATTATTGTTCTTTTCTTTCAAGCTTGTGGATGGAATTGTATTTTTTTTACTACATTGATGAGATCTATTCCGTGTCTATCGAGCCCCATACCACTAAAAACAATCTCTTTATTTATAAAAATATAAATCTTTTTTTACCAATTACTTCAATTACCACCGGATTCACGATGATCCCACTGGTCGGGACAGATGTGTAGATTTAAAATTACTTGTTCGACATTCTCTTTTCCTCTAAACCAAATCCAGGAAAAGGAATTCAAATGTTATTGCTAGCAAGGGATTTGCTTATTCAGGTCATGTGAGCATGACATTTTGAAGCAAACTTTCCAAAATAAAACACATAGATGTCACTAACCTTCGATCCAATCTTGAGTAGATCTAAGAATATTTCTCGACTCACTTCACAACTGCTAAACGGTAAATTCACTGCTCAATGTCCATACCTAATGTTTCCCTGTCATTTGATAACGAAACTAACGTGTCCCATAATATATTCTTTGAAAATAAATGTAATTCTCAACAATTCTTAATTATTAGAAAAACAATCCACAAGAATTTCATTAAAATTGGTGTGCATTGATTGTTCAATTTTCATAATTTTCCTGTCTTTTTTTTCAATGGAGTGTCATGAAAAGGAAGTTAGATTTGCTAGCAGTGTTGCCACATTTTCCCCCAGAAAAAAAGCCAAATGTAAACTTTTTATCGTAGTTATCAAATTGCTTATCAATGGTCACAATTTTGCTACCCACCGTTCAGCAGAGTAAAGCTGGAGATGGTTAATATAAAGAAATGCATTCAATAAAAATAAACAATCAACATAACACTAGCATTTATCTTTCATTTGAACAGTTTCTGTAGTTCAGCATAATTCATGATGATGGGTTACTGTTAGAATTAGCAGATTTGGTTACAATTTGTAGCTGAACGGACACAGAGAATAATGATGTATACATATTACAAATACTCACATTTTTTTGTAAGCACAAAACTGCAAATTATTCTACGTAAACTGTGTAGAAACATTCTCAGTCATATTCATGTTATTTTATGAAAATGTATCCAATATTTTGTCTGATCATTCAATTTTGATTTTATTTAAAAGGTAAAGGTATGTCCCATGGCAGCAACCTGCTGTCGGGGATGAAGATAACTCTTCATGTACTAAGCTGCAGCAACTATTAGGTTCCCTTCCTTGCTGTCTTTAACTCCCCTAACTAATGCGTCAGGTACTCATTTACAGCTGAGTCAACTGGAGGAGTGAGAAATCACAACCCAGATTTTTTTGGTCCGGACATGATTTCGAACCTGGCACGCTGAAACCCAGTGATAGAAAGCAAGCTCACTATCAGCTAGGCTACTGCGCTTATTTAATGTTATGTTATTCTTGTCTTTGACTTCACCTATTAAAATACAAATAATAGTTGATGCCGTTTCTGTCCTTTATAAATCTACTATATTGAGTATTCTGTTTATCTTCAGTAGTAATCAGGTTTACTACTCTGTAGTAAATAATCGACTATGTAATTATCTATAATTTACTAATTAACGGACATGCTGTAGTTGCAATGGTAAGTAAATATATTTTGAAAAAAATATATAAATTAGTTCATCATCATCATTAAGTACCATCTCCGCAATGAAGGTTGACTGCAGCAAACCTCCAATATCCTGGTAGTGCACTCTGCAAGACTAACCTGTCCATCTCAAGACGTAACTCTCCCACTTGTATCTCTGCCTACCTCTTACTTGCCTCCGCTCGATTTTACTCTCAAGTAAGGTTTTCAACAAGGTGTCATGTCTTTAATATGTCCAAAATATTTTATTTGCTTGATCTTTATTTCCTTTAATAATTCTTTTACATATGTAGTGTTATTATAACCTTTTTTGTAGATCTTCTCTTTCCACAAAGTTTTCCATATTCTTCTATGTTTATATCTACATCTCAAAGTCATCAATTCTGTCTTCTAGTTTGTTTATTGCCCATGTTTGTGAACCATACATTAATATACAATAGAAGAAACAATTTATAATTCTCATTTTTAACTTGTTTGTAATTTGTTTAGATGTCAATATTTTCCTCATGTCATTGAAAATACTTTTAGCCATTCCTATTATCCTTTTAACTTCTGTTTCAAGTCTACAATCATTTGTGATTATGTGTCTAAGATATAAAAAAAAGTGAGTTAAATAATGTTTAGTAATATTAAATCAAATTTGTTCAATATAAAACTGTTATTTAACCTTTTGTTTCTCCATATATTTATTTGATTGTACAATATACATTCTCACTGCAGTGTCTCTTTCAATTTTTAAATTGCAATGATGAAGTCCTAGCATAAAAATTTTGTAAGTGTAAGAGTTTTGAGATGTGCAATTGCATTCTTCATTATTTATTCAACAGGAAACTAAAACAAGTTTAGCATACAGAATGTTAGACTGCGTCGTAGATGTAAGTCAACTTTCAGAAGTATTGAATGTCCAGGTGTTGCCCTACCTGAATCACAATAACATAGAGCCGGATCAAATATTTTGTCAATATATACAGGTATTTGTTTATTACAACTTGATAAATTAATATTAATGGAGTTTATGGTTATATCAATACTTACATCTTCGAACATGTCATGTATGCTTGATTGGTTAGCTTTCAGGTTGGTGTTCAGTGTACAGCACAGGAACAAGTTCTCACATACGGCAGTCTACTATCAATATGGCTACAGACTTCACCTATTACAATAGTCATGTTATTACCCTTCATTGAAAGTGGTAACATGCAATTCCATCTCCTGGACTATATCCTACTGAAAATTGTGTAGGATTGTCCTGCTGCAAGAGAGATCCAATTGGAGTTTGAAAATGAGCCGCAACAAAGTTAGATAAATAACAAGCATCAAGGAATTATAGAACAAATCAGAAAACAGATGTATTTGAAGCATTTTCATTCAGCTGCCACCTATTCGTTTGCAACTTTTTCACAATTTAAAAGTCAACGCTTTCACAATTTAACCAATCTGCATTCCTAAAAGAGATGCCATTTTTGTCAAGACTTCCAATGTATATATATTCTTATGCTCCTATGAATATAGATTAGTTGATCGACAAAGGGGCTGCAACAACGCACAACTTTGCACAGGTATGTAAATTCCTAGACCACAAGCATATAATACTAATATGTACCATTAGGCATCAGTAATTCAAGGACAGTTGTGAATATAAATAACGCATATGCATGCAGAATCAAGGTTGCTTCAGATGTAACAAGGGTAATCAAATAATATAGTTAGGAAGAATCGAAGAGTTCTAGAAAAATTAGAAAGCAGCAGACAGGTTTGAACCAGGTCCATTCAGCTGACACCTATTTGCCTCATGAGTCAAGTTTAAAAAAAAAAATTCAACCAATCCTCATCTACAACTAAGATTGGTAGCATGTCCTATTCAGGATGTATTCATCAGGATGGATCCATCAGCCCAGCATTTTTTGGTTATATTGATTTTCCGAGCGATATAAATTATTTATGCACAAGACATGACGTGATGACATCAAGGGTATGCAGCCTTTATCTCGCAGCTACAAGTACAACCTTGCTTCATTTCTCTGAGGGGAAACATGCAGTTTTTAAAGTATGTTAGCTATCTATACGCTGTCCCTTGTTTGCCATGCGGCATCAGGGGTGGAAGAGTTCTCTGGAGATGGCCTTCTTGTGTGCCATTTGTAAGCTTGTTCCTGTGGTTTCTTTGATTTCTGTGATCCATCTTTTACATGGTCTGCCTCTAACTTTATAACCGTTATGTCTATGTGTCATGGCCATTTGTGGCATGCTGTCTGTTGGTAGTCTGGAAGTGTGTGAAAACCACATACTTGTTGTATAAAGTATGTTATGAAATGCAATAAAGGTTGTGTATAGGCTGTCTTGTTATGAAGAAAACTCACCCGTTGTGTTGCCAGACCTGAAAGTGGAGTAAAGATTAGCAACACTGAACCTGCCATTCATGTCATAAGAGGTGACTAAGGGGGTTTTAAAATGGAATTTGATGTCCTATCCATAGGTCCAAGCGACTAAAAAGCCATGCTGAAATCGGAATTATCAGGCTCAAATACAAACATAACACAACTAATCTGTCAATTATAAGATTCGGTTCTCTGAACCAATCATGCTAAGCAAAGTAGTTTGAGAAAATTTATATTATAGAAAAATAAATTTCCATATAAACCATACATGTCAGCATATTTTTAACTGCTAGTAATCATTCAAGAGAGACTTTGCAGAACAACCATCAAAGAGGGCATAAATTTGGGTCTCAAAAACATAGAAGAATTATACGCAGTAGTATCACATCGCTCGAACTGGAGAGTGCAAGTTTCTGCCCTTTGCACCGTGTTCGCTGCTGAAGGAACATAGAATAGTTCTGCTTTCACTACCGATATGTTATAGGGCCAAAAATAGTTGCAGTCACCTGCCATGGATGTTGTAAGATATGACTAAGGAAGTTGGACTTGGGGGTTAGCTACCCCACCGTATTATCTCTACTATGATGAAACCTGCTGAAGATCTGTGTCTATACTACTGAGAGGGAATCCTTTATTTGCAACAGCAAAGTCTCATCCAAAGAAAAGATGCCTGTGGTATTGCTTCTTAAGGGAATAAAATTATCTTCTGGAACTTACAAAAGCTTTGAAAACTTCCCCATCAGAAAAATGCCAATCGGGAGCTCAAAGTAATACTATAAAACCTGGCACAGGCAACAAGTGTCTTTTTCATTCTCCCGCCAAAGTTAGATGCTGATATGGATTTCATCAGGGAACTGTACTGTGTTCACTAGCCCTGAGACAGAGTCATAGAGCCGTCTGTTAGAGCTGTTTCAGATGGCCATAATTTTCTTGTTGTGATGTGGTACAGTGGACAGTTCTGCAAAATACATTCTGTGTATGAGTGTCAAGCTCGTACTACTTTTGGGAGTTTATCATCATTCTGTTTACAAACTCTGTACTGTATACCCTGATATAGTAAAAAGAATATTGTGAATTATGATTGAAACATGTTGCAAAATTGACTAGAAAGCCTTTATCTAAAAGAAAAACAGTAGACACAACAAATTTTTACATAGAGACGCAAAAATTGTTTCTATGTAAAAATTGGTTATCTGTCTGCTGTTTGAAGGCTTCTAGTCAAAACGTTATATCTGATTGCTAGTATGTCTTGTTTATAAATATTGTTAATTCTTTTACCTTTTCCTTTTTTCTCCATTTTCATGCTTTGTTACCCTAGTCTCACATTTCCAGCATGTCGGGTTGTTTCCTGTCATTGGTGGCTTATTTTTTTTTTTACAATATAGTAACTAAAAAATGTAGAATTGGCTTTCTTGCATGACTTTTATATCTAAATAACAGCTTATGGGTGATTAGAAGTTAAGACCATGCCTTTTTGTCTTATTGTATATTCTCTTATTCAATGATATTCTGTTTCAAAGGACCTGTTGAAAAGAGTAGAAGCACATTATTTCTGGGAGGATAAAGTAAAAGCTGTCATACAAGTTATTAAAGATCCAAAGGTGAAGATTATTGTTGTCACTTAGAACAATGGTTCTCAACTTATGAGGGCCACAAAGATCAATTTGTAAATTGGGGGGGGGAGGGGCACACCACAGACCTCTCAGGAGAGGGGAGGGGGTAGGATGACACTTGAATAGTAAACAAGAATTATAGCATTAAAGTTTAAAAAAAACTTTGGTGACATAATAAAAAATCAATTTACCAAAGTTTTATGGCATGAGTTACGAAATGGGTCACAAGGGGGGGGGGCACAGTCCAAACAGGTTGAGGACTACTGAGAACAATTGGGCATTGTTACTGATGTGTGTGCAAATATACTACTCACAATAAATTTAGGGGTCACTAATGTTAGTCAGGATCACTTTAGAAATCTTACAGTATTAAAAAATGTGTTCAAACCTACTGGTTTGCAGATTCTAGTCCAGAAAATGAGATGTATTGTATTATGGTGTATGGCTTTGCTGCAAGTTCTGTGCCTTTCATTCTGACACATCCAACTTCAGCATGACCTCTGGTCATGATAGTAACAAATACAGTTGAAAACAAGCGTTCTTGATAGTTCTAAACATTTCCAATAGAGAGAATACAACAAATGTGTACATAATGAATAAAATAGAGATGATATTTTTTTAAGTTGTGTTGAAGTTGGATTTGTTTAACCAATTGTGCAAATAAAACAGGGACAAACACATGTTTTACTTTCAGTAATTAAATGACCCTACATCAAATTACGACCATTGTCCTACTTCAAGAGAGATCCAACAGAAGTTTGAGAACAAATAAATAAAGGTGCATGCAGGTCCACAAAAATAATTTCTTTCAATAGTAAAATGAAGGGCGATTAAAAAAACACCAGGGCCATCTCCAAAAAAAACTTCTACCCATGACGCTGAAAGGCAACAAAGGGTTTAGCAAATAGATAGATAAATAGAATAAAATGAAGACAACTGGCGTGGTTTTGACGTGCAAGATGACATGATTCTCTGTCAAAAATGTTCCCGCAAGGAATAGTAAAAAAAGTGGAAGGAACACTTATATTTTTTCATATTATTTTGTCTCTCATCCTCATCACTAAAGATAAAAGTTGTTGGTTGCCTGTTGTTTCATTCAATGCAGTATCACTGGAGATAGTAAGAAACTGGGTGACATGAGTAATGTTTGCACAGCATCAGCAACTAGACTCATATTGTTGACCACTTCAACAGCACAGACCATAGGGGTGCTCGTAATGTTCAGGTGACCGCCATTCAATTGTACTCCTTGAATGACTGGACATAATATGCGCATGAGAACAAGTTGGTTGGTTGCTGATCCAGCTGTCCATGGGCTCATTCCCCTTGATCAATGTCATTATATATATGCATGTATTTATAAGCTTTTTTTTTGTACCATATAATGTGTTCCATTTATCTGGCCTTGGAGGGAGAAGCATTTTCCTAATGTCACCAAGCCCAATACACAGATACAGTGAAGGTAGACCTAGAGGCCGACCTTGAAAACGATGGACCACTGAAATAATAGAGGTGATAAATTCCACAATATACTCAGTACACATGAGGACTCTTCTACCCTTGACACTGAAAGGCAATAAAGAGTTTAGCAAATAGATAGTTAGATAGATAGATATGGACCTTTAAGTCAAAACATTGATTTTTGTGTATCATGTGTGTTACCAATGATTAGCAAAATTACCCTTTTTCAAGTTTTGCCTGTTAAAGTAGTTTTTCTATAGTTGTTACAAATTATTGACTTTATGAAGGGTTAGGTTTTTATGAATGGATACTTATAGATGAATGCTACATACTTGGAAATTGAATATATATAACTCGCCGAAGACATGTGTTGGGCCATTAACGCAAATAAAATGGTGACACAGTACATGTCCATTCTCTGGACTACATCCTGCTGAAAATCTAATAGAATCATGGTCCTGCTACAAGGGAGATCCAGTGGAAGTTTGAGAATGAATGCTGAAGAAGAAGACGAATATATATTATTATAATAATAATAAACCTATAACCCGTAAGGGTGTCACAATGAGACATTTGGTGCAGAAAGATCTCCACACATCTCTATCCTCTACCATCCTGATGAGTTTGGAAACTTCACACCCTGTCCATTTTTACTATTATACAGTCATGTCTTCTTCTTACCACCTCATCTTCTTACCCCTCCATTGTGCCTTCAAGAACATCTTTTATCATCGAGGAATGTCTCATCATGTGCCCGTACCATCAGAGTTTACAAAGTTTCATGATTGTCAACTGTGGTTCTTGTTGCCCAACTAATGAATTAATTTTGTCATGCACAAAAACATTGGCCTTATGTTCTTGATAACAGACACCCAACACACGTCTATAACACTTGTTTTCAAATTCCATAAATACTTTTATTTGGAAACAAAAGACATAAAAAGAAATACTATCTTTATACTAGCATGCTATCAATGAAAGACATGGACACTGACAAAAGACATGATAGGAATCTAGCTTGTCACTTGTGAAATGAGATATCTAAGAGCAGCTGTAAATAAAGCAAGAAGTGATTAAATAAGGAATGAAGACAGCACAAATATCCGTGACCACAACATCACTGCCTATCATCAACCTAATGTGTCCTTTATCAGGGCCTAGATCATCAGTCAAGGCTGCGACGCTAAAAAGCACAAGCAACAATTGACAAAAGTAAAGATTATATAATCAGTGCATAGTAAACAGTTAAATAGAGTAAAGTTGTCAAGTTAGCTAGGTTCATGTATTATCTAAATTTTCAGGCAAAGATAACAGCTGTACTGAATCTCTTGGAAAATACCAAGCTGCCTTTGCCAGAGTTTGTTGATGGATTGGTGTCAGAGGTTATCTCTACAGTACAGCATCCTCTGTGAGTTATAGTTATTGTAGCTTGTGAACTCTTGTTTTAAAGTTTTTTTGACTGAACATTTTTTCTTTACAACCATTATATTTACAGACTTGTTGGTTCTATCTCCTTCAAAGTAGTCCCCTTGTGATTGTATACACTTATTCCAGACCTTATGCCATTGAAGTAAGCACCCCTGAGAGGCACTTTTGAGAAGTAACCGTTATTTTTCTTGCTGAGTTCTCTTGAATATCTTCAATGTTATTGAATCTGCAACCTTTCTTTTCATTGTTCTCTTTAGTTGCAGAAGTAATGAGTCACCTAACTTTTCATTGTTTGCAGAAGCAAGGAAAAACCCAACCTTTCATTGTTCTTTTAAGTTGTAGAAACAATGAGTCAGCTAACCTTTCATTGTTCTCATAAGTTGCAGAAACAAGGAAAAACCCAACCTTTCATTGGTCTCTTAAGTTGCCGAAGCAGAGTCACCCAGAGCTAGAATGGGAGATTATGGCGGTTGTGGGAGCAGCGAAATGTGTGAAAGACATTCTTTCCTAGTGACAGACCTGTGTGCATTTTCATGATACAAATTTGTTTGACCATTTTCCATAGTAACGTTTGCACACAGCGTTACATAGATCTTGCAGGATTGTTTTGTAAAATTCTGCATTGACACTATCCTCTACTGGCACATTCATGACGAAGCAGCCCATCAATGTTGAATGCAATCAATATGACCTTGATATTGAGCTTGAACTATCATGTCTTGATGTGGGACACCTTCAAAGGATCTGTATCCATTTTTGAAATGGGAATGCCACTCAAATTTTGTAGATCTACTTAGGACTCTCCAGTATTTTGCCAAAAATACTATCGTCTGCCAAAGATACTTCCTATGGTGAGCTGGAGAAGAGTACACAATCTCAAGGTGGCCAAAATAAGCGCTACACGTCTCGTTAAAGACCTCACTGAAAGCCTTTGAAATAGACCACGATACATGGGAAGAACTTGCACAAAATAGATCTACATGGCGTTCTAGTCAAAAGAGTGCATCATCTTGTGGAAAGAGGAGAAATGCATCTGCTCAAAAGCGGAGAGTAGCTAGAAAGTCACGGATAGACCAAGATCCGTCTACAGTGGTCATTCCATGTCCGAATTGTCCAAGAACATTTACAGCTCAAATAGGGCTCATTAGCCATCTACAAACTCATAATCAAAGACACAACTCTAATTGAATTTTCAAAAGTGGATGTAACAAATGGTCATCATCACTTGTGATGAACAAACAACAACAATTTTGAGTTTCAGAACAAGTTATTTCAAGCCAAGAACAGAAATCAATGAACATTTATTGTTGAAGATTAACATCAGTTTTTAAATGCATTCAGATGTACTAGGTCACCTTCACTTACAGGATCCTACAAAGCACATGCAAAAATTGATTCAGTTTCACAGCAGTATTACTTTTTATGTTTTTAAGTGCATTAGCTAGTATGAAAGTGTAGTATTTCTGTCAATCCCACAGAGTTGCATCTCTCAAGAAGAAGTGGAGCATAAGGGAGGTCCATAACATTCTTTTTCTTTGTGGTCTGAATCCCAATGATGTTAGAACAACATTTGATGCAAAAGTAAGTTGGGTTTTTTTTTTCGTGAAATGAAATACATAAATAATAAAAGTTTGCCTTTTTTCTATTCCATGCAGTGAAGTTTGTACTTTCAGTTCCTTGTAGGTTAGCTATTTTTGTCTTATTACTCCTGCATGCCGAAGGTTTGTTTGTCATACCACTGAGCTACCAGACAAACCAGTATGTTTCATTAATAATAATAATAATTAGACTCATAATCTGTCAGTGTTGTAGGGGTGCCACACTCCATACATCATCACAAAAACTCTCCAAACTCTATCCTCAGCCATTCGGAAGAACATAGAAAAACCATGCCCAGACCATTCCTTGATGCTATCAATCCAGGTTTTCTCTGACCCCATCCTCCTTCCACAGTCAAAATAATTTTAGAAAATGAGTCGTGTCAAATTCTTCTATCAGCATGACGGTTCATCATCTACTGTCTTCTACATTATCTGTCTATTGTCTTTTCTTTGCTTTTGCTGTAAGGCGTTGCAGGAATGAATGACAATAGGTTTTCATGCTATGGAACATTTGGTTGCTTGATATGCAGTAATATCATGACGTCTCAGAATGTCTGTAATTTTTTTCAATCCACCTTCTTCTTGGTTTTCTTCTGTATCTTGCTGTTTCCATTTTCATGTTGTATGCTCTTGTCACTCGCCAATAAGGATTCATTCTCATTACGTCACTTTTCTCATTTCAGTCTGTTTTTCAATATATCTGACTACATTATACTTCGAGCAAATGATGATTATATAGCAAGACTTTTCTTCCAGTGAAAACCTCCAACATTCGTCTATACAGTTATATGTTTCATTTTCATATGTTCTGTTGTCCCCACTCATGGGTTAAAGAGATGCCTTGTCTAAATTTATTACTTTTGTTTTTTATCAAATGATCCCTTGTTATCCACCACTCATTGGTTAAATGCATACCTTGTCTTAATTACTTTGTCTTCTATTAAATAACCACTGTGCATGAGGAAGAGATGCAGGCCAGCAGGTGTTGTGTCTTTGTCCTTTTGTGCCAGACTCCTAGAACGGGGAATTCTAAATAGCCATCACTCCAGATGAGTCAACAAATCTGACCAAAGAATGATGAAATAGTTGACCCAGAAGTATATGCTACACTCCAGGCTGAATGTGATGATCCTAGGATACTGCTGCACTGGAAAACCTCCATGTGAAGATCTAACATGCATCAATAAACCTCTCTAACACGACCATGCCTTTGAGACAATGAAAGGCTATGAGCTGTCCAGAGTTACTGGATCACAGTTAAAGGGATTACTTTATCATCATAATTATTCTGATAGCTCACTTAGATGGGTAGAGTTATAGAGATTTCAAATAACAGACATTCTGACTTCATGTAACAATATGTCCACTCACAGTCTTCTGAGAGATTTTCTCATGGTTCATTTCATGTGTTCTCTTGAAGGTGCACTACAGAAAATCATTTGTCAAACCCATGGAGCTTTAATGAAATACAGAAACTGCTGAAACAATTCATGAAAACAAAACATAGGGCAAACAATAAAACTAATAATAAAAGTAAAAGTCTGCATTTGTGACCAGGTCAATAGTGACACTGACAGTGGCAAAGTATCAAGCTAATTTGACCATTGCTAGAATTAAGATTGGTACCATTGTGCAGTACAAGCAATTCTTATAAACATGTAGCAATGTATGACCAGCCCAGTAGCGATACCATCAAACCCATAACCCTTTAGGATCATGGTGGTGTCACTCTGTAAACATCAACACAAAAATTTTGCCATGCCTCATGCCTCTATGTTAATCAGTTCTTTGTTTAAGTGTGGAGAATCTTAATCCTGTCCAGTCTTTAATATTATCAATTCATACTTTCCTCTGACCTTTTCTTCTACTCTCAACTGTTCCCTGCAAGATATCCTTGGAAAGAAAGCCGTGCCTCATCACATGGTCAAACGGTGAACATTTTGCAAGAGAAGAAAACAAAGAGGTTCTAACAACACTTACTATGAAGAAAGTATTATTAAAGGAAATAAAGATCAAACACATAATGAGATCTGTATGTAAAGGAATAAATAAATCTGCACTGATTTTTAAAAATGCCAGATCTTGCAACATATTGATTCTTGTATCTATAAAATGTGTAGAGGATTAATTTCATTGTACTCTGGTTACCCATATGTACCTGTCCTTCTCAACAAAGCGGCACACCGCATACTGAAAGTACTACTCATAGCACATCGCTCCAGGTGATAACCTCAGGGATCTCTGAAAAAATCCCTCTTTATAAACAAAACATGAGCAGGATTGAGCACAAACTGAACGGCTTTACCACTATGCCAGGGAGACCCCCGATTATAGAAATCAAGGATATCAAATAAATCAAGAAATTTCAGTCACGGTGTATACTAAGTCTATGCCAAGTTGATGCACATAGCCTCATTCTGAATCTTGTCCAGTCAACAATCTGTGAACAAATAGTAAAGCAAAATGAGTTAAACAGGTTACTAAAACACTTACCTTGCCTATTAATAAAAATATATTTAAAAAAAAAAATATATAGTTATATATATATATATATAAAAAAACATACAATAAAACTAAACAGGACAATTCTCCACGTATCGGTTCAAATTTAACCTTTTTCAAGAGACAAACAACAGAAAACGACAAAATAAAAAACAAAATAAATGACTATATTTCATCAAGCCCCGTCTCCATAGCGCAGGGATGGCAACGCATCTAGTAAAAGAGAAAATGCGTGCATTCATTATAAACAAACCGAAAGTGGGAAATTAGAGGCACTGTAGATGAGTGCAAGAATAATAAAAGAAAAAGATAAGAAAAATACCCCTTTTGTCACTTTATCAGACAGGCAGGTTTTAAGAACATAGTCACAACAGGCAAGACTGAAGGGAACAGAGACAGATGGGGACGTGAGAAAATATTAATGTGACAACCTAGCAAGGCTATGGAAACAACGATCCTGATAACAATACTGTGAACAGAGAACCATGGTCACCTACGCCAACCAGAATGGCATATGACAATGATAGATGAGTAATGATGAGGTTGTGTGGTGGTGGGGTGAGTGGGTTTGGGGAAGGAAGGATACAAGAAGAATCAACATTTGAAAACACATGGAATGAATGTGAAACCAAATATAGACATAAACATATATATAAAACCAAACCTAACATACATAGAAATGTATACACACACCAAGAGTCAAGAAATAAACACATAACAAAATGGACACAGATGTGTGAAGGATACCCACACAAAATGCACAGGCATGTAAATGTATCCACACACAGGAAAGGGCTCACACCAGAGTAGGTATACACATTGACACAGAATGGAGATACGTGCATTAACATAAACAAGCGCTCACATAATCTGTGTATTGCTAACTATTAATATGACACACGACTATACTAGAAACAAGTCCCTGATATAACGGTGCGAGTAGATGTTACAGAATGTTATAATCTGTATTACTCTCAATGCTGACATACCGTTGTAGGCTTTGGTTGAATGAATGTAATAGGTACCACAAATGTGTTAGGCCATTGTACAAATATAACGGTTACACAATGTGTATTCTTTCTCTGGACTACTTCCTGCTTGAAATCTAGTAGGAACACTTCTGCTATAATAGAGTTCCAGCGGGAGTGTGAGAACCCAAAAAAATGAAATTAATATTACAGAGTAGATGCTAGACAGTTAATAATGGAACAACACAAGCAATAGTTGTACTGGACTTGTGTTTTTCCTTATAAAAGCATTTTGGTCAAAACGTTGATTTGATAGCTATATTTTTTTGCACCTAAGAAGGATGTGCCTGACCATTGGTGCAAATAAAATAGCGATACAACACATTTCCATTCTCTGGACTATATCCTGCTGGAAATCTAGTAGGACCATTGTTCTGCTACAAGAGAGATCCTGTGGGAGTTAAGAATGAACGATGAAGCTAAATTTTTTCTATTGTTGAGTGTATTTTGTGAGTCTGTAAAACTTAATACATTGTGTTTTGTTTCCACCTGCCAATATAGTTTTATGCAGTTCTACACATTATCAATAGAAGTTTTCCACCATTTTTATTGATATTACTGCCCATTATGTTGTTTTAGGAAGCAGCTAAATATGTTGTTGCCAGTGGTGGAGCAATGGGTGATGCGCAGAAAATTATGCTTGCATACAATATTTCCGAAGATGATGCTGAGCTTGCTGTGTTCCAGTGTCAACTAATCATAACCAGGAAACAGGTGCAGGTTTTAAGTTTTTCTACACTTATGATTCATTATCATTTTACATAAAAATACATGACGAGATACAACGAGTAGATCATCATCAATATCGGTAGATGGGAAATCAAATTTAAAAGAATAGAAATGTCTAAAAACGTTGAAACAAAGTAGCCTGACAAGATAATGTGCTTAAGAACTTAACAACACAACATGTATGTCAGTTTAAACATTTAAAATGTCATGATATTAATGATAACAGCAGTTCGCGAAGTTTCAAAGAAAATTTTTTTTAATCTAACATTGTGAACAAAAATTACAACAGATTGTTGAACGTGGACTCGTCCTTGATTTATCAAATTTTGTTGTGTCAAAGTTTTGCAATGTTGTTGTCTGCCTTAGTCATGCGTGTTGACCGAAAACATCATAGATACAGAAAAAAACCTGTTGCGACGTTTGCCCCTGCTACCCTATATATTGAATAAAGTAGTCAGCCGTAAGATGGATGTTTCAAGCCATTAGTGCAAATAAAACGGTGACACAATGTATTTCCATTCTCTGGACTACGTCCTACTGGAAATCTAGTAGGGCCATTGTCTTGCTGCAAGAGAGATCCAGCAGGAGCTTGAGAATGTATGCTAAAGAAGAATAAAGTAGTACTAAAAAAGTTTTAGAATCTTGAATTCTATTTCTTTCTTCCCCCCCCCCCCTTCCTTAAAAAATTTACCAGAAGAAACACCTTCACTGAGTCAAAAGTAAACTGATGCCTGGCACATCATATATGATGATACTGATAAAGTAATCCTTTTACTGTGAGCAATTAGCTCTTGATAACTCCTAACTTTTCTGACAAAAAACACAGGGCCTCCTCAGTTGATCTTCTGATGTGACACCCAAACTCGTATAAGGTTTGTTGTCTTGAGGGCATTGTTGTGTTAGTATGTTTACGGATGCAAATTTAGTCCCAGTTGAAAGACATTCTGTGCTGCAGTATCCCAGGATCATCACGTCCTGCCAGGACTGTTGCATATAATACTGGGCCAACTTGTTCATTCTTCTATCAGATCTGTTGACCATCTGCAGATCTGATTAGGTTGCACACCTAACATTTCTCATCACATAGGAGTCTGCCACAAAAAGACACAGGTGTAATGTCCACTGGCCTGCATATCTTTGTCATCCATGGGGACTATTTTACAAAAGACAAAAGTAAGTAGTCAAGATAAGATGACAGCACACACATTCTGCCTATAATATCGAAATAATAAAAGTGCAGTTCGCTAATCCCTTCTCTCATACGCTATTGAGAGTATATGGGAACATAGTGTTACCGCAATATTGTTCTCATCAGCAAAAAGCATACAGAGGGATGATGTGACAAGCATAACCTTAAAAGTTTGCTATCCATTTTTTTAGGCAGTTATAGATGTTTCAGGCTGAAAGATGCAGATAATGCAACACATATTAATCTGTGAACTATGACATAATTCTTAATGTGAACTACATCCTGCTACCAACTCAATAATAAAACCTGGACTTGGAAACCAGCATTGAGCTCTTGCTGTTTCCACTCATAAAATAGTAACAAGTTTAATTAATACAATTCTGCCGAAGTCTGATGTGTCGGTTTGTTGGCGCAAATACACCTGCAACACAGCACATATCCGTTGTCTGGACTACTTCCTGTGAATTTATTATGACCATTTTCCTGCTACAAGAGAGATTCAGCCAAAGTTGGAGATTAATACTTAATAAATAATATGCTTTCATCGTCAGCATCTTCATCCTGCTTAATAGAACTAAAATTTCCTAGAACTAGTTAGTTTTACCTTGTTTTCTCAGTATCAATGTTGTCACTGATACAGGTAGATGAATTGGTGCAGTATCTCAAACAATTGAATAAAACGACTGGGAGATTGTGCTGTAATTTCATAATTTGTTGTGCAAAACGTTGGATTGTGGATGAGAATGATGATGAGGTAAATATACTTTTTTTAATGTCTTAATTTTTTTTTTTTTTTTTAGAAATGCTTATTTATGGGGGATCATGACGATCATGTAGTAATCCCATATGTCATTAGCGGGTTCTTGATTAGGAACAAGTGTCACAGCACTGGGGACATTCTCATATATGCTCTGCTTGCTGTTCCGTCAGCCATCTAAAAGTGTATAAGCTCAATGTCCCAGTCAGTTTCTGATTTGCATGTTCTTCTGATTTTTCAGGATAGGGTGCACTTTCTCCCATCACCTCTTGTCCCTCCCATTTCTACCATTCTCTGAATATGTACATTGTCTCATTCGACTTCCTCCTTGTCTTCTTGTAGGGTATCCATGACTGCTCTAATCAATTAAATCCTGTCTCTTCTTATCTCGGTGCCATTCACCAAGACTTTACCAGCCAACACATCAGCTCTTTCGTTTTCCCTGACCTCAGCATGATCTGGACAGTATATTCATGTTCTGTGTGTTGTTGAGCAGAGTGACCCATTCAGTTCTGATCATACACTTTTCTATCTTGCGCAGCATACTTTAAGAGTCCGATAGAATCACCGAGTCTGTTGTTGGTTGCATCGCCAGCCAAGTGAGAGCTGCTGTCACCGCTTTTATTTCCATTCTCATACTCAATGTTGCAGTGGGGTAAGCAGCTGACTTCTCAGCAAATTTCTTATAAATTGTGGCCGTATTTAAGCACATGTGCTTGGATCAGACGAGAATAGACTTACCCACCAAGCTCTGTCATAGTTATGACAGGAAAACGAAAACATCAAAAACCTATTTTAAAAAACAGGCCATGTGCCCCTAACCAAAAAATCAAATCAAGTCCTCTGACCAAAGAAGGCTGTCCACTGCTGTTCTAGAAATTTAATAACAGGAAGACTACTGAAGCAGTGACATGGTAGAAACAAATATAAAAAACTGGAGGAATGAGAATAAAGCAATGCTGAAGTTAGAACTGTGAGACCTCTAACAACTCACATCAATATGAAACTGTGATTCATAAAATGTTTACATAAGCTCTTCCAAATTGAAATGAAGTAACGGAGTGAAGTTTGCTCAAAGTAAACGGTGCTATTATTTTATTCATAATTCTATTTCCAGTTCAACTTGAAAAATGTTTTAAATCCCCAACACAGCCGAAGATTGATTTTTCTTGTCATTGCTGCAAAAAAACGTCGCCACAATACATTTCCATTCTTTGGACTACATCCAGCTGGAAATCAAGTAGGACCATTGTCTTGCTACAAAAGAGAACCAGCGAAAGTTTGACAATGAACACTGAAGACAATCACTGTCTCATAGATCAACCATACATATGGAAATGAGTACCAGATGCTCTGGAAAAGTAAAAGCAATGAGTGTGATATTAATCACATCATCCATTGGTATTTCATTGGTCAGTAAAAAATAAGGGCTAGAACCGTATTCCCCAATAATCCTCAGGCATGAATAAAAGAAACTTGATTTAATTTACCATTTCTTAAGTACGATTGTATTTTCACAGAGAGAAAAGATGATTGGACTTCAGTACTATGAAGCTGCTATGATATCGGCATCCTATTTAAAGTCATTAACTGATGGTAGGTATTTTTATACAACACATGGCATGTCAATTCATCTTCCCTACCTCCATTAACATTGCTTCTTATTCTGTTAAATGACCAAGACAAATTATCTTCCACTGAAGAACATCAAGTATGTTGTGTTGCCATCTGGGGAACATGAAGTATGTTGTGTTGCCATCTGGGGAACATGAAGTATGTTGTGTTAACATTTAATTTGCAATACAAATGACTAACACATCTGTTTTTTTGCAGTGTTCTTTAACGCTGATGTCTTGAGAATATCCTACTCTCTATTGTCTTTCCCCAGGTGGATGATGATTTATATTATTCACACTTTCTATATTATAAAACACTTATGAATATAATCTCAATGTCAACTACCGTATATTTATGTTTATAAACTAAGAATTTCTGTATTTTTTTCTACTAATGCTGTATGAGGATCAGCTTATAAATGAGTGCAACACAATTATTAAAACAATTAGCGATAGAAACACTCAAAATTAGAACACAGAATAATGCCCAGATGCAGAGGGAAAAAACTTACTGGTACCAGAGTCCTACAAACAGTCATTCAAAGTCAGAATTCTACTGGAAAAAAATCATTTAGGTGAAATCCGTGATGTCAATATTAGTACGCCTACCATAACTTTCGTCCTCATTGTCCAATACACTATCTATGCCTATCAAACAAAGTAACTTCAATGTCATTTTCCACACTGCTGTATGTGTTCATTCATCACAAGTGATGATGACCATTTATTACATCCTCTTTTGAAAATTCAATTAGAATTATGTCCATGCCTAATTTTTTGTGGATGGCTAATAGGCCCTTTTTGAGCTGTAAATGTCCCTGAACAGTTCGGGCATGAAATGGCCGCCGCAGACGAATTTGTGTGTATCTGTGAAGATATCAGTTCACACCAGTAAACAAGAATAGGAAGCGTGAACTCATTAAACTACACAAAGGTCACAGTTTTATATTAACCTTGGGCAGACCTTATGGTATATACTCACACAACCAAATTTAAAAAAAACATTATTGCCAGTAGAATCATAAAAACAATCATGCAGAATACAGTCAAATAGGCTTGCTGGTAGCAGGAAAAAGATTTACCAATATGAAAAGTTATTCAAATCATTCGAAGTCAGAAACATTGAATTCCGAAACAGTTCACAAATTTCATCCTCTGTCATCAATCTATATCATCAGTCTCTGCCTCAATGTCTACATTGTCCTCAAAGATGGCTTTGTCCCCTCACTTCCAACCATTGTATTACTGATAGAACGCACTTTTAAAGATTGTACGATCATTTTGAACTGAATATCCGTTCACAAATTTTTGACTCACTTAGAAATTGTAATGATGTCAGCTTTTTCTTACCTTGCCACCCTTCATCACAGCTACATCGGATGAGAGTACCAGTATTCATTTCATTTTACTCGAAGTCTGTCTCCTTAAAGGATTCTAGTGGCTGCATGAAGGAGATTCTTCTTCTTTTGTTTACTTTAAACATGTCTATATCTGCAATTCTGTCTCCTTAATAAAACTCACTGTCTTTTGTAGTTCATACAGTGGCCCATAGAGCTTTGATTCCAGTGTTGTTTCCTCTAGCCAATATGTCTGCCTCAGTGTTTCATGCTCAGAACACTCTTGAAGTATATGTTTGGCACTCTGTGCTGCCTGTCCACATGTACACATGGCAGTGTTGCCAATCTTGAACTTTGTATACATGTGACTGCGGAGTTGGTTGTGTCCTGTTCTGAGGCGTAAAATGGAGATAAAGCTCCCAGGATTTAAATATGGGTCCACACAAATCCTGACCTTCGACAATGCGCCCAGTAATGCACAAACTGTGACTATAAATAGTACTATAAGACCTGTTACAGAAAATGTAATCATGACCTTTTTGATTAAGTCCGATTTTGATTATTTCCATGCATTTTGTTGGTCTACCATAGCTATTTTTTGCATGCGACTTCAAGTATATAGATAGTGACAAACAACAATAATAATAAATGTAACGAAGGAGATCCTAACTAATTCTATATAGAGGTCTTTTACTGCTGCCAGACTTGCACAAACATGCCACTTCAGAAATTTCGCCCGCTTAGGCAGTCTTGCGTTTTTTTTAAAAAAACCGGCGTGGGAACAACCGAAATCAATAGTGAAAGGTGTTTTCTCTTCTACAAAAACTGTTTTCACATCTTTTCATCCCACAATGCCATTTAAAGGCAAATCTAAAAACCATGTTAAAGTTGACCTGTTTATTGACTAGGCCTGAATTTTGCATAATGGCTGATGCTATTTCTAAACAATCTTTGCTGCTGAAATGACACTTAATGAATTTAATATCCTGGAACACTTCCATACCTGGTGTGAGTGTTATTAGGCTTGACACGCCTCAGGTCACAGTGTATTATCCTTATTGTTGTATTTTATGTTAGTACAGGTATGGTGCAAATGGAAGAACTTCCTGATTGAATGAATAGGATAGCTGGAACAATGCTGGTATCTTGCATTTACAGGTTTAATGACCACGGCTGTAGTATCTTTGATGTATTGTTCCCAGCTATCCTATTTATTCCTTCATTCTGTGAATGTGAGGGGGCCAATGAAAGAAATAATATTGCTATTGTGATCTTACAGTAAAGTTGTGTAAATTTCCATTTAGCATGATTTCGCTTGTCCCTTCATTTTTGTAATAATGGAATTCTACAGTTTTATTATCTTTTTCATATTCATTATCTGCCTATTCACAGATTTTCTACTTTTCACACTTTCTTGAGATTAAAATCACACTCTGCTTATAAACTGAAATATACGGTACTCTTACATATGTCTGATATGTGCTTTAATTTGAGCAACATTCCATCAAAGCTAACTTTGTTCTGGGTTTATTAACAATATATTGTCTTATCTATTAAAAAAATTCCATACAACTCAATAAACTTGTGTTCTACTTTAGTACCATTGTTATACTGTTTTACAGAAGTCTCCTTACATTCAATGCTAAATAGAGCCCATGTCTGTTATATGGAAGTGAATCATGTGGAATAAACAAATGAGTATGAAACTAAAGACCAATCATATATGTACTAGAAGATTGATGTATGTTCTTGTCTGTTTACTCAGCCTGACACTGGCAGTAATCATACATATACTGGGAGACTAGTACATATTCTTGCCTGTTACTCAGTTTGGCTTTTGTGGGAAATAAGTTCCCCTTTAGAAACAAATCTTAGCACATAATAAAAATAGTCAATTTTGTTCTTGTAGACATAAACTAGTGCAATTGTTCGTGACATTCTTGAGTGTTTTATCAAATAAATTGTCTGGTTTTCAGATTGCCATGAAAGAGAACAGATAGATGATACAGTGAAGATAATTAAAAATGCTTGGCACCTTCATGTGAGTATAGTAATATGATCATAATATCCATAAAAGGGTCAGTGTCACATTGAGTCACATAGTGCCACATTGGAGACATCAGCACAAAAAACTCTACCAAACACCCAAAAATTATGCCCAGATCATCCCTTGATGTTGGCAATCCAATATTTTCTTGGTCTCCTCTTCTCCTTTTTCTCTCTTCAACTGTTCCTTGAAAAATAGTTTTAGAGAGGGAGTTGTTACATGCCCAGGATCAAGCAAGTTGATGCTATTTCATCATCATCAGGTGCCATGCCGGCTGACATAGTCGGTCATGGCTCTCCACAGCATTATGTATTAAGGTCGTTGCTGTTTCCCTGCCATTCCAGGCCGTCAAACTGTCTAATATATGCTGTTTCACCACTGCCAAAAGTGGTTCTTACTAACCTGCAAGTATGTATTTTTACTGCCAGACAAATATATTTGTCTTATATTCTACATAACAGATTTTTAACAGATGTTGATACCATTTCTATTCAAAAGCCAAATTCTTCTTTGTGTCTATGTAAGCATAGTATAGCATATCTATTTTTTCAGGTCTCAACTTTGCCTGGAGACCTGCCAGTACCACTTGGGGTGCAGAAAAGAAAACACTTAGCCAGCTCTATTTTGGTTATGCTTCTCCCTCCAGACCATAGAGAGTTAACACACTTTTACCCCCCTTAGACAGAGTACTGAACCAGGGGCTGAGATTTGTATGTGAAGATATGACGACAACCCCAAACTTTGCTTGTCATTGCTGCAAAAAAACGTCGCCACAATACATTTCCATTCTTTGGACTACATCCAGCTGGAAATCAAGTAGGACCATTGTCTTGCTACAAAAGAGAACCAGCGAAAGATACTTCTTCTTCAGCGATCATTCTCAAATTTCTGTTGGATCTCTCTTGCTGCAGAACAATGATACTACTAGATTTCCTACAGAATGTAGTCAGAGAATAGAAATGTGCTGTGTCGCTGTAAGGTCCGACACCATTGATGACACAATGATTGAAATAGATACAAACATTGAACATCAGATGAGAATGAGCTCTGGTAGACACAGTCAAGTGATTTAGGATAATAAACCATCCAAATAAGATAACTATAGAAAAGGTATACTCAGTGTCATTAACTCTTTCAGCACGTAATTATACCCGGGGTTTTTACGTAATTAATTTTAGGCGAACTTTTTGGACCGCATCATGATTCAGGCGCAAGCTTCTTGAAGACAAAGTATTAGCTATGGAAAGTCATATAAGGTATCAAAAGAAAGATAATTGAATGTGGAATTCAAATACAATATAAAAATGTAATAATTGTAAGAACAACATACAAAAACTGCACCAGAAACAGGAATGTTAGCTGGATAGACATTTTTTTAACATATATTTTCTTCTACTCACCCTCAATTTTACTTATCTTGAAATGTTGATATCCATCCTTACTAAAGTACATGCATTGATAGCCAATGTACTAATCATAATTAGTTTATTTGAAGTAAATCTATCAACTGGCTAGTGTGTTATTCTATTTTTAGTGCACAATGTCCAATTTCAGAACCGAACAAAAATATTGTGAAAATTCAGGAAATATTTCAAAGTATTTAATTTTCAAAGATGAAATTTTTATTCCACTCAATATTATCATTAGGTCTAGCTATATTTTCTGTATAACATAATACAAAATTATCATTGATGTCACTAGGCCTATCTGATTCTTCAGAAACAATATCAGTGGGAACAGTTTTATAATTTTTGAGCTCTTACCTCTAATATATTAGGTGTAGGTCTATTTCTTTTCCGATTTTCAACAAGTCGGCAACCTCCACTGTCAAAATCGAAAGCACTGTTGTTTACCTTGAAATCACTTGAAATAATATCTCCAATTATAATACTCAGGAATAATAAAGCCCGATGTTTGCTGAAGGATTCAGCTCTCTTGCTAGTGCAACATGAAGTCATTTTGCTAATTTTGAAATCCAGAACCTAACTTGTTTGAATTATAATTTGAAATAATTTTACCATGCTTGGGATTGCTGATCAAGCTGATGGTATCCGTTTGTTAGCCAGATTTCTAAATGTTAAATGGCTAAATAAGTTAATAGTTGTCATTTACGAACCAAACAAGGCCAAAACGGAGGGTACATATGGAGCTACGTTATACCGTGCATACGTAGTAAAAGGGGAGAGCCTTTGCTACGTTTAAACGGACATACGTAGGAATTGAGTTAAGAGATTGAATTAGAAACAATAACATCAAACAGATAACTAAAACAATACCAGTATTGGAACACATCAAGAAACAGCAGATCAAGTGGTGTTCACACACTTCTGGACTACCAACAGACAGCATGCCACAAATGGCCATGATACATAGATATCACGGCTTTAAAGCCAGATACAGACCGTGTAAATGATTGTTCACAGAAATCAAAGAGGCCACAGAAAAAAGCTTACAAACAGCACACAAGAAGGCCATCTCCAGAGGACTCTTCCACCCCTAAGGCAGACAAGGGCCACAGTGTATAGGTAGAAAGGTGGAAGATTAACAACATAATCAATTAAAAATTATCACTAATAAGTAGTAATAAGTCTCATTTATCTTCTTCTTCTTCTGTGTTCATTCTCAAACTCCTGCAGATTAGCAGGATGTAGTCCAGAGAAAGGAATGCGTTGTGTCATGGTTTACAGCATTGCTGCGATATCCGCGCCTTTCGGCCTGACACATCCACCTTCAGCATGGCTTTGGGTCACTGACCCTATATGGGATGGGACAGCCAACTCCATCTCATAACCTCCTTAGTCGCCTTTTACGACATGCGTGGAAGGTAAACAGTGTTGCTATTCTTTGCTCCCATTCGGGCCCCGGGAACACACGGGCGCCCAGTCTCATTTTTAGCTGTTTCTAATAGATGTTAATATATTTTAGTCTATTAATAGAGACTAAGTAAAAAAATATGAAAATATTTATGAACAATAGATTGGAGCACACATGAATGGACTAACTATGCCAGGAATAAAACAGTTGATAGAATCATCTAGTGCTCTCATTTTTAAATCCCAAACCCCATGATAGATAGGATAGACTAAGTTCATTAGAAAATATATATGGAATAATTGACCGAAGCACACTTGGTTATTAGATGAAAATACAATAACAGATGATCCTAATATGAAATTTATAATTCTGTGTACACATTAGGTCAACTATGGAATACATGTCAGTAGCGATTGTATCACCGACAAGCAGAAATGTAAGGCAGTCTTCTCCATGGCTGCTCAAACTTCCAACATCACAACTTTCATTGGGTAAGTAAATAATTTTCTGTTGTGTGTATTCATTGAGAATAAATGTCATTTAGTATTGTGTTGTAATCTTAGGCCATGCCGCCTTGACTCGTGTGCTATGTTATGTTCTTGATAAAGGTCTTTTTGTCAAATCAATTTTTTTTTAGTATTCCGTGTGTTTCCAGTTATTTTTAAAACTTCATTACAGCATGTCTTCAATTTTTGCTTGTCAGATCATAGTTTTGCTGCAGCTCTACTTATTTCCACCAAGAGATCTTTATCAAGAATTAAAACTAAGATACTATTGATAAAAATCTGCACAGTGTGACATATTTGATAGACAGTGCTGTTTTCTACCTGTCAAATCATATATTTTGTTCTTGATAAAGATCTTTTGGTCAAAACACTTATTTTGTTTGTTTTTAGTTGGTAGTGACTGCTCTTGTGTTACCAAGACCTAAAAGAGGAACAAAAAAATGACACCTATCACACATGTAATAGGAGATGACTGAAGAGGTTCTGGGGGTGGAGTTGGCCGTCCCATTTCTTAGAGGGTCAAAGTGATCAAGAAGCCATGCTGAAGTCAGATGTATCAGGCCAAAAGGAGTAGATATAACAGATCTGTAATTATAGCCAAGCTGTAAACAATAAAACAACACATTCCATTCTCCAGACTACTACTTCCTGCTAATCTGCAGGAGGTTCAAATGAATGCAAAAGTCAGTAAAATTTCTTTACCCCTTATTTTCAGTTTACAGACTGAAACATAATTTTACAGTGTTCCCACTAAATAAATAAAGTACTCATCTTCTTCTTCTTCTGCGTTCGCTCTCATATAACCACAACAAATATTTCGTGTGATTTCCGCCGGGGATCATGAAGTATGTTGTGCTGCAAGCTCCACAGTAGAACTGTGATTATTTGCACCCCGGTTGTCCACTTGTGGTCAGGACGTCCGAGGTCCAACACATCCGTTTTCGTCATTCCTTTATTTCGGGTATTGTCCCTAAGTACTCATTAAATGTGAGATAATTCAAGGTAACAGATGGACAATTTGGGACAGGTGCCATAAGTAGTAGGATACTATTATATATTGGTTAAACAGCAACCTAATTATTCCCTAATTATGATGATGGTGAAGCATCTCTGCAAACCAAATTGTGGGGAACCTACAGCGACCTAATACAGTTTTATACATGACCAATATCAGACTGGATGCATAGTGCTTGCTTGCAGAAGATGAATATAAATGTCATAGGTGTTTCTTCATCTCATTCACAGTTTTACATGTTAACACATCAAGTCCAATTTTCGTAATAAATGCAGCTGTATTTGAAAGCTCCTCAGTGCTCCAATACAGCGTTCTATGGAAATTTGTCTCTGTGGGCCAGTTTTCCTCCCTTATGTGGTTTAGTGTAAATTTATTGGTAAATGCAGTAACTTTTTTGTTTGTAAAGATATCAAAATTATTTTTGCACATGTAAATAAAGGAGTGAATAATGCATATAATTGTGTTATTTTTTTGTTGTATGTGTGATATGACAGTTGTGAGCAAGTTTTTAAGTTGAAAATTGTAGGATATTCTCACAATTTTTTTCTTAAATTGCAAATAAAATTTCTTGACAACCCTAATACTTGAGCAATGTGTGTCAACATTGATACAAATCCTCCTAAATACCTATTCCTGTTGTTTCATATCCAGACTAATATAATATGGACTGAACAAACTAATAAAATGTGAAAAAATTGCATACAATATCCGTCCATCCAACACTAGACCTAGGTCGATATACTACGTAATTATTTTCTATGCCAACATGTGGCACCCCTGATACAGATTGTTTCTTGTAGATATTACTTTCCATCACGATTCCATCATGTTTGTTTCTTGCGTTACTGAGCCATCTGTGTAAATTATTGTATCATGTGGCTTCAAGTGCTGCTGTATGAGTTCTTGGATCATTTCCTCTGTTCTGTTGGCAGCTAAGTCGCTGCACTCTCTTCCCATCTGTATCACCACTGTTGTCAATAATTTTCTCTCATTGCCAAATGTCACCCATTCACAGCCTCTTCCCACTTCCTCCAGCGCACAAACTCTGAGTAGTGTATCTTCTGCTTCTGCCATCCTGGACCTTCCTCTCTTGATTTGCTTTCCTTTTGTGTTGTCTAGAGATTGGTGTAGATGTGATGATCATTATTGGCGACCTTGAAGTATTCTTTAACCTGGGCTGTTTTATGTCTTGATTTGATACTAAGTAGGCCTAGGAGAAACCTCATGGCCACGATAGGTGTATCTCTTGTGCATCCTAGGACAGCTTTCATGGCCTCATTTTGAACTCTCTCCAATCTATCCACCTGTGTTTGTGACAGCGTCAATAAACCTAAACCATAGTCCAACACAGATAATACCACTGCCTGCATCATCTGAAAAAGGTTCGCTGCTGCATCTCTGCAGATGCCATGATTTTGACTGCACTAACACCCTTCCTAGCTTTCTGAATGACATTGTCCACGTTTCGCAAAGGATAGACTTCTATCAAAAGTGATGCCTAGATATTTCATAGTCTACTCCCTGTCAATGTTGATGCCCATGCAGGAGACTGCTGGTAATTTGTCTGTGACTATTTTGTTGTTCATTGAGAACCAGACGATGTTTGCCTTGGTGGGATTGATAACTGCCTTGTAGTTAACATATGCAGATGACCTTTTGCTATACAAGCACGGTAAAAACAGAAGAGACATGATTGATGACGTCCATCGTAATCTAGAAGATTTGTCGCTCTGGTGTACTAACTACAAGGCAGTTATCTGACTTCTATCAAATACATTGCTTGGAGGTGCCATATTTTTACAAAGGTTTTAATTTAATATATTCTCTCTTCTCTTCTTTCATTCGCCTGGAACATGCTTTTATCTTATGATTTGTCTCTTCTATAAACTTGACTGTTTTGTAACTCGTACAGAAGTTTGTTGAGTTTTTCTTCCACTGTTACTTTTCTGGGTGAATATATTAGTCTGAGAATTTCATATTCTGGGAATTCCTGAAGAATATGCTCTGCTGTCTGAGGTGCCTGCACACATGTTCATGTTGCAAATCTTGAACTTTATAACATGTAGTTGCAAAGTTGGTTGTGTCCTGTTCTGATGCGCAGAATGACAACTTTATCTGGTCTGTTAATAATTTGATAGTCATCTTGTGTTGGGGTTGACTTTCTAATTGCCTTGATCATCTGTTTCTTTTGATGTAATGTTATTGGCACATCTGGTTGATCATCAGCAACTTCATCCTTAGCCAGATGATCTGCTTTCTTGTTCCCAGGTATTCTGCAATGTAATGGTATCCAGTACATATATACTTTACTTGCTGATTGCTTATTTTTCTCTCTCATGTTAATCAAATATTTAATCTTGCGAGTTTTTTTATTTCAGTTTAGGCAAACTGTTGAACCTGAATGATAGTGAAATGATAGAGGCCATTATTTCAAAGCATTCTGAAGGTCCAGGAAGTCAAGCATTAACTAGATTTTTACGGTATGAGAGAATTGTCAGAAAATATGTCTATTATTGTTGGTTAACTGTCTGCATGATAGTGAAGTAATCCCTTTAACTCTACACAGATAGTTCTTAACAGTCCATAGCCTTTCTGGCAGTAAGGGTAATTGTCTCAAAGGTATGGTTGTGTTAGGAAGGTTAAAGATGCATGTTTTGGTCCTCAAAGGGTGACATTTCAATGCTATCATAACCTAGGACCATCATGTCCGTCCTGCCAAGGATGTAAAATATTCTTCTAAACCTACTAGTTCATGATTCCTCTATCAGCTTTCATAACTTATCTGCATTGATGGTATGTCTTTCACAAAAAGTGATAAAAGTGCAATGTCCACCGATATGCATCTCTTTTTCATCCATGTGGATTATTGTATAGAAGACAAGGCATGCATTTAATCCATGAGTGGAATGTGAGCTCCAGAGTTCGATCCCCAGTAAGGACTGGGTTTTTTTGTCAGAGAGTAAATTAAAAAACTCACCCTGTATATGGCGTTGCGACAGCAAGTGCATGCAGCCTTTATCACAGCTATAAAATCCCTCCTTGCAACCCCTAACGGGGAAAATATGCAGTATTGACAGTGGGGTCAACAGAACATAAAACACGAAACATATAACTGTAAAGATAATATGTTGGAAGCATTTTTACTGGAAGAAAAGTAACCACTTGAAGTATAGTGTAGCATGATTGTCTGCCTGGTAGGACTGATAAAACCCAAAGAATGAGAGACGTCACAAGTGCACATAGTGGAGATAACAATGGGGATATTGATGTTTGATAAAAATAAAGTTTGTATCATGTCCTAGTGAGAACATAGCAGTCAAAGCAGCATTTATTGGTTGTAGTGAATTTCCAAGAAATATTTTATGTTCAGTAGGTTGCATTTGCTTTCTGAGTGGTCCAGATGCACAATTGCCTGCGGCAGAATTTGAACCTGAAGCACTTGGCCATACCCTGTCTCTTTTCATGGAAAACTTTATGCCACTGCTCGGAGACTAATTGACTGCTATTTTTGTCATGAACATCAATGTGGAAATCTGAAAGCAAGCAAAGAAGTAGATATAATATACATATCTGTGAGATTTGTGTGCTTTTGTCTGTGTCATAAGTGACTGACCCATATTGATAGTAATTTGAGAATACACACGTTGGATGTCATCGCATAGTAACTTGAGAATATACATGTTGGATGTCATCACATAGTAACTTGAGAATATACATGTTGGATGTCATCACATAGTAATTTGAGAATATACATGTTGGATGTCATCACATAGTAATTTGTGAATGTACACGTTGGATGTCATCACATAGTAACTTGAGAATATACATGTTGGATGTCATCACATAGTAACTTGAGAATATACACGTTGGATGTCATCACATAGTAACTTGAGAATATACATGTTGGATTTCATTGCATCTTTTTATTAGGGGTGCGGATTGATCGAATTTAAAAAATAACTGTTGACCAAATTGTGAGACAAGTCAGTGTCAGTTGAATGGACCTAGATCAAATCCCTGCTTATCTCTGCATACAGATTATTATTATTTTTCGGGGGGGGGGTGGTGAGAGAGATAGTAAGTCTGATTTAGTTTATCCACTTCTTGACATCAGTGTATGGAAGCTGTCATCTGAGAGTGGATACACTCATATGATACATGAATATGATTAAGCTGTTTTAATATGCATTGTTCAATGTTGTTACTCCTATTTTTTAAATTTAATACGTAATGTTCTCACTTTACATTTGAACAGCAAACTTGCACTAATCTTTGGAACAAGTGGCTCTTTACCGACAACTCTTGTAAATAATATATTGGAAGAGTTAAATTTAAGAGACATCTCATTCTCCAAGTGTTTGAAACTAGCACAGCTCTGTCTTACTTATTGTGTAGAAGGTACGTGTGTGATTTGTAAATTGCTTGTAAGTTATAAAACTCAAAAAATAATAAAGCCTGATGTTTGCTAAATGAGCTCTCTTACTAGTGAAAATGTAGCCATTTTGCTAGTTTCAGAAAAGCTGAACCTACCTTGTTCGAATTTTAATTTAAAATAAATATGTCACACGTGTAATCACATATTACCAGGATGGTTACCTTTTGCTAGCCAGATTTCTAAATGTTAAACAGCTAAATAAGTTCATACTTGTCATTTATGATCCAAACGACGCAAATTTAGATGGCATATCTTCAAGAACAAATAATCATGATATGTCTGGAATGGGGAAGGGATATATCGTTTTTACGGGCAGATTGAGTTAATATGTCATAGTTTGCACATAATATGCTCTGCAGTTTATTTGGCTTGACTACATGTACACTTTATTGAGTTACCAATTTTGAATTTATGTACATATAACTTGTAAAAATAAAAATAAAGTTTCCCATATTCACTACAGGGGCATACCAGGAACACTGTGATTGACCCATATTTTTGGTCATGTTTAATTACCTTATACATTGTTGTAATCAGGTAAATTCAAGACTGTATTAGAAATGTGCGGACAAGCTGATCTTCTGAGTGACATGTCATCACAAGACCAGGTCAGTTACATTTCTCTAAAGCTTAAGTCTCTTATTTCTGTTTCACCTATTTTTCAGTACTTTATTACCTACATCTGTTCTAATTTTATTGCGTTCATAGTATGTCTGTAGCAATGATTCTGTTAAATGTTACCCGTAATATTTTACATATAAGCGATAAATACTATATAAATAATATAATTATATTATAAGAGGTAATGTTACTGGATATTCTGTCAAATAGTAAAACTAATGTCAAAAAATAAATAACAAGGAAACAAGGACTTTTCTATGTTGTGGTCCAACAAAGACCTATTTCAAGAAATGAATACAAACTGGAAACAGGAACACAAACTGATTTAATTATTTTAAAATGCAGAGATGTCTCACTACCATCTCTGTGCATTGGAAATGATAAAAATGTGAAAGATCATGTAAGTTTAGCACAGGTACACATATACAGACTGAAATATAAATGGATAGAGGCAAGAAAAATGCCACAATTGAAGAAATCATGAGTGTGAAATCCAGGTTGGACATCCTCTGACAGTTTGGTTATTTATAAATGATTGTTAGATTCAAACTTTTCCTAACGCAATAAATGTATTCTAGGATATCTATCTATCTATGTTCCTTCAGTGTCAAATACAGTGCATAGGACAGAAACCAGTTCTCTAATTCGAGCGATGTCCAGGTACTATGCGTAATTCTTGTATGTTGTTGAGACCCATAGTCATACCCTCTTTGATGGTTGTTCTGCGAAGAGTCTTTCCTGGTCTTCCTCTTATTTTGACATATGGTACCCAATTTAATGCTTGTAGTGGCAATCTGTTTTCCTTTATTCTAAGTACATGTCTGATATAAGTGCATCGTTTTCTTCTTATTGTTGTCTAGGATATACCATTTTATAAATTTTCCAATAAAAATATTTGAGGTGACTTAATATGACCTTAAAGAACATTTTAAGATAAACAAATATAGTAGAAGAATTTCAGATATATTGACCATTGATTTATTATCCTTGTATTGAATTATTATAATATATAAATATATTTATATGTTGTAAGGTTTCTCGGGTTTTTGTAATGTTTTTTAACCACTGGTTTTTGTGCAAGGTATTCAGTTTCACAGGATGGTATGTTTTTTTGCAGCCTCAATACCATTATTTATGTTCTTTTCAGATCAAATAGTTATTGTATCTCCCATCTCCTGCTAGCAATTATTATATTCTCTCTCTATCTCTCTCTCTCACTCTTTGTGTGTTTGTTTTTCTTGTACCATCAATATAAAATCAACAGTTTTCATCTTTTCTCTCCCCTATATCTCCCTCGTTCAATTTCTAACAAAGAGTTAATATTAATATGGAACATCAAGAATAAAATAAGCATGTGATAAGGTCAGTAAAATAAACTATTTTTTAGGGGGGGTACTTCTGCTCAATCAATCCCCATAAAAATAAAATTTAGTTGTTATCCCCCTTTTGTATCATAAATAGTGACTTTCAAAGGGCTAAGTTTAACCTTGGTTATATAACTAGGTCTAACATATGACTTTCAAAGGGTTACGTTCAGCCATGGTGATCTAACTAGGTCTAATACATGAAATCCGTCTCGAACACAAAATGTGATAACAATAAAATTGTATGCTTTTGTGAGTAGATTTAGCAGGAGTATTATTTTTTCTTCCACTTTAGGTCAGGACAATCAGTGAAGTTTGTGACTTTATGAACATTGGTCAGTTTCAAGTAGGTTGCAAATCTTTAAGTTCTGAGACAATGCAGTCAGAGATGATAGAAGCTGTGTATGCAGTGACTGGTGATGGTATGTTGTGTTTTTTGTGTGTATTTTCCTAGGACAAGTGTCTAATATTAACATTTTTTGTAGAATGGTCTTTATTTTGTAACAATTAAATGTTGTTGTCAATATCAAAATGTTGCTGAGTAGTTCTACTCTTGGTAGCACAATGTCATTCTTAAAAAAAAGTACAGGTCTTCTGAGGTTGATTTAGTGATCCATACAGTGGGTTAGTGACTTTTAAGGGTGTCTGTAAGAGTTTTTTCCTGGCAGTTCAAAGGTAAGGGCAGTTAATAAGGAGGTGTTTCATTGGGATGAGAGCAGTGTCTACAAGTGCGTAATTGCTGGGGTCTGATACTGTTTAAATAGCTATTGATTCTTGCATGTCCTGTTCAAAACTGAAAGGTAAGGGATTGATTTTTACTGCAGTTTGTTTATGTTGTCATTTAAATAGTTAAATATGTTATTCTTATTATTTATAGATGTTTACTTTTGTCTACATGGGAAGTCTAGTAATGAAGTGCTTTATACACAGCAATAAGAATTACTGGATGTAGGCTGTGTGATTAATGATGTATTTATTGTGTGATTGAGGATAACTCATTATTAAATGTGCCATCACTTATGAGGTACGCTTAATTTATTTGTTAAGATTATTTGTTTTCCCTCAATGTGTAAGGTTGAAAGTAAATTTTAGCAACATTTGTGAATGCCTAAATTCAGAATGACACATAAGTATTATGTGTACTTCCACCACAATTAATTCCCTATATAAGGGTCAAAGAAGAAGAATTTCAAAGAGCCAATAGTTTCACCTACATGGGTAGCACTCTCACAAGATGTAAACTACAACACTCAGGTAAACAACAAAGTAGCAAAAATAGTGCCACATTTGGAAGACTGCGAAAAAAACGTATTGAACATAAGGGGAATAACAACTATCACTAAGCTCATAGTTTACCTGGCAGCAGTAATATCATCACTTCATTATCCTTGTGACATGGGTAGTGGAATGCCAGACATCTAGAAACTCAAAACCATTTCCACCTAAGCTGTCTTCATAAGATACTTAACATCCATTGGTGGGTAAATACCAGACAGTGAAGTACTGATGAAATCAACGTTTAAAAAGTTGTTATATGGAGAACTCCAGACTGTGGCTCCAGCAGGTCTGGAGGACAGAAGAAGCGTTTGTAAAGGTATTCTTTAGACCTCACATAGACTCACTTTATAGAAACAAATTCAAAATAGACACAAAGTCATTGGAGAATCCGCACAAGATAGATCCGCCTGACATCACAGAATCAAGAGTTGTGCAGCAGCTGCAGAGAACCTCAGACATCAAGCTGCGCAACAAAAATGTGCTAGATGAAAGGCAAGAACTGCTCAATTTCTCACAGACTACGCTCGCACATGCTCGGGGTGTGGTAGACAATTTCAGGCACGAATAGGTCAGTCACAACCAGACACACTGCAGACATCATCATCTTGATCATTATCCCAGTTACGCTGAATGGTCGCCTGCAACTTCATCGGACAAACGTGTACTTCATATGCAACTATTTTGTTGCAAATTTTCCACCAACATATTGGTAGCAAATGTATTATTCTGGGCATTTCTTTAAGTTGTTAAGTTCCAGCAGATGTCTAAAGATATGCATGCTGGTTGTGCCTCTGATTTGTTGAGCAAGAAAGACTCAAAGGACATAAAAGAATTGATTTCCTCATACTCTGGTTATCCTATAGGCCCCTGAAAGTACCACTCATAGCACATAATTCATAGCTTCAGGCATTAATCCACAGGGTTTTCCTTTAAAACAAACCCACTTTATAAACAAGATGCTGTGAGTGGGATTTGAACTAGCGGCCTCATGAACACAAAGCAAATTGCTTAACCACTATGCCAGTGAAATTTCCTAGAGTAAACACATCCCTTATTTAATAATTCAGGTGCCCAGTGATGCTTATTCCAGATTCCTTCAATCTCACTGATGAAGATAATGATTGAACCCAAAGATAGTACAAGTTTATCACTACTCGTGTTTCCTATGCCAGGAGGTAGAGTTTACTTTCATCTCCACGTTATTTCACTCGTGTTCCCTGTGCCAGGAGGTAGAGTTTACTTTCATCTCCACACTGATTTCACTCTGTGTTCCCTGTGCCAGGAGGTAGAGTTTACTTTCATCTCCACGTTATTTCACTCGTGTTCCCTGTGCCAGGAGGTAGAGTTTACTTTCATCTCCACACTGATTTCACTCTGTGTTCCCTGTGCCAGGAGGTAGAGTTTACTTTCATCTCCACGTTATTTCACTCGTGTTCCCTGTGCCAGGAGGTAGAGTTTACTGTCATTTCTATACTGATGTCTCTCTGTGTTATGCAGTAGATTTTACTTTCATCGCCACACTGATGTTTCACTGTGTTCTTTTTAATGAGGCAGCTTTTCCAAAGTTTTGCAAGTCCCAGATGATCATTTTGCACAATGTATTTGTAGATAATAATACTACAAACTATAATCTTCTACTCTAGAGGGGGCTGTTGTAAGTTTATTGCAATATCTAGGCATACAGCAAATAAAGGGTTGATTCCCTCCCAGTAGTCTAGGCATGGGTCCATTACAAAGGAAATCATGGAGTGAGATAGTTTAACCCATCGACCAACCTCATTAGCATAATTTTAAAAGAAGCAAAGAAAATTAATACCGTGAGCATAATGAGATGGTGTCCACTACATCTTATGACATGCATGTGAGATGGTGTCCACTACATCTTATGACATGCATGTGAGATGGTGTCCACTACATCTTATGATATGCATGTGAGATGGTTTCCACTACATCTTATGATATGCATGTGAGATGGTGTCCACTACATCTTATGACATGCATGTGAGATGGTGTCCACTACATCTTATGACATGCATGTGAGATGGTGTCCACTACATCTTATGACATGCATGTGAGATGGTGTCCACTACATCTTATGATATGCATGTGAGATGGTGTCCACTACATCTTATGACATGCATGTGAGATGGTGTCCACTACATCTTATGACATGCATGTGAGATGGTGTCCACTACATCTTTGGTATGCATGTGAGGTGTTGTCAACAGAAAGCCACAGTTCAGTTTATGTGCACATTTTGTACTTTTAACTGGATTTTATCACCTTAGTGGTAGGTGTTCCAGTTTATGTGTACACATTTTGTACTTTAACTGGATTTTATCACATGGGTAGTAGGTATTCCACAGTTTATGTGGACACATTTTGTACTTTTAACTGGATTTTATCGCCTGGGTAGTAGGTATTCCACATTTTATTTGTAAAGTTTTATGTTTTAACTAGATTCTATCAAATAGTAGATCTTTATATGCTGACAGGCTGCAAAACTTTGTGGATATGAGTTTTCCACTTGGCCGTTCTCTTTCCCCAGTGCTGTGATGCTGGTTCTAGTCAAGAATAACTTAATGCTTTTACAACTTCCTGCTGGATTGTGTATACTGTCATTGATGACATATGTTGTGGTTCAGAAAATGGAATATTTAAAAAATGGTATAAATAGAATTGATTATCTGCAGGGCACAGTGAAATGTGTGTTTAATGAAAGAGCTATGGAAACTATTAGCACTCATTCCCATCATCATCTTCTGTGGGATCTGAGCACATTTGGGTCTACAAGGAAAGTTTTTTGACATCAGGCATTCACTAAAATTCATAAAGCATTCACTAAAATGTGGTTGTTAAACCTTAGGCATGATGTGTTTACAATTACGCAATTTCTCTAACTGGAGAATGGTCATGAGCCAGCTATGCATTCCCTGCCATCCAAGGGAGCTCTCCACTTATGCAGGCTAACATCTTTACCTGATCTTGAGTTCTTCCAGGACATTGTTACATCCTACACAACGTTGCTTTTCACCACATCCCCATGTCCCTACCTGGTCATAACCGGAGCATTACGTACACATTGGCAGCCAGGACCATGCTATGGACTGGAGCTCATCTTGTTCCCCGATTGTTATATGCAAGGGTGTGCACAACAAAAGGAAGCATAATTGTATAGATTAAATGCTGTGGGACTTCCACAAAAGGAAAACACCATTATATTGGCATGTCAGAAAGTTTTCTATTGCATAATGGTTGGTTTGATAATTCAATAGTGAAACCTTAACAACCATCAAAGAAGGTATGACTATGGGTCTCAACAACATGCAAGAATTACACACTGTAACATCACATCGCTCGAACTGGAGTGCTTTTTGCCATATGCACCGTTTTCGACGCTGAAGGTACAGATAGTGAAACATTCAGACATTCTGTATGCCACCAGTGAAGTTAATGTTTTCCGTTATTTCAATGATTTATCAACAATGAAGAAAGGTACCACTTGATCATTTCCTGGTATATAAAATTTCATACAAAAATGTCTTGTCTTGTTACAGATGAACCTCTGGAGAATGTATTGAAGCAGCTAGAAATTGTGATAGGACATTTGCAGAAAGCAGATCAACATTCAATGTCTTTGCGAGTTTTACTGTTGCTATCATCTCGGCTTGACTCTGTGGCAGTGTTTTTATCAACTGATGAGAAACAGGTACTGTCTATACTGCATTAAGTTTTCTGACTTTTTTTTCCCTATTTTGATATTCTTTTCTTCTTCAGCTTTCATTCTCATACTCTCAAAGGCTCTCTGTTGTACCAAGACAATGGATCTACTAGATTTCCAGCAGGATGTAGAATGGAAATGCATTGTATTGCTGTTTTATTTGTGCTGATGATCAGTACATCAATTGCGCCAATACATCTGTCTTCTGCAGACTATTTTGATATATAACACTCTATTAAATTCTTGTGTTCACTTGGAATATGTCTATATCTAAAGTTTTGCCTTTTCTATAAACTTTACTGTATTTTGTAACTCGTACAGAGGTGTGTCGAGTCTATCATCTAGTTTTGTTTCTTTGGACCAGTGTGTTGACCTCAGCATTTGATATTTGAGATATTCTTGAAGTATATGCTATACAGCCTGAAGTATCTGTCAACATGTATACATGACTGTGTTGCCAATCTTGAACCTTGTATACATGCTGCTGCAGAATCAGTTGTGTCCTGTTCTGTAGCTTAGAATAACAACTTGTTCTGGTCTGTTCATAATTGCTTTGATCGTCTGTTTATTTTGATGGTAAGTTATTGACTAGAGAGTAACATATTGTTACCACCAACAGCGGGCATCGTTCTAACAAGCAATCCTGGTGTAATGCAGCTGTCTTTGCACATGATTTATTTGATGGTTACGACTCAAAGATGGAGACATGTGCTGTAGCAATAGACCCTGGGGGTGCATACAATAGTGTAAGTGTTCCATTGGACTATCTGCTGAATCAACTTTTGAAACTCAAAATAAGCCCCGTAATTGTTAATTAGGTTGCTGTTACATACTTCAGAGACAAGTTGTTCTTCTTTCATTCACTTGAAACATGTCTATATCCTGAATAAAACTCACTGTCTTTTGTAGTTCATACAGTGGCCAATAGAGCTTTGATTCCAGTGTAAGTTGTTCTTAAATGCTGTATTTGGGCATCCACACAGTCATAAGCCCTAGACTTCCACAGGATTCTCCATTATCACCAATATTGTTTAATGTGTACACAATACAAATAACAGGTGAACAGATCACAGGGACAGGTGGAACTATGTCATATGCTGATGACATTTTGGCGTTTAAGCAAAGTAGAAATTGAGAGTTATGTATCAAGAAATTGCAATGTGTGCGCTAGATCGCTTTGATGTGTATAATCACTCAGGTGCAATATTTAATCCATCTAAAACATCTGTACCTTGTTCTCTCTCAATAATCACATTGTAAATTCATCAATGCCTAGTGTTACTTTGTGTGGGGAAACCCTTCAAAGAACTGGAACAACGAAATATTTGTGTGTGCTTTTCATCAGGATTGAGCTTCAATGATTGATCACATTTCAAGAAAAGGCATTTAAGCAATGACTTTTGTTCAGAGTGAACAGGTTATTATTTCTTCTATACCGAGCATTGGTTATTTCTGTGATGAATACACATTGGCATTTATAACTGTCAGAGCCAGATGCAGACGGAAAGGTTGGATAAGATTCAGAATAAGGCGATGCTTATCATTCTTGGATGCACAAGAAATGCATTTGTACTAGCAATGCAATTCTTACTTGACTGGCCGACTAAGAACATAGATTACAGTTGTCCGAGCTAGAGCCTACCTCCAAATCAGCACTGATAAAGAGCATGCATTGCATACTGAAATACAGAGTGTGAAAGGTAGTAAGAGAGGAAAGTCATGGATGTGGTATGCTGGGGAATTTATACAAAGTGTGTGCTCACTGGAGGATGTGACACATGATGCAGAATTGATAAATGTTCTTGTAGATTGCCATACTTCCTTTCGGGTAGTGATAACTTTTGACAGAGAATGTTGGAAGAGGTTCATTATTGCTGTTGAATCTGAAGTGCAGGCATTGATCAGTTAAAGTTTCAAGGATGGCGATATATACACACTGATGGTTCTGTTGTTAGATGTGTGCTAAGTTCATAGATCTTAACAGAGAAGTGTATAGGGAAGACTATTAGAGAGGAAAGTTAATCTTTCGCTGTAACTACAAGTAGCATGACAATGGAAATTATGGCATTGACCAGGTCCTTGAACTGAATGAGCACACAGAGTACAACTCATGTCTGCAATCTCAGCAACTCAATGAGCATGTTCAGAAAAATACAAGAGGTCTGAATTTGCGAACGTTGGCTTGATGCTGTAGGGAGGTCAAAGTTGTAGGGTGTCACATTTATTTTTGTGCCTGGTCAATTGTGTGTTCAAGGCAATGAGAGAGCAGATAGATTGACAGGTTCTGACACTGTATTGAATGGCAGGCAATGAATTGCAGTGACATATTGAACTCTTTGAAAGAAACTGCATGATCAAACGAAATTGATAAGATGATGATTCCTTTTCCATGTCCAGAATAAAGAAGGTGGGCTTGAAATGTAGTGTAGCAAAAAATAACATTATTATGGTCAGTAAGGAATGTTTGTTAACCAATAGATAACTGTCAGCCAGCGTGTAATTGCAGATATACTCTGGGATATCGGAGCACCTATAGATAGATATGTGCTGTAATGATGATCTCTTCACTAACTGATTCTATTGAAATTGTATTGCATTGGATCTGTTGTAGCTGTTTGTTGATTTCCTGGTGGGAGAAATCCATTTTGTTTATATTCGTTATGGTTTTTTGTTATTAACTGTTTTTGTTGTCTTTAAAGGTCCCAATTGGACCGGCACGTTGACAATTGTATTTGTTCTTTTTTTTATTGTTATTTTCTATTTTTTATTATTTTATATTGATAGTTTTCTAGTAACCTATTTACTTTATTTGCATTTACCTACATTTGTATGGTTACTGCGGCACTTCATTTTTGTCGGTCATCCTTCGATATTTGGGTTATTTATAACTGATTCTATAAATGACCAATATCAGACCAGATGTGTAGTCATTTGATTACAGAAGAAGGTATAGAAAACAAGCTTTATAAATTCAATTCTCTCTCAGAGTTCAACCATCATCATAACAGAAGAGTAGCGATTCATTGACAAATTTGATGCCTATTTGCTGCCTTATATCTGTATTTATATTTTGTATTCAATAATAGTACTGCATGGATGAGCTGAACAAGCTTACAAATATGGCAAGAAATATTTCTTCAGCTCTTATTGTCAAGGTATTGTCACCTTAGTTTTTATTTCATAACATTTTAAATTTAGATAAGACTTAACATTTTACATTGAGATTTTGTTCTTCTGTGTTCTTTCTCAAACTACTGCAAAGTAGTAGGGTGTAGTCCAGAAAATAGAATGCATTGTGTCACGATTTATAGCTTTGCTACGATTTCTATGACATTCAACCTGACACATACGACTTCTGCCTGGTTTCTGGATCACTTTGATCCTATATGGGAAAGGACATCCAAGTCTACTCTATGACCTCCAGTCACCTCCCATGGCATGCATGGAAGGTAAACAGTACTTACAAAGGACACAGGTAATGAAGTTTTACTGAATTACGACTAACACACTATCCACGTCGGATGCTCACAAGAAATAATACACACAAAAATACACAGGATATAATCATACAGATAACACTACACTGGACATAATACACAAGATTATTTCCTGTGTATTTTTATTTGTATGATTATATCCTACGTATTGTTTGTATTATTTCACATGAGCATGTGATAGTATGTTAGTCAACGTTCAGTAAGACTTTATTATCCGTTTCCTACACAAGTACTATTTTCATAGTTTTACAGCAGTATTACTGTTTATGAAAGGTAAACAGTGTTGCTATTCTTTGCTCCCCTTTCGGACCCAAACAACACAATGTAATAAGGCATAATGTTAAATTGAGATAAGATTTAATATTGAAATAAGACTTAACATTTAACATTGAGATTTCATCTGATTTCATCATTTCTCATTTTGTCTAGTTTGGTCACTCTCAGACATTTCATCTCACATGTAAGATTTCTCTGCTGGGCTGCTGTCAGCACCATGTTTGACATTGATAGCAGAGTGTTGGCATAAAAATACTGTTTTATCATCTGCCTCTGGACTTCATCTTGATCTTTGGGTTGAGCAGTAATGACGATAGCTGGTATGTCACTATGTTTACTTTCTGGCATCTTGTCTCAATCTCTCTAATTTTCCATTGTCTGTGATTAAACTTCCCAGGTATTTTCCCAGAAATTTGTTTTACTTTAGTTTTGTTTATTGTTATGTTCACTGGATTTGGTGACTTGCTGATTTTCATTACTTCTGTTTTCTGCATATTTATTTTCCTGTTATACTTGGTGCATGTTGTTCGGAGTGCATTAATATGATTTAATAATTGCTGTTCCTCTTCGTAGATACAGCATTCATCATCAGCAAATATCATTTCATTGATTGCATTATTTAATTCCTCATAATATTCTTCTCTTAGTACTGAACTGTTTACTTTCTTGTTTTTGGATTATTTTGTTATTCTGTCTATGTATATGTTAAAAAGTATAGGTGAGAGCACAGATCCTTGTTTTACCCCTGATTTTGTTTCGAATGATGAAGTAATTCTGTCTATAATTCTTACTGAGCTTTGGCAGTTTTGGTTAGCATTTATATTTGCTAATAACTGACTTATGATTCCGTAGTTTTCTAGTGTTGTGTCTCTTTATATGTTAGTTTGCGTTATTGATAGTTTTATATAGCAATTCTTCTATATTCAGATCTTTGCGGACATCATCTTTTTGTACATGATACTCTTAGAACCTTTCTATAACATTTCATTTTGAATGGCAATATTTTCTTTTCCATTGTAGATGTCATTGCCACGTCTCACAGCCATATGTTGCCACTGAAAAGATATAGCTTCTTAATAGTTGTAACTTATATAATTTATGCCAATTAAAATTCAGCTATAACTATGTTTGAAAACAATAGTAATATACTGTATTTATTTTGTATTTTGTAGATTTTAAATACAGCTCCAGTGGATAACCTTTTAGCACAAGTACATTTGCTGACACTTTCAAGAGAAAATAGTATTCGACTGTTGCAAAATATCATGAAATCGTGCAATTACCCGAAACTGAAGGTCAGAATTTTGTTTTTCTATGTTTTTACTCATGTGTGTTATGTTCTTGATAAAGGCCTTTTGGTAGAAAGATTGATATGTGTGTGTTGCCAGTGATTGGCAAAACTTCAATAGCCTGTTCCAAGTTTCACTATAAAGGTAAAGCTAAGTTACTAAAGGTATTTAGTATGGATCTTTGTGATGTTATTGGCTCTACTTCTTATGTCAATCACATTTTGGAGAAAATGGCACGTAGCACAATGAAGTTATTTTTACAGCAGATGCTGGAAGTATCCATCATTGGCCTCAAGGCGTGCCGTAAAGACTTACATGGTCTCTGGAGAATTAAGTTTTTGATATTGATACATGTTTCTTCTGAAATTTAAGAATATCAAGATCAGCATCTTGCACACTATCCGTTTCATGGAACTTGTTTATCAAATTTCTAACTGCATTACGGTGATGAATATGGGAATCAGAAAACTTCTGCGCACATTTGGGATAACTTCTTCCATACATTGACCCCTATTATTAAACACTTGTTCCAACCAAAAATAACAACAACTCTTTGTTCATAGTTAGCACCATTCTTTTTAACAAATAAAAGTTAACTTTGCAGCTCACAAAAACCTGCCATGTCATGCTGTACACTAAAAATACACAACTTTCAGTGATGTCATATTGAGTACATGTATTTCATATTAATAAATACTGTATCTATCTATTCGCTAAACCCTTTGTAGCCTTTCAGCACCAGAGGTAGAAATGTTTTCTGGAGATGGCCATCATGTGTGCTGAGTATATTGTGGAATGTGTTAAACTCTCCATTTTACTATGAGCCGTTCTGTTCTCACTGACGGTTTGTGAATCCTGTCTCAGTGTTGTAACAGAAAATTCACATGGCTATACTGCAATCTCTAGCTAACACATACAAAATGAAACCACATATTCCATGCGAAGAGACCCTATATATGATCATAATCATCAGGTATCGTTCCGATTGATGTATTTGGCTATGAATATCCACACTCCAGGAAACTAAGAGTGATTATCCTTCGATGTACACTGTTCTGTTCATCCTCGCTTAGTATTCCATTCATGTGGGTCTGAATGTATGTTGATATTCCATGCCTTTCACTCCAAGGGGTTGAGGGGTTGGTTCTGGTACAGACCTTAATGGACTGTCAACTTCAGGCAGGTCTGTAAGTTGTCTACGGAATCATTTAGCTTGGTGGATAAAGCTGCTTCTTTTCAGTCGCCCCATTGCTAGATTTTGAAATCTCTTTATTGGATGACTAAGCATACACTGAAACTTCTCTGCTTGTATTAGTACCTTTGTGTCTCTGCGTTCGCCGGTCTGGACATGATATTTCTACACTCCTCTGAATGATTGAGGATGAAGGTGTTTGGGGGACTTTTTGTTTTAATGTCTCCAGTGTGGCACACCTATGACTCTGACAGGTTTTGGTTCTTATTATTATGAGGATTGGTGTTGACTCTTTCTGATATCACAATGTTAAACTATCTAATATTTTCTCACTTTGTCATCCTCAATATCTCTTGCCTTGAATAATGCCTGTTATAACTAAGTTCTCCAAACCTCCCTGTTATAACATGTCCAAACAAAATTCATATAGTCACTTTTTGATATTATTAATTAACCCATTTCCCCCTCACATTTGGCTCTTTGAGCACCTCCTCTTTAGTTTTTCTAGCTGTCTGCAGTATTATAAGCATAATTTTATAGAATCACATCTCTTTTGCCTCTAATTTTCCCACTAACCTATTTTATTTGTCATCCAAGACTCACATCCATATATTGGAATTAGTGTTATGAAGCTCTGAAGAATTCTCTTCTTCACCTCCACCAAGTGAGACATATTCTGCATTTTTACTAAATCTGCTTTTGCCTGCCATATTCTGCTTATCTCTGTTGAACTTCTTCCAAATGATATCACCGTTGTTCCTAAATACTTGAGTTTTGTTTACCTATTTGAGTATTGTGTCATTCGCTTTGATCTTGCACATTATAGGATTTTGTTTCTTACAAACAATCATTACTTCTGTACACAAATAAAACAAAACACGTCATCACTTACCTTGTCGATTCCATCTTTCTCTAAGTCTCGTGTCAGCAGTTCACGAAGTCTATATTCGACCTATAAGTTGTGTGGTGTCATTTTATTTACTAATGAAACTAACGTATCACTACTGCCACTCATATCTAATTTGAAAACAAATGTAATTCTAAAAAATTCATCATCATCATCATCACAATCCATAATGACTTTACACACAATTACTTCAATTACAACCAGACTCGTGATGATCACGCCGGTCGGGACAGATGTCTTGATCTAAAATTACTTGTGCAAATTCTCTTTTCTTCTATCCCAAATCCAGGAAAAGGAAGTTGAATGTTATTGCTAGCTAGGGATTTGCTGATTCAGGTCACATGAGTCTTCTTCTTCAGCGTTCATTCTCAATCTCCCGCTGGATATCTCTTGTAACAGGACAATGGTCCTACTATATTTCCAGCAGGATGTAGTCCAGAGAATGGAAATGCGTTGTGTCGCCGTTTTATTTGCGCCAATGGCCCGACACATCCATCTTCTGCGGACATGAGTCTAACATCTTGTGGTTCCATAGCAATAAATCAGTGCATAGAAACAGGTGACTGGAGTCCCCATCAGGACTCAATTGACAGATATCTTTGCTGAGTAATAGTTGCCGGTAGGAAGCTAAAGGTTAAGAAAAAGTCTTTGTTTTTGCTTTCTGCTACTACTGTAATTGATTAGTTCTTGTGGATTAGTTCCATAGATTTCTCACTTTTGGCTATATATATAGTCCGGCTCTGTGGTGGAGTGGTACAAGGCCCATCTGTGCCGGCCAAGGTACCGAGTTCGACCAGGCCACAGGCAATTGTGCATCAGGACCGTTCAGAAAGTACTGGCAAACTACTGAACATATTTATATTGCCTAGAAAATAATTACAGCCAAAAAATTATGGGTTGATAGCCACGTCCTGAATAGGATATTATATGTATATATATATATAAATATATATATCTGTAAGTCAGCTGCATATATCTATATTGTGTTGATTTATACTTCTGCTGTATTTCTTATTCTTGTTTAGCGAGTAAACATGGTCGCAAGTGCTGTTGCTGAAATCTGGAACAATGAGAAGTGTATAAACAGTAGTAAAAAAGTCAAAGTTATTGCCAAGTGGGGCAACCGATTTTCCAAGATCGGGGTAAGTACAGTTTCTTGTCTTGAAGAAATTGTTAATACCATAATTTTTTTGTGGAAGCATATCCTTTTAGGGAATAATGATCAGCTAGACATTTTTTATTTTGCTGTAGTGATTCAATAAGGTGTGAAAACAGCTACTCACTATACATAGAAATAAGAATAGGGGTAAGACAAGGATGCATTTTATCAACCAGCCTATTTAATATGTGCACAGAGAATATCTTTAAACATATAGAAGAAATGCCAGGACTCAAGATCAGTGGGATAATAATAAAAAACTTGAGATATGCAAACGACACTTTTCTTTTAGCAGAAAGTGAACATGAACTACAAGTCAATAATCATGTAAAGAATATGGTCTGGATATAAACATCCAAAAAACAAAAACCATGATAATAAGCAAAGTCACAGAAGAACAAGCGCTAAACATAAACATACATGGAGAGAAACTACAAGTAAAACTTCAACATCTTGGACACATGATGGAAGATGTGAAACAGAAGTTAAAAGGAGAATAGGAATGGTTAAAAGTACTTTCAATGACCTGAGAAAATATTAACATCTAAACAAATTACCAACAAGCTACAAATGAGAATTATAAATTGCTACATCTATTCTATATTAATGTATGGCTAAAAAAAGTGGACTATAAACAAACAATTAGAAGACAGAATTTATGCCTTTGAGATGTGAATTTATAGAAGAATAGGGAGAACATCAAGGAAAGAGAAGAAAACAAACAAATAGGTACTAACAACACTTTATATGAAGACAGAATTCTTAAAGGAAATAAAGATCAAGCAAATAAAATATTTTGAGCACATTTAAAAGACATGACACCTTATTGAAGGTAAAGTCGAAGGAAGGCAAACAAGAAGTAGACAGAGATACATGTGGGAGAATAACATCACAAAATGGACAGGTTACAGTTTAGTAGAGTGCACCACCAACAAGAGACAGAGGATGTTGGAAGCCTGTTACAGTCAAGCTTCGTTGCAGAGATGGCACTTGATGATGATGATGATGAGATGCCATTTCTTTCTGAAAGGACAAGATGTGTAATGTCATGGTCATGAGAGAAATGTACCAATATCTCTCTCTCTATTGGTCTGCCTATTGTTCTCTTTCCTGGAAATTTTTCCTCCATGAGTAATCTTTCTAAAAACCATTGTGTCTCTTTTTATGTCTGGTTGGTTGGTTAGTTGCTGATCCAGCTGTCCATGGGCTTATGCCCTTTGACCCAATGCCCTTAAAATGGCATTATATTGCTGGGGAGTCTGTGTATTTTCAGCCCACTCCTGGCCAGAGTCAGAGAATAACTATCACACCACCAGAAATGTAGGTTTCAACCTATGCACCGCTCGAGCCACTGCAGCCAAGATAGGGTTCACTGTGCTCATTCCCCGCCACCAATTGACTACTGGTTATGCTGAACATCTCTATTCCTCCAAGCATGCAACCAAATGTTCAAGTCAAAATGATTGTCACGTCCTGAGTCACTGTGCCTCTATGATGGACCTCAGCCATAGGAAAAAACAGTGCTGTCGGTTTCCTCTTCCCCAGTGATGTGCAGTACATCTCTGGCTCCCTCCCATCCACAGAGGGTGCATACATATATACAAATATTAAAACACATTGCAACAATAAAACAAAAGCACGAGAAACATAATTGTATAGGTGATGTGCCATGAAGCTTTCTATAAGAAGACAACCTCAATATAACGGCATGTCATCTACTAAGGATTTCTGTTGCATGGGTGGTTTGTCTAGTGGGCCATTGGTGAGACCCACAGATGCAACCGCATGCGTGCTTTTATGTCGGAAATATGTTAGTTTGCATTTTTTGGGGATATTTTTGAGGAGCCATTCTTCTGGTGTGTTAACAGCCAAATGCCTTTTAGTAGTCGATGAAACAGGTTTATATTTCTGCATTGAACTGTCTGCGTTTCTCTATAATATTTCTCATTTTGAAATTGTGATAACTAGTACATCTGTGATGTAATGATCACTTGTTCCAAAACGCCATCTATTAACTGTGAAGAAAATAAATAATTTTATACTGAGAGTATATTACAAGAAATAACAGAGTGTCAGGGTTGGTGACCAATTTACAACACTATCAGGACTAGCTCTGAGCGAGAAGGCCTTCAACTCTATCTCAGGGTTGGTGACCAATTTACACCACCATCAGGAACAGCTCTGAGCGAAAAGGTCTTCAACTCTATCTCAGGATTGGTGACCAGTTTATAACACTATCTGGAACAGCTCTGAGCGAGAAGTTCTTCAACTCTTTCTCAGGGTTGGTGACCAATTTACACCACCATCTGGAACAACTCTGAACGAGAAGGTCTTCAACTCTATCTCAGGGTTGGTTACCAATTTATAACACCATCAGGAACAGCTCTGAGCGAGGTCTTCAACTCTATCTTAGGGTTGGTGACCAATTTACAGTCTGATGAAGAAACCCATATTAATTTATAACTGATGACAAAATAAATAAGAGAATAAAAACTTGCCATCAAATATTCATTCATCTCTAATTTACTAAGATTTTTATATTATTACGAGACACGTTCAAAAGAAACCTGTCCAAGTGGGTTTATTACAAGATTAGGAAAGGTAAATCAGCAGATTGTATTATAATTAAGTAAAGCAGTTATCAGGAAACATCAGAACTGGAGTCATCAGTTATACAACAAAGTGGAGAATACAACTGGAGTCATCAGAAGTCACCATAGGCATTGAAACATGCATCCCACTACTTGGGTAATCAGTGAATTTCGTCTGAGAAGAAAGACTATGTTTATTATGAACCATTTGGTCATTGTTGTGTCATGTTCATTGGAGTGGAATTTTTTCTCCATTAGAGCTTTCTGTAATAGTTAATTTATTCATTGGTGTGTGCTTATTATGTCAGTGACAACATTTTTTTCATGTTCCTTGCATTTTAGCATAGATGATGCAGCTAATGTGATTTTAATTTGAATGTACTTTGTACTGTATACAGGGTGTCTATATTCAGTGAAGTCATTTACATTGGTGTTGACACTACATCATGTAAATTGTGAGTATGTAGTACAGATGTGTGTAACACCAGTACAACAATATATATAAACATTAATTGTCACCAGCAGCTAAATACTTGCAAAAACTTTAAATATTTCTTACCAGATTACATTCCCAAGTAATCCATTTAATAACATTGGAGAAGTCATGAATGCTATCAACAAGTTGGTTCAGAGTCCGCATTGTGAAGTCAAGATAGTTCGAGAATTGTTCAAGTAAGATTGGCTTTTTGTATTGTCAAGACTCTTTTTTACAGCTCTTCCAGTGTAACTGTTGGATATGTTTGTGAAATTGTTTCATTGTTGTGTCAGGGCTTGTTTTTACATCTCTTCCAGTGTATCACTTTAAGTTGTTCCAGTGTATCATGTTTACATCTCTTCCAGTGTATCACTTTTAGTTGTTCCAGTGTATCATTTTTACAGCTCTTCCAGTGTATCTGTCAGATGTGTCTGTGAGATATTGTTTCCTTGTTGTGACAGGACTCATCTTTACAGATGTGCCAGTGTATCTGTCAGATGTGTATGTGATATTATTTCCTTGTTGTGACAGGACACGTTTTTTTACAGCTCTTCCAGTCTATGTCAGATATGTTTGTGATACTGTTTGTTTCAATCCCCAGGAATTATGTACAATAGAGCTGGAGTATCATTTTTATGCAATGGAGAGTTTTCTCCAGAGGTTTATTTCATACCTAACAGGCTCCAACTATTCAGCGTCATGCAGAGAAGTCCCCTACTTAATTCCATATCTCTGACAAGATTCAAAACAGGCAGTTAAACAGATACTGTCGATTAGCTGTTAAAATATCAATTATTATAGTTACTTTTGAATGTATGATAGGAAAACCTCTTACACAGGTAAGAGATACGGGGTGCTGTTGATTGGTGGTTAGTCTGGTGAGAGATAGAGCTTTTGTATCATTCTACTGAAGATGGATGTGTCGAGCTATTGGCGCAAATAAAACAGTGACAGCGCATTTCCATTCTCTGGCTACATCCAACTGAAAATCTTGTAGAAACATTGTCTTGTTACAAGAGAAATCCAGCATTACTTTGAGAATGAACGCTGAAAAAGTATTCTTCTAGAGAAGTTTCTCCAGTTCTAATTCATACCCAGTAGACGAACTTTTATTGGTCTGCAATGCTTTAAGCAGGATAGCACAGCATTTTATGGAAGGAGACAACTTTATATGCATGTAGTAATATCAATTCGTTGGTTTAATTTAGTCATTCAATTAGTTAATTAGTTGGTTTAATTTAGTCAGTCAGTTTACATTCTTTTAAGTCCATAGTGGTATTAATTTCTGGTAATTCCACTTTTCAAGCCCAGTTTCATCATGACGCTCATGAAATTTGTTTGACCTTGCAGGTTCCATAAGAAGTTCAATATGTCAGCCTAGTCTATTGCCGTACTGCTCTATACAGTGACAGAACTCACCAGGCTATCTGCTTTCTCATTACCTTGAACACTTGAATGACCAGGCATGAATATGATGCTTTCAACTCTGACCTCGCCACAGTGTCAAGCCACTGTTCACAAATCAAACCTGCTTGTATCTTTCTGATCATGCTCATTGAGTTACTGAGAATGCAAACAAGGGTGGCACTCTGTGTGCTCACCTGGTTTAAGGTCCTGGGCACTGCCATGATATCCAGTCACACTGCTCATATTCACAGTGAAAACTCCACTCTCTTCTCTAATAGCTTTACCTACACATGAACTATGAGGGTCCAAACACGTCTAACAACAGAACCATCAACATATGTAATCATATCAACTTACGGATGTGCTGGACCTCGGACGTCCAGACCACAAGAGTGGCCAACCGAGGTGCAAATAACACAGTTTTACTGTGGAACTTGCAGCACAATGTACTTCACGCTCCCCGGAGGAAATCACACGATATATTCGTTGTGGTTATATGAGAAGAACGAACATAGAAGAAGAAGAATATCAACTTACCTGGAATTCTCGCTGACTAATGCCTGCATGTCAGATTCAACAGTAATAGAACTCCACTTTGTACGTTCTCTATCAAATGTTCTTACTGCCAGAAGGAAATCTGGCAATCTACAGGAGTACTTATCACGCCCTCATCTATGTCTTCCTCAGCACACACCCATCTATGACTTTCTCGGCACGCACCAATCTATGGCTTTCCTCTCTTTTCCAGTGGTTAAGTAGTGGAAATCACTATGGCGTATTGATTTTAGTTGTTTGCTTTGTGGTCATGAGATAACGAGTTGGAATCCCGCTTGCAACATCTTGTTTGCAAATTGAATTTTTTCAGCAATCCCTGGGGATTAGTACTTGACACTAAGGAGTTACATTCTATGGGTGGTACTCTCAACAGGCTGCCTGTTGCTTTGTCGAGAGGGAGAGGTACCTTTAGGGTAACCTGAATACAGTGAAGTGAATCCTCTATACCTTTTCTAGTCTGCTTGTTTTCAACCCTTGGGTATTGTTTATCAACTCTGATTTGATCACTCATTCTGTATGAAATTTATTCAATATAACCTGAATATTATCTGTACAAAATACATATAGTCTGTACAATTGAAAATTCTGGAGGTTGTGGTGGCTGGATTACTAGAACTGCAACTTCCACTATATTTTTAATGATTCAAGTTCTAAATAACCAAATTGTACTAATGTCTGCGGTTTAAAAGAGCATATATCATTATTAGAGGTATATTTTACTTAGCCAACCAAACCACAGTATGTCTCGGTTTAAAAAAAATTTCAAACAGCATTTCTTGTGAATGACATTTTTTTCTTATATTTTCTTTTAACAGAGATTTCAACCTGGATATATCATTGTTAGACTCCGTACTCATGCAGTTCCTTGAAGTTTGCTTAACTGTTCACACTGAACACGGTCTAAGTCCAGTAATGCTCAGGAAGGCTGAAGATGCACTTCTGAGTTTTAAAGGAAATGTCCTGCAAATTCTGAAAAAAATACTTCAAGAGGTATGCATTGTCATGCAGAATATATCCTTTAGTGTTCATATTAGTGGTTTCAATCTCATCAGGATTAACTTCATGAAAAAGACCACAGTATCTTTGTAAATGTCCATCATCGCTTTTGAAGAAAGGGTTTACATTTTCTGTACATTTATTTTACAATTTATGTCCAGCTAATTTCACATTATATGCTCTGTTCAACATTGTGTGTTCCGTTTGGCTTACATTTTCTGTCCGATTCATTTTGCATTCTTTGTCAAGATTATTTCATATATTATATCTTTTCAATGATGTATACACCTTTTATTTTACTTTGCTCCAATACTTGATTTCATCGTCCAGACCCATCCATACAATTATGAAGTATTGCAGTTTCTTCTGGAAAAAATTCAAGAACAAGAGGATAGCAAAGAGACTTTGAAAGTGAGTGAATGTGTCATCTTGATTCAGAAATCATTAGAGAATTAACCTTTAGGGCCCTGAATTAAAAATTAAGAAACATCCCCTTGGGCCTGAATTCTTTTTTGGAAAATTTGCGTTATTGATGGTGGATGTTTTGAAAACGTGATAACTTTTTTGTTTTAAAAGATATCAAAATAATTTTTGCATATCTAAATACAGGAGTTTGTTTGTTTGTTTTTCGTTCGCTCCATTGTAACCATCACGGATATCCGTGCGATTTCCGCCGGCAGCGTGATAACGTTGTGCCACCGTTATGCGCCTTGTAGGCCTAGCACATCCGATTTCAGCATGCCTTGACAATTCGGGTGGGCTACCCTTAGCCTGTGACAGCCTCTATATCTGTCTCCAGGCACGCGTAGTGGAGACTCTTCGCCCAGACGATTTTCTTGCTCTCGTCTGACTCGAACGAGGTGTTCCACTGTCTATGAACTTGCCTCGTGTAATTGGACGTGCTGTGCCTGTGCCCATTGGGTACTGAACCGTTTCTCATCCGTGAGCCTGGTTCCTTAAGGGGAAGAACTCAACAGAGGAGTTGGACCCTGGCTCTTTCGCCCTTTTAGCCGAGGTGTCATTCACAGACATCGTGTACCCCTTGTCCAAGTTCGAGTCTCACACCACGCGTTTGAGAGCAAGGCGTTCTCGAGCTGAGCGTCCTTGTCCCAATAGCGCCTGAGCCCATCAGGTACTGAACCCTTTCTCTCTTCAAGTGTATTTCCGGTGTAGGAAAACCTGACAGTAGAGTTGGGCCAGGGCTAAATCGTTGTCCCTTTTGTGCCTGAGCGCATCGAGTACGGAACCCTTTCTGTTCGCGAGCATATTTCCGGTTTAGGAAGGCTCGACATTAGAGTTGGATTAGGTCTTCTTGCTTTACCAAACGCCAATGAATGAGTCTGGGTCTCTGCCTGTAAGGAACACAGGTAACTAGAAACTCGTCTCGAGCTGACGGAGCTTGTAGTTCCCCTTTCCTAGGGACTTTTCACTTTCTATTTGCAGTTCGCGCTGCCCTCTAGCGCTGTTCTGCCCTTTCATTGTTTCATTGTACTCGGTATGAAATCTATGTCTCTCGCCATGCATCTACCTTTACGTGCATTTTACATTGGCCGCCCCTCCAATGTTCGGACTGGACTGACTAGCTTCACTGTATGTCGACAGTGTCGCTATATGTGGTGATGCTAGTGGTGTCGGAGATATGTCTGTCGCTTGTGCAGGCAAATCTCTTTCCATTTGCTACCTCCACATTCTCGGACACGATCCCCAAATGATTTGGCCAGAATCAGCTCGAGCTGCTGTATTTCTGTTTCCAGGGTGCACAGCGTGGAGGTACATTTGGGATCTTGGTTATCTGCTAACCCTGGGTCTGCCTAGAGCAATGCGTTCCCTTCGCACCCCAATACAGGAGTGAATAGTGAATATAGTCATGTTTTTGTTGTTGTTGTATGTATGATATGTCAGTTGTGAGCAAGTTGTGAAGTTGAATATTCGGGTGAATAATCGCAAAACGCCATTTTTCAAATCGCACATATAACTTCTTGACGACCCTAATACTTGAGCAATGCGTGAAAACATTGATAAAATCCTCATAAATACCTATACTTATTGTATATATATTGTTTTATATCAAAACGAATATATATGAACTAAAAAAACTAATAAAATGTGAAGAAATCGCATATAACGTCCGTCCGGTAAACACTAGGTCTAGGCTGACACGCAGCGTAATTATTGTCTATGCACACACATGGCACCCCTGATACATATTATTTTTGTGTTTTTGAATGACTACACAAACATTCTTATCAAATAACAACATATTAAACACAAAAAACAACAATTAAAACATGTAGTCACGATCACTTAGCCATGCCACGCGGTACTCAATTTGATAGTAAAATATGGCTAAAAAATGGGCAACGTCGCTCTAGAAATTCGTTGACAAAACTAGCCGACTTTCTCTCTTCTTGCAATCGTAATGAGTAACGGAATTTGACCTTTAAACTGTGACGTATTCCTAGCTTCGTTTGGCGGGTTTTATACATCACAGGATCATTACTTCGTGAAGTTCTGTACTCGGGAATCGGGCGATGTCCTATGTAGCGGGATTGCGCCCGCAGGCACATTGGAGCTGTGCTCATAGGCGCAATATTGCGACCGCAGAGTCGCAATAATGGGGTTAAAAGTAAATGTATGTTCTTCAAATACAGGTCCTGGAAGTTGCACTTTTCAACAGGCCAACTTCTTGTTTTAATAATTTATATTCAACATTCTAGTTTGTAATACAATTGATTGATAAGATGTTAAAGATGAATAAATCAAGCATGTTGTACCCTTTGAGTATGTCAGCACAAGTGAGGTCTGTTATCTATTCCGACTCATTGAAAGACTACAGGAGTACCAATATTGAGGCAACAGGCTCTAATTATTGTGGAGTTAATCACGATACAGAAACAGAGGTACACATGCAAACAGTGTAGAGAATGTGGGATAGCAACAATTTATGGTGAAAAAAAATATTGCAGAGCAGCTAGACATCTCAAAATCTACTTAGCCAAGTTATCTAATCACTACTAAAGCTAACCTCAACTCCCCTTTGTCCAACCTGCTTTTATACCTTGACCTATATATTATATTTCTACTTTTTTTCATGAACATTATATACATAAGTAATAGTTTTGTTAAAGTAGCGGGACTTGTATTTTATAAAACCAAAGTAAACATATGATACATAATGGTAAACCTGTTAGGATGGATGATGATTATGATAAGGAAGTAATCCCTTTAGCTTTGAGCAAGTAGCTCTTAACAGCCCATAGCCTTTCTGACAAACACAAAGTGATGTGACAACTGAAAAACGATACCTGAATTATTTAGGTTTGTTGTCTGTCATCGTTTTGTTGGGGGGAGGGTGTGTGTTTTTATGGATGCATATTTGATCCTGAAAGGAGACATTCCAGTGCAGTAGTTTCCCAGAATATCACAACCTACAAAGAGCTTAGCAAATACTTCATGACTAGTCATGTCATTGTTATTCTGGCAGATTTGTTGACCCATCCACAGTGATAGTACATCTGACATTCCCCGCCATCGAGGAGTCTGTCACAACAGGACAAAGATGCAATGTTCACTGGTATATGCATGATAACTTTGTGATTCTTGGGGATTATTTGATAGATAACAAAATAAGTGTAGACAGGGCACACCTTTAACCCATAAATGATGATGATGATGTTCCTCCATCGCAAGTGAAGATGAGCATGGCAAACCATGACTTGCATGAGGAAAATTGGATTTAAGTGAGGGAGAGTTGGTGCAATGTCATCAGACTCACTCTTCCCCCCACCCCCCTACACATGTGGTCTCAGTGACAAAATGACTGAGTGTGTGTTAGAGTGCAGTAGATGACCAGGGTGCCTTACTGTCTCACCATGCTCTTTGACGCTCTACAATTCTAGCTGAATGACGCCTTTCTACCCAGTGGCCCATTATTTGAGCTCCTTTGCGCAGTTCTGCGCATCCATACTTTACATGCTGGGCAGGATATGGACCCATAAATCAGAAGCGATGGGCACAGATTACATTTGCTGCCATCACTGATTTTAAACACTGAAGTGATTTCGGAGGTGTGGTTGCTGTTGCATGCAGACAGCATTTATGTACCACTAGAGAGAACTAGATAGAAGAATAGCTGGAGAAGGAAGAGTTTGGTGCTATTAGCACTTGAAGACACTCTGTTCTCTCCAAGTGATCACAATGGCCGTTAAATATTACTTGATGTTTCTCTGCCCATGCCAAAACTTTCTGACCGAAGACTTGTGGCACTGCGCTCCTGTGATAAGGCACATTTAATACTCGTAAAACGTAATGGGGCTTTTTTGACGAAGTTTGCTAGTGCTAAACATAATTATAGCTATTGGGCCTAACTTGATCGGGTCACATTGTGAACATGAGTGTCATAGCTGTGTGTAGATATTTGACTGGTGTGTGACCAGTTACACTATTCAAGGTTACAGAATTTTTAATTTGCACACTTAAGAACACAGTTAAACACAAGTTAATATTGTAATCCTTAGCGAATAGCAGTAACTACCATGATTTGGAATATGTCACACAGTATAACATGTCTGAAAGCATAGTTCAGTGTATTTAACACAATTTGGCAAAGGAAAAGAAGTTTGCAGCCATCCTGCTGTCATGTTGATCACATTGAACCCATGAATGAGGGACAACGTAACATATGAAACATATAGCTATACTGTTCCAAAAATGGAATGCAACATTATTGTAGTGCTAATGGACACCAAATTTCAAACGTGTACCAAGATTTTATTTTATGGAATTAATGTTTAAACTTTGGCATGAAGAAGCTTTTTAGACTTTAACAATGAAATTGTGTTCATTAAATTTGATTTGGACTTTTATTCTTTGCGACTGAGGCCTCCGTTTCAGTAAGGTGTATGGCCTCTATCAGAGAATGACATCTCCATGACATGGATCCAATTATCCATTAGATCTGTTATTATTGTATGGCTGCCCACGCTTCCAGCAGTGCAAGAGATAACTGTCAGTGATTGGCTGGAGCCACGATTGATGGTGGAGTCGTCTGTCGAGTTCACCCTATAAATGTTCTATGGCTGATGACTTGCCTAGAATAGTCTGGACATTGTTGTCAGCGAGGAACTGAGTAGTGAGTGTGCCATGCAACACTCATGCAACCAAATTTGGAAGGACGCACGATGACCATTTTCAGCGACATATCGTTCTGCATTCAGGTGTCCTTCAATTTGCAACAAGCCACTTTTCCTCATGAAGTTGATCACCCCCATCCCACATCAGTACACCTCCACCAACATGTGGAGGAACCTCAGCAATGCTGTTCTGGGCATAGCGCTCATATTTTATAAAAGTAATTCCAAAAAAGTTGCTGTTTTAAAAAAAATAGTATATAACGATTAATGTTGGAGGAATTTTCACTGGAAGAAAAGCTTCGCTATTCAATCATTATCTACTATAAGTATAGTATAGTATGCTGGTTTGTTTGGTAGTCACTGATAAGATCAGTAGACCTTCAATATATGTTTGGCTACATATATCTATCTATCTCTATCTATTGTAATTTCCACTTGTGCTGTTAAGCGTCATGGGGAAATTTGGAGTTGTCTGTCTTTGGCCATTTGGGTTGCCTTGACCATGGTCAGCTCAGGTCTCTTTAAGGCTTCTTTGATTTCACCTATCTACTGTAGTTCTTGGTATTTCTCATGCCCTGTAGCCCGATCTTCTGCTGTTGTATGCACAAAGGGCTGATTGCTTTTGTTAAATTCTCACGACCTTACCAAATCACCTGGTTTTCAATGTAATCTCAACTTGAGATAGTCTTTATTTCTTTCCTGATATCTTAATTTCTCCATCAACTTCTTCTTGTGACATTTATAGCACATCCTCCAACATCTTATTTCCCTTACTGTGATATTTTTCGCTAGTTCTACTCACTTATACATACACTTATTTAAATATATATACATACATACATACATACACACACACAAACACACACACACATATACATATATATATATATATATATGAGATGGTCGGCTGGTTGGTTGCTAATCCAGCGGTCCATGGGCTCATGCACTTTGACCCAATGACATTATATTACTGGGAAGACTGGATTTTCGGCTCACCCAAGGCCAGAAAAATAGCTATCACAACACCAGGAAGGTAAGATTCAACCTATGCACTGCTCCGAGCCACTGCAGCCAAAGTAGGGTTCACTGTGCTCATTGATAACTCAATATAACGGCATGTCATCTACTAAGGTTTTCTGTTGCATTGGTGGTCTGAAGCCGTGTGTGTTTATATATATACAATCAGTATAAGTGCAATCAGTATAAAACTGATAGAGAAGAAAGAATGCAAATATGGTGATTAAGTGTATGTTTTGTAATTTTATTTCCATTTGTAGGGCCTGGAACTGCTGAAATATTTACAGATTTACAAAAGACGCAGCCCACCTTGTGGAATAGAGAACAAGAAATTCATCCATGTCATAGATAAAAAAAATGTAAAGTTTGCTCATTTAAATTATCCACACTGTTGTTGTAATAATTCTATAATATGTACTCACTGCAGCAAAACTGAAATCCAACAGGTAAAGCTTGAAACAGGGTAATGAAGTTGTGCTAATCACTGGAATCACATATAATAATGTATAATGATGTGTGTGTATTGTTATGTGTGTTGCTAGTGATTTTCAAAACTTCATTACCCTGTTCTAAGCTTTACCTCTTGTAATGCTCTAGCAGATACAGCAGGTGATGTTTTTTTTCACACTTGTTAAGATGGATCACTTAGCGCGTCTCAGAACTAAGACGTCTGTGTTTTTTCTCAAACTCCTGCAGATTAGCAGGATGTAGTCCGGAGATCGAAATGTGTTGTGTCATGGTTTACAGCATTGCTGCGATATCTACGCCTTTCAGCCTGACACGTCCGACTTCAGCATGGCTTTGGGTCACTGACCCTATATGGGATGGGACAGCCAACTCCATCCCATAACCTCCTTAGTCGCCTTTTATGACATGCATGAAAGGTAAACAGTGTGGCTATTCTTTGCTCCCCTTTCGTGCCCTGGCAATACACGGACGAGAAACGAAAACATCTGAAATACTTGTCAGAAAACTTCAGATATAATCATCAGAAAACTTCTCTTTGCAGATGATGCTGCACTAGTAGCACACAGTGAGTCCACCTTGCAGTCCCATATTGACAACATGTCAAAGGCCTGTGAGCTGTTCTCTATGACAATAAGCATCACTAAAACTATGGTAATGAGTCAAAGATCTATAATAGCAACAAACATCACCGTAAATAATATGACGTGAAAAAATTCATCAACATGAAAGTGTTGCGCCGCACTCAACTACCATCTGCCATGGAAACACTTAATAGAAATTGATTGCATTGACTGGGTCACGTCCACAGAATGCTGCATCCCAAAACAAGTACTCTTCTGAGATGGTAAATCGTAAATGAAGTAAACAGGTTACTGATAATACCTATCAATATAAAACAATAATAAATAACAATAAAACAAAACATAGAACAAAGACAATTATCAACATATTGTTCCTATTGGGACCTTTGTCAAAAAACAAATAACGGTTAAGAAAACACAAATGTAAAAAAAAATTAACAACCAAGATGACTGGGACAATGGTTTCCTCACCAAAAAATGTTCAACCACGAAATGAACCATGATGTTCATGATAGATATAGATGATGGTGGGCAATGTATAGGAGACATGAGAAGAAGCAATCAAATAGTTGCACGGCAACTCAGCATCAATTCTGGGCAATGTTTTTTTGGTGAGGAAACCATTGTCCCAGTCATCTTGGTTAATTTTTTTTTGCGGTTGTGTTTTCTTAACCGTTACCGGGTATTTGTTTCTTATCAAAGGTCCCAATAAGACCTATATGTTGATAATTGTCCTTGTTCTATGTTTTGTTGTTATTTATTAATGTTTTATATTGATAGGTATTCTTAGTGGTAACCTGTTTACTTTATTTGCGATTTATCTTTTATTTGTCTGGTTACTGTGGCACTTTCCATTTTGTCGGACATTCTCCAATATTTTGATTTTTTATACTATTCAGAGAACTGGCTAGAGGCCAGCAAGCCCACTGTAGATCAATGCTGAGGTATAAGGACTTCTGTAATTCCTCAATGAAATGCTTTTTCCAAAACCCCCGAAATCTGAGGCAACACGTCTGAAACTCAGGCTTTTGGAGGCATAACCTGTGTGCAGTAGCAACATTGTTCAGAAATAATATGTCTAAAGATATGAAAGGAAAAAGAGAAAGACACAAACAAAAATGTTCTGTTGCTGTGATATGATCACTTAAAAGTTCCCAATTACTGAGAAAATGTAAAAGCTCCCAATTACTGAGAAAATGTAAACGTTCCCAATTACTGAGATAATGTTCAAAGGATTGCTTCTTCCGTTTGCTTAATGGCTGTCTGCAAGATGCAAAAGGCCATATAATATCAGTATTAACATATGGCTGTGAAAACTGGAGAGTAACAAAAGTAATGAAGAAATTAAATTTTTTTGCAAATAAATAACTACGGTACTCTTAAATATTGCTTGGGAAGAATTCAAGTCAAACAAACAAGAGAAGACATCAAACAAATATGTTTCTGCAACAAAAAGAATAAAATGATTGTCTTACATCAGACATGTTCTTAGAATTAATGAAAATAGACAGCCACTACAATCATTAAAATAGGTAACAGAGGAAAGGAGGAAGACTAAGAGAAACTCTTTGTAGAAGAACAAGCTTCAAAGAGGATATGACTGGGTCTCAACAACATGTAAGAATTACATACAGGAGTATAATATCCCTTAAGCTGGAGAACACTGGTTTCTCCTCTATGCACTGTGCTGAAGGAACATAGATATAGATGATGGTGGGCATGAATAGGACACATGAGAAGAAACAATCAGTGTTGCAAGGCAAACCCTGAGATATGAAACAGGGAAAGACTGAGATTGACCAGAAGACACTAAAAAGAGAGACTAAGATAAATGCGCGGACTTCCTTGCTAAGTCTGAGAAAAATACCAGAAAAATGAGGTGTATTTTGAGATACTCATGATTCCTTTATTACCTCTAATGGCACATCTTAAGAAGGCCTGAAGGTCTCAGTTTTGGCCTGTCAAGATAACTATTATGCAACAGGAAACGCGTAGAAGAAGACATGCAAATATAGTGAGGATTTTCTCCTGTGGAATTTCATGGTTGATTGGTTGGTTGGTTGCTGATCAAGCATTCCATGGGTTCATGTTCTTTGTGTTCATGCACAATGCCATTGTGTGATCTGTTCCATATAAGGTTTTCCATTTATCTGGCCTTGAATGGAGAAGCATTTTCACTCACGTTACCCAGTACTGGACATTAAAAAAAGGTAGTGGTCGACAGTTTTTCTAGGGATGAGAGCACAGCCAGCGCCTTGAAGTGTGTTATGGCTGTATTCTGTTCAGAAGATTGTTGTGTGTGAAGTTGGAAGATGATACTCTGATCTTTTCTTCCTAGGAAGTGGATGTATTCGGGCTGGTTAAGATTTCCCTCCCAGTGTTTCTCTTGGCCCATCTGTTTATCCAATTCCCTTTGTTCACAGATTTCAACATCATTTTAGCTGTGTGTATGACTGTTCTTGTCTTGCTCCCGTCTTTGCTAGTCTGTCTGCCTTGTCATTTCCTGATGTGTTTGAGTGGCCATGAACCAGCTGCATAGCAATGCTGACTTCATAAGATGAAAGCATCTGGTTGGCATAGTGATAAGTTCAAACTTATCAGATGAGTTCCATCTCTGACCATGGTCCTAGCTGCCAAAATATGTGCTGTGTCCAGCTATGAGCAGGTGGCATATGAGGTATGGAGAAAAGCAACTCTATGCAGGACATGACAATTTCTTGGGAGAGCCCAGAATTAGATTTTGCAAAGATTTTGGCCCTGCATAACTAAATACCCACCCTCCTTGTTGGATGGCAGGGAATGCATAGATGGTTGTCCCATCCATCTCAGTGACCATGGCCCAGGCGGGGGTTGATATGGACACCTCTTAGGAAAAGATGTTTTGTAAGGGAGGTGAACTCATGTCTCCAGCTCTGCATGTTGCAAAAGATATAAAAGCAACAAAACCCCTAAAATGTACCCCTTCTGAATAGAAGACTTCACAAAGCATTGCACACCAGTGGGAGATGGAGTCTTCATGATATGGAATAAATATTTCTCCGAAGACGGATGTGTTGGGCCATTGGTGCAAATACATGGTGGCAACACATTTCTATTCTCTGGACTACATTTTGTTGGAAATCTAGTAGCACCATTGTCCTGCTGTAAGAGAGATCCAGCGGGAGTTTGAGAATGAATGCTAATGATGAAGAATTAAATCTCTGAAGAAATAACTTCATTATATAGGAAGTAAGAGCTAATAGTTCATAGTTCTTGTGTATCAAAACAACAATTGGCATCCCTTCTGGCACTAAGTGGTAATTTTAGCAGCTTATTGGAAATTAATGGAGTTAATGTTACATAAAACACAATCTTTGTAATTTTTTTATTAAACCGTATTATCAATTAATCAGTTAATCAATTAAACCACCGACCCTCATAAGAGCATAAGCAATGAACAAATTCTGTCTAGTCTATGCTATCCTCAGTTTTTTGCTTAAGGTCTTTCCATGTGATGCCAATATCATTGAATTGAAATCTTCTCTCTTCTCCAAATTATTATTTGAATACAAATATGGTCATGCGTCATTCTCATCCAGACTTTGTCATTTCTAATCTTATCTTGTCATTCTTCTTCAGCGTTCATTCTCAAACTCCCGCTGGATTTCTCTTGTAGCAGGACAGTGGTCCTAATATATTTCCAGCAGGATGTAGTCCAGAGAATGGAAGCATGTATCACCATTTTATTTGTGCCAATGGCCCAACACATCCATCTTCGGTGGAATCTTGCTATTTAATATTTAAAAAATTTCTCAAGCTGTTGTTCACAAATGTTTGGTTGCAGATATAAAATGCCACAGTAATATTACACAAATGTTGAAACTACAAATTTGTTCATTTCAGCTGGGACATAACCTGACAGACTCTGCCTTATGTCGGCTTCCGTTCCACCTCCTGCAGTGCAAAGACAGCCTCTGGGAAGTTATATCTCCTGAGATATATCCACAAACTCTAGCAGAGTGGTTGGATATCGCCCTTGTCTTATCAGTAAGCTTAACTTATATCATATTTTGCAGGAAGTGTTCTCCAAACATGGGTTAAATGGTCACATGCATGGGTTAAAATGGTCTCAAGCATGATTTAAATGATGGTCACACACATGGGTAAATGGTCCAATGCATGGGTTGCTTAGGTTAAATGGTCCCATGTGTGAGTTGCATGGGTTAAATGATCTCAAGCATGGTTTAAATGATGGCCCCACACACAGGTTGAATATTCCCACACATGAGTAAATGGTTGCCTAACACCCCTGCTCTTTGATATACTATACCACACCATCCGTCTTGGAATGGTAAATGGTGTGACAAAATGTGTCAGGCTTCCACAAATGTCCCAACTGCTGCATAAGTGTCTTGTAACCTGACATATTCGTTGTCAGAATGTCTGTCCAATCTTGAGTTGTGTAAAGAAAAGTTAATGACTCATGAAGAACATAGGAACATGATGATAAGGAGAATCATGAAGGCATAGCTACAGAGTGTAGAGAGAGGCTTGCTTTATGAGTAAAAATGTTGCTGTACTATATGCAGGCGGCAGCCATCTCCTCTCCCTCACAGTCTTTACTAACCAGATTAATCCGGTACCCAATTAAGGCTGGGTCGACCTCTGAGCTGTTGCGATCTGAAAAATATTTCCACCTCAACTGGGGAATTAACACAGGATCACTCATATGTGAAATCAGTGTACTAACCACTGTGCTACACTGCCCTCTTGCCTTATTAGTGCTTGTGCCTAGAGGAGATTGCATCCCTGTGAACTCCACCTGAATCCCATAGTAAAATACTTTCTAGCAACTTCCTGAAAGCAAGTGACTAATTGGTTAAACCAAGTACACATGGAAGAAAGGCACGCAGCTGACATCCCATCTTGGTACTGCTCCAGGCAAAGACTCAACATCCTTTAAGGTAGCTCATCTATTCCATCTTGGTACTGCTCCAGGCAGATAAGACTCAACATCCTTGAAGGTATTTCATCTATTCCATCTTGGTACTGCTCCAGGCAGATAAGACTCAACATCCTTGAAGGTAGATCATCTATTCCATCTTGGTACAGCTCCAGGCAGATAAGACTCAACATCCTTGAAGGTATTTCATCTATTCCATCTTGGTACTGCTCCAGGCAGATAAGACTCAACATCCTTGAAGGTAGCTCATCTATTCCATCTTGGTACTGCTCCAGGCAGATAAGACTCAACATCCTTGAAGGTAAATCATCTATTCCATCTTGGTACTGCTCCAGGCAGATAGGACTCAACATCCTTGAAGGTAGCTCATCTATTCCATCTTGGTACTGCTCCAGGCAGATAAGACTCAACATCCTTGAAGGTAAATCATCTATTCCATCTTGGTACTGCTCCAGGCAGATAAGACTCAACATCCTTGAAGGTAGATCATCTATTCCATCTTGGTACTGCTCCAGGCAGATAGGACTCAACATCCTTGAAGGTAGCTCATCTATTCCATCTTGGTACTGCTCCAGGCAGATAAGACTCAACATCCTTGAAGGTAAATCATCTATTCCATCTTGGTACTGCTCCAGGCAGATAAGACTCAACATCCTTGAAGGTAGATCATCTATTCCATCTTGGTACTGCTCCAGGCAGATAAGACTCAACATCCTTGAAGGTAGATCATCTATTCCATCTTGGTACTGCTCCAGGCAGATAAGACTCAACATCCTTGAAGGTAGCTCATCTATTCCATCTTGGTACTGCTCCAGGCAGATAGGACTCAACATCCTTGAAGGTAGATCATCTATTCCATCTTGGTACTGCTCCAGGCAGATAGGACTCAACATCCTTGAAGGTATTTCATCTATTCCATCTTGGTACTGCTCCAGGCAGATAGGACTCAACATCCTTTAAGGTAGCTCATCTATTCCATCTTGGTACTGCTCCAGGCAGATAGGACTCAACATCCTTGAAGGTAGATCATCTATTCCATCTTGGTACTGCTCCAGGCAGATAAGACTCAACATCCTTGAAGGTAGATCATCTATTCCATCTTGGTACTGCTCCAGGCAGATAGGACTCAACATCCTTTAAGGTAGCTCATCTATTCCATCTTGGTACTGCTCCAGGCAGATAGGACTCAACATCCTTGAAGGTAGATCATCTATTCCATCTTGGTACTGCTCCAGGCAGATAAGACTCAACATCCTTGAAGGTAGCTCATCTATTCCATCTTGGTACTGCTCCAGGCAGATAGGACTCAACATCCTTGAAGGTAGATCATCTATTCCATCTTGGTACTGCTCCAGGCAGATAGGACTCAACATCCTTGAAGGTATTTCATCTATTCCATCTTGGTACTGCTCCAGGCAGATAGGACTCAACATCCTTTAAGGTAGCTCATCTATTCCATCTTGGTACTGCTCCAGGCAGATAGGACTCAACATCCTTGAAGGTAGATCATCTATTCCATCTTGGTACTGCTCCAGGCAGATAAGACTCAACATCCTTGAAGGTAGCTCATCTATTCCATCTTGGTACTGCTCCAGGCAGATAGGACTCAACATCCTTGAAGGTAGATCATCTATTCCATCTTGGTACTGCTCCAGGCAGATAGGACTCAACATCCTTGAAGGTATTTCATCTATTCCATCTTGGTACTGCTCCAGGCAGATAGGACTCAACATCCTTTAAGGTAGCTCATCTATTCCATCTTGGTACTGCTCCAGGCAGATAGGACTCAACATCCTTGAAGGTAGATCATCTATTCCATCTTGGTACTGCTCCAGGCAGATAAGACTCAACATCCTTGAAGGTAGATCATCTATTCCATCTTGGTACTGCTCCAGGCAAAGACTCAACATCCTTTAAGGTAGCTCATCTATTCCATCTTGGTACTGCTCCAGGCAAAGACTCAACATCCTTTAAGGTAGCTCATCTATTCCATCTTGGTGCTGCTCCAGGCAAAGACTCAACATCCTTTAAGGTAGCTCATCTATTCCATCTTGGTACTGCTCCAGGCAGATAAGACTCAACATCCTTGAAGGTATTTCATCTATTCCATCTTGGTACTGCTCCAGGCAGATAAGACTCAACATCCTTTAAGGTAGCTCATCTATTCCATCTTGGTACTGCTCCAGGCAGATAAGACTCAACATCCTTGAAGGTAGATCATCTATTCCATCTTGGTACTGCTCCAGGCAAAGACTCAACATCCTTTAAGGTAGCTCATCTATTCCATCTTGGTACTGCTCCAGGCAAAGACTCAACATCCTTTAAGGTAGCTCATCTATTCCATCTTGGTACTGCTCCAGGCAGATAAGACTCAACATCCTTGAAGGTATTTCATCTATTCCATCTTGGTACTGCTCCAGGCAGATAAGACTCAACATCCTTGAAGGTAGATCATCTATTCCATCTTGGTACTGCTCCAGGCAGATAAGACTCAACATCCTTGAAGGTATTTCATCTATTCCATCTTGGTACTGCTCCAGGCAGATAAGACTCAACATCCTTGAAGGTAGCTCATCTATTCCATCTTGGTACTGCTCCAGGCAGATAGGACTCAACATCCTTGAAGGTACTCATCTATTCCATCTTGGTACTGCTCCAGGCAAAGACTCAACATCCTTGAAGGTAGATCATCTATTCCATCTTGGTACTGCTCCAGGCAAAGACTCAACATCCTTGAAGGTACTCATCTATTCCATCTTGGTACTGCTCCAGGCAGATAGGACACAACATCCTTGAAGGTAAATCATCTATTCCATCTTGGTACTGCTCCAGGCAGATAAGACTCAACATCCTTGAAGGTAGATCATCTATTCCATCTTGGTACTGCTCCAGGCAGATAAGACTCAACATCCTTGAAGGTATTTCATCTATTCCATCTTGGTACTGCTCCAGGCAGATAAGACTCAACATCCTTGAAGGTAGCTCATCTATTCCATCTTGGTACTGCTCCAGGCAGATAGGACTCAACATCCTTGAAGGTATTTCATCTATTCCATCTTGGTACTGCTCCAGGCAGATAAGACTCAACATCCTTGAAGGTAAATCATCTATTCCATCTTGGTACTGCTCCAGGCAGATAAGACTCAACATCCTTGAAGGTAAATCATCTATTCCATCTTGGTACTGCTCCAGGCAGATAAGACTCAACATCCTTGAAGGTAGCTCATCTATGAAAAAATAAACTCTGACTACGAATCGTCTTCTGTTTTGCAGATGGAGATACTGGTGTATCAAAGATTAGGAGAGACAACTTTAAAAATAAACATGTTGCTGCCTTGCAGTTTGGTCTGATCAATCTAAGACTAATTGAAACCAGAATCAAAATAAAAGGCTATGGAATCCACCAAAAAGAAACGGTGAAAACTCTGGCTTTTATGACACATAACGATGTGCATATCTCCATAATGTATTATACACTTCTTCTGAGTTTGCTCTCTGTCGACCCAGGAGCCATTGCGATCAGAAAGATATTTCCGCCTCAACTGGGGAATGAACCCAGGACCACTCATAAGCGAAGCCAATACGCTAACCACTGTGCCAAAATGTATGTATGTGCACATAATTGAATCTTCAGATATTACAAAAAGTGATTATTTTTATATTTATATCATTATAATCTCATTTATTTAAGAGTTTGTGTAATATGTGTACAGTATAAAATAGTGAACAGAGTCTGTTGTAAACACTTAATGATAAAAAGATTTTATTTTAGCTAATGGTCCAACACATCTGTGTTTGGTGGAAAAACAATATGACAGCCTAAAAAATACCATAATGAGGGTGGTTATGCTAGAGCAATGGAAAAAATGGTAGGCCAAAAAGTCACTTAAAAATGACACTCACATAAGCAGGAAGATAGCTCAAGATCTGCAGAAGTTTCATAAGGCTGTGATGACTGCTACACCCTGTCCAGGATATGCTACCCGATGATGATGTGGCACTTAATTTTAATTTGTGGTTTGTTTAAACATTACGGGTTTCTTGTCTTAATTTCAGATTTCTCAGGACAATATTCTGTTGAAAGCATCCACAAACGTAATTGAAAGTTATATAAAATCCTCCCCCTCATCAGCCAATAGTGGTGTCAACGAGGAGTTCATTCAAGCTCTGGCAACAATTGACACAATTCTGTCTAAACTACAAGATAAGGAAAAAGCCATGTGGTGGTGCAATTCTACATGTAGTAGCCTTAAGCATGGTATGTTCAATAACTATCCCTATGTATATTAAGTTCTTTCTTAGGAGCCTAACCTACATATTATCCAGGATGTGAAAAGAATAATAGCAAAATATAATATAAATGGGAGAATAAAATTGTGTTCTTCGTGTTTTTAATTGATTATTTCCCTGACATTAAATACTAACGTGGTGGAGTATAACATTGCAGTACCAGCAGATCCTTACTCGCTAGCGTAGTAATTTAACATCATAGTCTGTTCCCCATGTATATCTTTGCATCTAGGAACACTCCTTTAAATGGTAATAACGAATGTATCAAAGCCAGATTATGGCAGCCATTATGTAACTATAAATACTGCGGTAGAGTGACGTCACAAATTATTTTAAAATTGTGGGTCGGCGCAGATTTCTAAAAATTTGTGAAATGAAGACCCTGCTCCTAGGAAATAACTGTATATTATATACCTGCCCCTGGTTATGTTCAGTACCTGCCCCTGGATATATTATATATCTTCTATTAGGAATGTCATAAGCTGGATAGGCTTTTGTTCCGGAGCAAACTTTGCCATGATTTTCTTACAATTTTGAGATACTTTTCAGATAAAATGGTTAATTCCCTCTCAATAATGCAGACATGGGGCTTCAGCAGGCTACCTCTCAGCAGAGATCTTGCGGTGGAATAGCCAACCATACATCTTTCGTCTTTAGTTGCCTCTTAAATAAGCATGGCAGGTTATAGTATTCTTCTTCTGCGTTAATTCTCAAACTCCTGCAGATAACAGGATATACTCCAAAGAACGGAATGCGTTGTGTCATGGATTACAGCATTGCTGCTATATCTGTGCTGTTCGGCCAGATACATCAGACTTCAGCATGACTTTGAGTCACTTTAACCCTATTTGGGATGGGACAGCCAACGTATTTCGCCGTCCGAAATCAAGGACACAATTTGAGCTAAATGTGTCATCCGAATTGTAAACACAGCGCACTAAAGGTTAATAGGAGATCCTAGCAGAAAGTTTTATAGCACTTCCAGTTTTGTTTCTTGGTGGCCAGCTTTTAGCCCTTAGTTTGCCTTGGAGTGGACATGCCTGCAGGATGCGTGCTGGAATCTGGGACCCTTTAGATGTGGACAATACACATATAACCTCCATTACCCAGGGTAGAAAACAAAAATTCAAACTTCACACTCTCAGAATTCACTGGTGAAATACCTGTAATTAGCCATATTTTGTACGTTTTCTTTTACAACAATGGTTTCCCGAATTTTTTAATATTTATTTTGGTGGCAACACTGCTTTTTAAATGCATTACCAGTACTTTCATTACTCCCTGTGATTGTTAATTTGTCTTCATACCGAACTTAGAAATTATTTTTGTCCATGTGCATTGACAGCGTAAGTACATGCATCTGTCTGTAAGTTAAATAATAAAATATGTATAGCCTTTCCGCCAAAGACGGATTTGTCCGACCATTGGCGCAAGTAAAACGGCGACACAATGCATTTCCATTTTCTGGATTATATCCTGCTGGAAATCTAATTGGACCATTGTCCTGCTATAAGAGAGATCCAGTGGGAGTTTGTGAATGAACGCTGATGAAGAAGAAGAAGTATAGCCTAATCCAATCTCTTAGGCTTATGCTTCTTTGTATAATACTTTAATAATTCATATATCTAGTTTAAAATTATTCCTGGCATATAGTTTATAGAGGTACAGAAAACCTGCTGCCAGAAAAGACCAAACAACAAATACATCATTGTGTGTTTGTTCTCTAATACAATGCTGATAATAAAGCATCACACTTTATTTATGCAGATAAATAAGGAAATATAGATAGAAGTATTAGTAGGCAGATAGAAATATTATATATTAGTTCTATGATGAAATATATATTATTGTATATTAGGGCCTAAATCAGATTTGTGTATTTATTGGCAGTGTAATTGGCATGACATTTACACTGAGCAACAAGTAGGGGCTAAACCTACATAAACAGCTATAAATCTTCAAAAGACAAGATAGAAATACGCCACAAAGTTAATAAGGTTTTCTTTTTAAAATAAACCGTCTACACCCAGCGACAAGGCCGCAGATGGAGGGGGGGGATGTCACACCCACCTCCCCTTTTCACTTTAGCAAATCAGAATATGAATTTGTGTAGGCTACTATTGTTTGACTTGGTCAAAAAGCTGGCAAATACACACCCTCGCCCTGCGATTTTTCTCTCGAAAGACCTTTTTTTTAACCCCATCCCACCATTGCAGGAGACATATCTTTGGTCAATATTGTGTACGCTTTTTATAGATTCTGTAAGGTTGGTTTTTTTTAATTCACGCACAGTTTTTAGTCTCAACTGGTTGAGAGGTATGAGAATTCAAATAGTAACTGCTTCTCATAGACATGCACAAGCACACTGCATTTATGCAATATTTGATTTGGGATCAACTTTCAATACTGTGTTTACATAATATATAATAATATATATAACTATAATATATATTGCATTTCTTTGATTAGCTGGAGAAAGGACAATTGCCCTTCAGGACAGTGTCCGTCATGCCAAGAAGTGGTGGAACTCTGCAATTGAGGTCAGTAATATCTAATCACATGTGATCTTTGTGTGGTTTGAAATGAAGATGTGAGTTCTGGAACACATAATGCTGTTTCTACACTGATGCTTAGATCTTAGATCTTCCTGTTTAACACTTTGTTGATCAACAACCCTAAGCATACTTATCTCCCACTACCAAGGGTGTTTCCAACAGTTCCCAACAAAAGTCTGAACAATATCGGTGCTGTTTTGAACAATTTGTAAATAGAGTTTTGAAATGTTCAATGTGTCATAATGAATATGTGAATTGTCTGAAGACATTTTAAACCTCCAGATTTATTTCAAGAGCTAAATCATATTTATTATCAAGTGTCAACTCTATAATGGAGATTGACTGCAACAGTCCTCTACCTCTTGTTTTGGTGGTGCACTCTGCTATATCTGTCCATCTTGTGGTATTTCCCTCCCACTTTTATCTCTGCCTACCTATTACTCTCTTTCCCTCTACTTTACCCTCAAGTAAAGTCTTCAGCAAGGTCTGTACAATTACTGTTTTATCCATCCAGAGTAGCATGTTTTTTCTTAAATCAGTACACACCACTGAGAGTTGGAAGACTTCTGGGTATGAAATAAAGCTCAGGGAAACCTCCCCATTACACTGAATGATACAAGACCTCTATTGCTCATAATCTCCTGTAGCTCATTGTGTTAAGAATAGAAACATATCATCCTTGCTCATTCACTGATACAAAAGAACTTTGAAAGAATCTGTTTATTGAAACAAGAAGCTGTCCAGCTGAAAAGATAGGTCACTATGCCACATGCTAATAACTCCACAAAGTTTCATATTTTTTCCCGAAGCGAACCAACACAATAACATCCACTTTCATTTTGTGATAATGCAATTTAATTTTGTTCAGCCTCAGCGAAACATCCACTTTATTTTGTGTTAATAAAGCTAACTTTTTTTTCAGCCTCAGGAAAAGGAGAGGGCAAAGAAATCTGTGGATAAGTTCTTTAAAACGTCACAACTTCATTCTACACGCTGGGCACTGTGTCGTGCAGGTTTGGATAAAGAAAGGGAGTTAACAAAGTTAAGTACTCAGCCGAATGATCTTATACAGCAGCTATACTGTCTCCCTTGTGTGTTAGAGGATCATGAAGATCAAAAGGGTGAGTCGTATTTGTGTGTGTGTGTGTGTGTGTTAATATATCTGGTCAAGTGTAATATGGAAAGTTGACTGCGAAGATTCTAGAGTTTTCTCTCAATTTGATGATAGCTGTGAGGGTGATAGTTGTAATAGCAATGATTTTTATGATCGCTATGATGAAGATGGCTATAGTGGTTAATTTTATAGTTGTAAATCTCCATCGAGGCCATCACCTTGAAGTGGAAATGGTGCTTAGTTCAGCCATCAGGACTGGAAACTAAGACTGGTTAAGTAGGGTGCTGAAGACGGAGGCAACCAGTCAAAAGGCGCACAATTAATCAGGATGTCACATAGAAAACAGAATGGGAACAAGTCTATATCATATAATAGTTATGGTGCCTGGCCTGTGATGAACATTCAGGCAGGGATGGTGCTTGGCCCTATACCTCGAAAGGACCCAACTCCAATTTCTGGAGGTACTTCTCAATTGCCCTGAGGAGCCAGGAGGCAAGGTAATAGAGCTACTGGCCAAACAAACCAATGACCAATAATAATAATGCGCTGGAATGCTGAGAGTATCAACAGCAAAAGAGATGGATACAGTAAAAAATTGGAGCTTGAAAATATCCTATGTGAAAACAAGTTAATGTATGCTGTATTCAAGAAACACACCTCAGCAGCGATATATCCTTTAAAATCAGAGGCTACCAGTACTACCGATCAGACTGAAAGGGTGGTATTCTGACACTTGTTAAAAATAATATCAATGCATGTCAGCTGGAAGTGTATATGGAGGGGGCAGAATGCCACATGCTCCACCTAAAAACAGAAGTGCAGAATTCCATCTCCTGAACTACTGCTCAAATGATAGACCATTAGCACTAGACACAATCCCAGAAAAAGAGCGACATGGTGTGTGGTGACCAACAGCCTTCTCAGAGCTGGGGCTACGATAACCATGGACAAAAGACGTGAGGAACTTAAGCTGGCAGGATGAAAATAAGCTCATACTTATTAACCAGCCAGCAGACCCACCACCTCTATACCAGACCTGGCATTTCACTCACCAGGCCTGGAATGTAACATCATGCAGGTCGTTGGAAAGCAGCTTGGAGGTAGTGACCACAGATCAGTATGTTTGGAAATCCACAATGAATTTATCAAGGACAGCAGCACATTCACTAGATGGAACTATAAGAGGGCAGACTGGAAAATGTACCAGCATTTAACTAGTTCTAGCTAAGGACATGAACTTGGACAAAGACATCAATAGAGCAGTGAGTAAATTTAATAGATGTATACTACATGCTGCTAGTAAAACCATACCCAGGGGGGCACGCAAAAACTACAAACTCTATTGGAATTATGAACTAGTGAAATTGCAGAATGAGATTGAAACATCTAGACAGCAAGCAGAGAACAGACCTAGCCAAGAGCACCACAACAAATATCAGCAAAAAAATGCTAAATTTCCAAGAGCAAAGTTACAAGCCAGATGGAGCAGTTGGCAAGAAAAAACAGAATCACTGAACCTTGAGAGAGACACTGGAAAATAATGGAAACTGGTAAAACAACTAAATGATAAAGGTACAGGGAGAAATACAAGGATCACACTTTATAAAGATAGAAACATTGTAACAGGTAAACATGCAGCTGATTACTTCGCAGAAAACAACATCAAAGTTAGCCCAGAAAAACAACAGGAGGTTCCAAATAAAAACAAGACGAACCTATACCTGAAGTCATGGAGGCACCAATCACATTGAAAGAACAGGAGCGTGCAATATCCAAATTGAAAATGAAAAATTCCCCAGGAGCTGATGTAGTGCCCAATGAAATGATTAAAAACCTGGAAACTGCAGCAAGAGCAAAGCTTCTGCAGATCTTCAACACATTCTGAACCACAGGTAATGTTCTGCAAGCATGGTGGAAAGCAATAATGATACCACTCCTCAAATCAGGAACAGATGGCAACACAGTCTCCAGTTACAGGCCAATCAGCCTCATAAGCTGTCTATGCAAAACAGTTATCATTGTGAACGATTATCAATCTTAGGATGCAGTGGTACCTTGAAAGTGAAAACCTTCTGATATCACAGCAAGCAGGCTTCAGACAGTGCTACTCTACAGAAGATCAGGCAACATACCTCTCCCAAGAGATTGAGGATGCCTTCCAAGATAAGAAACTGGTACTAGCAGCATGAATAGACCTCAGGAAAGCATTTGACAAGGTTTGGAAAGAAGGAATCTTAAAGAAATTTTGAAACTGCAGGGTTAAAATAAGAATGTACAAATGGGTAAAAGAATATCTGCATAATAGAAGAGCCAGGGTACATTTAGATGGTTGCAAGAGCAAGAAAGTCCTACTGCGTCATGGAGTTCCCCAGGGAGTTGTCCTGTCACCCACACTTTTCTTGGAGCAATTGATGGGTTTTGATGCACCAAAACCGTGTCTTAGACAATTGTCTTGTAAGGAAGGCATTGTCTAGGTTTTGGTTGTTTTTTTACAGTTTTTTATACTGTTCTGTTGTCTTAGTTAGTTTTTGTTTCTTGATAAAGGTCCCAATAGGACTGACACGATAATTGTCTCTGTTCTGTTTTATTGTTATTTCTGATTATTTTATATTGATAGTTATCTTCATTAACCTGTGTACCTAACTTTGTATTTACCTCTTATTTGTCTGGTTACTGCCGCACTTTCCATTTTGTGGGACATTCTCTGTTATTTTGGTTATTTTTACGAGGTATCCATATAACAGATTTTTTGGCAGACGATGATCTTTCATGCCTACTGATGATGATCTCTGTCCTACCCAGGGTCTTTGTGCCTTCATCAATATTGTGTGTATATTTACAGATTTAGATTTCATCAGTGCTTCACTCGCAACTATCACTTTATCAACAAAAAATGAATACTAAAACATGTTTTTTTATCTTAAATGAACACAACAACTTGTTCAAAACAGACTAGCTATCATTTTTTTTATCTTTTCTACCTCTTATATGCAGATATAAATACTCTCTGTGATGAAATTGCTGATCTGCATGAGGTAAATCTATTAGACATTCGGATGCTCTTGCTGGACAAGTGGCTGATTGGTACATCTGTATTTGATTCAGATCAGGTAAATGGTTGTCATATGTTCAAAATGTTTAATATAGGAATTTGTTGTCAAACTTCTTCCAAGTTGCTGGAAAATGGAATGCTTCACATTGTGGGTTATAGCTTGGTTGTGCCTTGTGAACCAAATTAAGGAAATTAACACTCTTGCTGCTAAGCTTTTTAATCCAAGTTTTTTCGTTGCTATGTAATTTTTTAGTTATGAGTTTTGGGAGTGATTATCTTAATTAATTCAAAATTCAACCAAAAACGTTCGGGTTTTGAAACTTTCAGAGGACATTCAGACAAGAATACGCTTTTTACAAATGGTTATCTTAAGCTTATATTTGAAAAAAGTTTCTTTTCCAATTATTCTTTGACTGATTTTGTCAAACATTGACAGTAACACACGCCCATTTTTTAAGTAGGTGTCCATCACTCACTCCTGAATCTGTAGAACTATCGTGGGTTCAATACAAGGAGAAGTGCCTACATTTTAACGTAACCAATTCCTACATTATTTAACAAAACAAAATATCAATAAACACTCTTTTTGTGATCACATCTGGAAAAATTGTTGGTATGCATCTTTATTTGTGTAACTTTAATTTTATTGTTGTAGTTTCTCCCTTTGTTCAGTTTCTTCACCTTCCTTGCCGTCTGCTTCTTTATTACCAGTGATCTTACAATGTGAGAGTACCCACTGGGTACATATTAGTGATGAAAGACTGATATATATATGTATATATATATATATATATGTGTGTGTGTGTGTGTGTGCGTGCATGGTTTTTTTTGTTGACAATAGCCTGCAAGCTGTTCTCTGTGACAATAAGTATCACTAAAACTATGGTGATGTGTCAGGGATATACAGTACCACCAAACATCATCTTAAACAACAGCCATATAAAGCAAGTCGACAACTTTTGCTACCTAGGATCCACAATTACACCCATACTTTACTTGGACAATGAAATAAATGTGCATATAGGGAAAGTGGCTACCATTTTTGACAGACTATCAAAGTGAGTTTGGAAAAAAAAACTGTAAAAGATACAGATCTATCAGACATGCGTGCGAAGTACACTATACTACGGATCTGAAACATGGACTACATACACCAAACATGAGAGGAGACTTAACAACTTTTATCTAAGATGTCTCCGCATGATCTTAAACATTAAATGGCATGACAAAATCACAAACATAGAAATGTGGCGTCGCACTTAGTTACCATCTGCCATGGAAACACTCGATATAGATTACATTGGCTGGATCACATCCACAGAATGCCAAACTGCTGCATCCCAAAACAAGTACTATTTGGGGAACTGGATGAAGACCATAGAGCCCTCGGTAGACCAATACTAAAGTATAGAGACATCTGTCAATCTTCAATGAAAGGCTTCCACATAGAATCCAAAAACTGGGAAAACACGGCAGAAACTCGGGATGTCTGGAGGCAGAATCTGCGTGTGGGAGCAGCATTGTTCAGTAATAATATATTTAAAGATATGGAAGAAAAAAAGAGAAAGACGCAAAAAAAAATATGTTGCTGTGATATGATCGCTTGAAAAGTCCTGAGAAAATATTCAACAGATTGCGTCTTCTTATTGCTAAATGACCGTCTGCAAAACGCAAAAGGCCATACATCTACATATGTGTGTGTCTATATATATATATATATATATATATATATATATATATATATATATATATATATATATTGATAGTGTATTCTATTCAGGCTGTAGCCATCAACCCAGCATTTTTTGGCTATGTTGATTTTCTAGGCAATAGAAATATGTTCAGTAGTCTGCCATTGCTTTCTGAATGGCCTGGATACACAATTGACTGGCGGGGATCGAACTCTGTACCTTGTCTGTCACAGACGTGTTCTATACCACTCTGCCAATGAGCTGGACATATCTCTCTCTCTGTGTGTGTGTGTTTTTTGTGTGTTTGTTTTGCATTATATCATATATATGTATATATACTATGATAATGCATTTCCGTTCTCTGAATTGCATTCTGTTAGAAATCTATTAGGACTATTGTCCTGCTATAAAGATAAATTCACAGGAGCTTGAGAATGAAGACTTAATAAATTAATTAATATATGTACACACCAACCAAAAAAAATATGAAAGCGAAACAATTTAGTTTTCTGTAGCTATTTCATTTATTATCACCTACACAGACCTTGACATTTGATGTTTTCCCGGAAGACAACAGTGTCAATGAGCTGGATAGTCTTACAAGGTAAGTCATATTTACTCCATTGTTATTGTTATGATATTGTTATAACATACTGGGCAAATCCATATTTGCTTTGTTTTCCTCAGCTGATGTAAAAGGGTATGTATACTGATAGTACTCATTGTTTCTGTGTGAAGCACAACTTCTCAGTTTTTTTAGCAGATGAATTGTTATATGAATCAGATGATATGCCAAGCTTGTCCTTACCTTGATCAGCACTACATGAATACTGACAGTGTTTCTGAACCCTGCTATGAAACTGATTAGATATGTGTGATTATTATTATTTTCTACAGATCCATCGATATATGTGTTTGTTGAGGATAGATAATGATGTTTCTCGCAGACATATTGCACACATATTCTTTGTGTCTATTTATAGCATTTAATAGTATAATATGAAAGAGACAAATTGAGAGCTACTTAACACTAATTCTTCTTCTGTGTTCATTCTAACTCCCACTGGATTTCTCTTGTATCAGGACAATGGTCCTACAAGATTTCCAGTTGGATGTAGTCCTGAGAATGGAAATATGTTTTATTTACGCCAATGGCCCAACACATCCATCTTCAGCTGACACTGATTTTAACATTGCATGCGAGTCTCAAACAATAAATAACCAGGATAGTGAAAAATTAGAGGCAGAAGAGATGATGTTCTGTAAACAATGTTGAGAATACCATAGACAGTTAGAAAAACTGGTATGGCATCATCATGCGGTACCAGACGTATTGCAGAGGGGATGTTTGGATATTGCAACGTCCATTTTTTTTTCTTCTTTGATATTCCTTTCCCAAGTGGAGGCATCATGCAAAAGTAACAGTAGATGATATGATCAGTGGGCTCTCTCCAAATCATTGGAACTACAAATGGCATAGCTTGCCTTTCTCCAGTCAACCACAGTTTAAGATGTGCAGCACATGTATTGCAACATATGTGTGGTTCCCAACTCTTATCTTGATCTCCTATCCTGCAGCCAAAATACAAGTTGTACGCTTTCTTAATCACTTTAGACATATTCTGTCTTTGTGATGGAAAAGTCACTTCGCCACATATATATAACAGAAATTATTCTCAATGTTGACACATGTCCTGTGCATTTCTAACAAAGATCATTATTGAGGTGGAAAAATGCGATACAAATAACGAAATTTCATCAGAGATAAAATATTTATACACAAAAGTCATGTAATACCAGGTAGGGTTGCATCATATGCTTCTAGTTATTTTTATTGGTAAGAATGAATAATTCAGTCTACTACAGCTGTTGCATCACATATATATATATATAAGTTGCAAATATACGAGGGGGAGTCAATAAGTAAGTCACAAATTGATGTTGGATGGCAGGAAAATGCAGTAGGTGGTTTCTAAAGCTGTTTATAGTTGATATCATCATAGAACTTTATGTTTATGTTCGCTAGATGGCGCTAGCTGTACCTTGCGCATGCGCAGCACAAAAAACAAAATGGCTACTGTACTTACAGAGTGTACAATCAATGAACAACGTGCTGTTGTGCGTTTTTTATGGGCAAAAGGACTGCCTGCAAAAGACATTCATAAAGAAATGCTTCCTGTTTATGCTGACAATTGTTTGTCCCGTAAAGCGGTGCACAGCTGGGTAAAAAAATTTTCTCAAGGACGCTCTAAAATTGTTGACGAAATCCGATCTGGTCGTGCTGTTGAAATTGCAACAGACGCATCTGTGCAGCGGGTTGAGGAGATGATTCGAGGTGACAGACGAGTAACGATAGACGCTGTAGCAGCTGCAATAGGGTGCTCACATGGTTCAGCATACAGCATCATGCATGACCGATTGAAATTTAAGAAAGTGTGTTCAAGGTGGGTGCCCAGACAATTGACGGACGAACACAAAATGAACCGATTAGGCTTGTCATTGGAGCATCTCTGTCAATACGCAAATGAAGGAGAAGACATGATGAACAGGATTATTACTGGGGACGAATCATGGGTGCATCACTACCAGCCTGAATCAAAGCGTGCTTCAATGCAATGGAAACATCCTTCTTCGCCTTGTGTCCAAAAATTCAAGGTTACACCATCAGCAGGGAAGGTTATGCTGACAGTGTTCTGGGATTGTCAAGGAGTGCTTTTAACCAATTTCAAAAAGAAAGGTGACAATGTGAATTCTGAATCATACTGTGAAGTTCTATCAGTGCTTCGGGATGCAATTCGAAGAAAACGTCCAGGGCTGCTGACTAGAGGAGTGCTACTCCTTCATGACAATGCTAGACCACATACGGCTCGATTAACTCAGGAGAAAATAAAAAATCTTGGTTGGAAAATTCTGGAACATCCTCCTTACAGCCCCGATTTAGCCCCTAGTGATTTTCACCTTTTTGGTCCACTAAAAACCCACCTTGGCGGGAAGCATTTCGCGACTGACGCAGAAGTTGAATGTGAAGTGAAAATGTGGCTTAAAAAGCAGAGCACGCAGTTCTACGCAGCAGGTTTGGGAGGACTCATAAAACGATGGGATAAATGCATCAATGTTGGTGGAAATTATGTTGAGAAGTAAAGGGATAATGTATGTGTAAAAATAAACAGTTTTCAGATTTTTATCATCTTCAGTTTTTTTCTAAAGAGCCATTTGTGACTTACTTATTGACTCCCCCTCGTATATATATATATTTTTTTAAAAGACTAATGGAAATGAACAATTTTAAAATCTATTTCGTTTTCAGCACCCCAAAATTAGTTAAGATCAACATTTTTCATTACTGGTTACAATTTTGATGTTGACTAGTGTTTTTAATGGATGAAACTCATTTTCCTCTGGTTTTTCTCTTACATTTCCCAGTGGCAATATATGGATGTGAGACTTGGACTTTAAACACGAAGGTATCCAAAAGAATAAATTCATTTAAAATGAAGTGCTACAAAGATCCTACGAATAAAATGGACAAAGAAGAATATTGAAATTACTAAAATAAATGAAAAGTCATCATCATCAAATGCCATGCCGGCTGGCATAGGTGATCATGGCTCTCCACAACTGTCTATCTCCAGTTTTATGTATCAAGAACATTGTTGTTTTCCTGTCATGCCAGGTTGTCAATCTGTATAATATTGTCTCACGTTGTCACCCTCTGTCTCTATTGCATTCAATCTTACCTGTTGTGACTATTTTCTCCAAATCTCCTTGTCTCATGAAGTGGCCAAAAAATATGAAGATTTGTCTTTTTCTTATATTATTGATTCTGGTCCGTTTCACATTTGACTCTTTCACTACCTCCACATTAGTTTTTCTGGCAGTACATGGTATTCTCAGAATTCTTCTGTAGAACCACATCTCTATTGCCTCTAATTTCCCACTTTCCAGTTTGTTTATTGTCCAAGACTCACATCCATGTTTTAGTATAGAAGTTATATAGCACTGCAGAACTCTCTCACTTCTAATGACAAGGTCATATTACACAATATACTTTTCATTTTTCTGAATGCTGTATTTTGCCCGCGCTATTGTGCTTCTTATTTCTGTTGAACTTCTTCCATCTGCTGTAATCGTTGTATCTAAATATTTGAATTTGTAGACCTGTTTTATTACTATATTATTCTCTTTGATCTTGCAAGGTATGGTGTTTTGTTTCTTTGAAATAACCATTACTTCTGTTTTCTTTATATTTAGGAAGATGCCTTTCTCTTTACTTCCTGTGACTACTACATTAATAAAATCTTGAAGTGTGGCTTCTAAATACCATCTTAAGAAGAAAGCTACAGTATTTTGGACACTTAAAGCTACATGATGGTATTGAAAGGCTGATTCTGGAGGGCAGAATGCCAATCGAGAGAAGGGGAACACCAACAAGATGATGGACCAGCGACATCGAAGAATGTATTCATGTCTCTGGCCAATCCAAGCCTCCTTGCCTGGGACAGAGGCGTTCGGGGTGTCCATGATGAAGAAAACATTCTGAAAAGAATATGTGATTTGATATATAATGTAGTTTTAAATATCAATGTGGAAATATTCTATAAAAATAAATACATAAAATTTACATACGTTGAAAGGTATGCCAGATAATCACACAATTTTCTGTCATGTTTTTTTTTCAGAGCCTTATACGTGATGAAATCTAGAGACAGGGTTGCCCTTCTAAATCATGTGGCTAGTATTGCTAGAGTGGTAGGTATTATATGGCTAGTATTGCTAAAGTAGTGTGTATCATGTGGCTGATATTGTTAAAGTGGTATGTATCATATGGCTAGTATTGCTGGAGTGATATGTATCATGTGACTGGTATTGCTGGAGTGGTATGTATCATGCATTGTGGCTGGTATTGCTAGAGTGGTATGTATCATGTGGCTAGTGGTAGAGTGGTATGTATCATGTGGCTAGTACTGCTAGAGTGGTATGTTTTGTTTGGCTAGAATCGCTAGAGTTGTATGTATCATGTGGCTGGTATTGCTTGAGTGGTATGTATCGTGTTGTTAGTATTGCTAGAATGGTATATATCATGTAGCTAGTATTGCTAGAGTGGTATGTATCATTGGTATGTGTACATCCATTGCTTCTCATACTTAAGTAAAGAATGACATTATAAATAAATCTATTTGAATGTTGTCCTCACTTTCATCCATGTGATACTGGAGCCTGAAAGATCAGTAAAAAAAACCGATATAACTGTAGCCTGTCATACATTTAGTAAGAGATAACTAAGGAGGATTGGGCATGTGGTTTGATATCTCATCCTGTATAAGTCAGAGACCCAGAAAATACCATGCCAAAGTTATATGTTTCTGACCAAAAGGTGCAGATCTTGCAGCATTAAAAAGTTATCATCCTATAGAGATCTTATATGTGAATGCCTGTATGTTTTTATATATATATATCGCTTTGGTGGTGCACTCTACTAGACTATGCTGTCTATCTCATATTTCTCTTTCATATGTATCTCTGCCTACCTCTTGCTCACCGTCCATCAACTCAACTACCCTCAAGTAAGGTCTTTAACAAGATGTGGTGTCATATATGCCAGAACCCAGACCCCGGAACACATACTTCAGGACTGCCCAACATACAAAGAAGAGAGACAGTAGACCTGGCCAGAGGATACAGACTTGAGGCAAAAGCTATGGGGCAGCCGCTCTGACCTGGAGAAGACAGTGGACTTCGTCTTGACAACAGGCCTGACAATATAGCATGAATGCAGAAGAAGAAGATATATGCCCAAAAACTTTTTAATGTGTATTTCTTTGAATAGTTCTTTTTTCTTCTGTAGTGTTATCAAAACCTCTTGGTTTGTTTCCTTCTCTTACCATGACTTTCTTCATATACAATAAGTATTTGTTTTCTCTTGCTGGATCTCTCTTGTAGTAGGGCAATCGTCCTACCAGATTTCCAGAAGCCTGTAATCCAGAGATGTATTGTGTTGCTGTTTTATTTGTATAAATGGTCTGACACATCCAACTTTAGCTGTTTTCATATCTATAATATAATAGCCATATTCCGTTATTCTCTCGAGAACACTCTATATTCCATGGAATTCCATGCGACATCTAATCAAAATGTCCCCTCACGACTCAAAACAGACGTCATTGTTGTATACAAATGTTATTGTGAAGCGCTATTGTCAGTCTGATCGACATCGCTATAATGAACTAACATCAATGGTTTTCATTGACGAAGTTGGCCAATATTGCAGACAAGCTATAAACCATGACACACCGCTTTCAGTTTTCTGGACTACATCCTGCTAATCATGCAGAAGTTTGAGAATAAACACAGAAGGGGAAGAATGAGATAAAGATGTATGTACGGCCTTAATTAAACATTTTCCAGTGGCTACAATTGTTGACAAAAAATGTAGCAGAAGACTGAGTTGCTTCAAAGTTTTCACTATGCACAGGTGCAAAGACTTCTCAAATGCTCCCAAAGAACAGGCTAGAATACAAAAAACACAATGTTGTTCCAAATCGACAACATGGTAAAGTCCTGTGAGCTGTTCTCAATGACAATAAGTATCATAAAAACCGTGGTAATGCATCATGGGTCTATAATACCAATAAACATCACCTTAAGCAGTAATCATATAAAGGAGTAGAAAACATTTGTTACCTAGGATCTTCAATTACTTCCTCCCTTTCCCTGGACAATGAAGTTAAACGCACCCATATGGAAAGCGGTTACCATTTTTGGCAGACTGTCAAAACGAGCTTGAAAAAGCTAAAACTGAAAACAAAGTTACAGATCTATCACACATGTGTGCTGAGCACACTATACTATGTATGTGAGTCGTGGGCTACCTACACAAGAGGAAAGTAAACACCTTTCACCAAAGTTTCTCCGCAAAATCTTAAACATCAAATGGCATAACAAAATCACCAACATGGAAGTGTTACGTCACACTCAACTACCATGGAAACACTTAATAGAAATAGATATAGATTGCACAGGCTAGGTCACGTCCACAGAATGCCAAACTGCCGCATCCCAGAAGAATTATTCAGAGAACTCGCTGAAGGCTAGCGTGCTCGCGGTAAACCACTGCTGAGGTATAATGGCATCTGTAAATTCTCAATGGAAGACTTTCATAGACCCCAAATTCTGGGAAAGCATGGCCAATACTCAGGCTGTCTGGAGGCATAACCTGCATGCGGGGCAACTTTGTTTAGAACCTATATGTTTGAAAAGATGGATGAAAAAAAGAGAAAGATGCAAACAAAAATCTTCTGTTGCTGTGACATGATCGTTTGAAAAGTCTCCATTCCAGAGAAAATTCTCTACGGATTGCTTCTTTTATTTGCTTAATAAACATCTACAAGACGCAATAGACCATACATTTATGTCAGATTTTATTAGTATTGACAATGTATTCCTTCAATTGTTTTGTGAGCATTCATTGCTTCACTCATGTATGTTGTTTTTCCAACATTTCTATCATTTCATCCCAGATTTTTTTCTTTCTTCTTTCATCTGTTCCTGCTGAATCTGCTTGTTATAATTACTGAAGACTTTTCTTTTAAAGTATTTGTCTACTCTGGTAGAGTTTGATAGTGAACTCACCTCGCAAACCCAACTCGTTGAATTAGTTCATGCTTGGAACACTAACCACCCACATTGTACTGGTAATAGCAATTTCTTAAATAGGATAACCTTCAATTTTTTATTTGTAAAGAATGCATATAGTATCTATAGAACAATCTGTATATTCTAACAGGCAGATGAATCAGTCAGCCCTAGAACACACAAGACAGCTCTATATTGTGTGCTAAAGATTGGCACTAATCAGGAAATCGAAAATCTTTTTAGCAAGGCAAACTAATCAAGTGTTTGTCAACATTTAGTTGAATACTGGACAGAAAGACCCAGAAGAATGTCCAAGGTGACTTCAACACAAGTTCTGTGACTCACAAACATGATGATGATAATAAGGTTACTATTTGACCTCACAAAGATAACAAATTGATTGATTTTGTTGTTCATTTTTACCTATTGACTCATATGTAGAATGAATATATTTACCTTGCACAGTTCATTTTTACTATTGATTCATATATAATGAACATATTTTCTGTGGATAGTTCATGTTTACGTGTGTATATATATATATATATATATATATATATATATATATATATACACACGTATATATAATGAACTATATAATAAGCAAATCACAGTTGTTTTTTCTTCAAAGAATAACTGGTGCTTGCATAATGACATGTGGTATTTGCGCGATATTGCAAGTTAAAAAGTGCTCATGAGCATATCTCTACAACTTTACAGCTAACGATAATGAGTTCTCTTTACAATTCAAACTTTATTTATAGAAACCGGAGCAAAGAGTCTCACTATCTACGCTTATTTGAAAAGAAATGGGGAACGGGTGTAATGAACAAGGTTATATGGCCACTTTTTACATTGATTGTTATTTCCTATTACATGTTAGTGATCACCAGAAATGTCACATATGGGTTTTTTTAATTGTGGCAATTCCAACATGTGACCATTCTATGTGACGTTTATATTTAAATGTAAATTGTTAAATTTTAAATGTTTTGTTCTACATAAATACTTTTATACAGAAACAATACATGCTGTATGCTTTTATGCAGATCAGTTTGCTGCACTCCTACTTTAGTTAGCTGTGTTTTAAAGTATTCTTTGTAAATTTCAAAATTTTATCAAATGAACATTTGTCAATTTTCTACAAAAAAACTAATTAATATTAAAGCCTATAAATGTATTGTCCGGCTCTGTAGCAGTGTGGTACAGAACTCATCTGTGACGGCGACCAAGGTACCAGATTCAATTCACGCCACAGGCAATTGTGCATCTGAACCATTCAGAAAACAAAGGCACACTACTAAATATATTTAAATTGCCTGTTGCTGTCAACAGTGCTGTTTTTATAGATCAATTCAATTGTCAAAAATATATGTTACTTCAACAGTTGTTATCTATACGAAGACTGTACTCAAGCATAGGAGTGACTAGTGGTAGTTCAATAGACAGTGTTGATATTTTGAATACAATTATGGAGTTATACCAGTTGGAAAATATGAGATGCATTTCTACTATCATGTCTTTGACTAGAATGCAAGACCTGGAAGTGAAGCATGGTGTTGCAAAAAACGAGCGGCATATAGGAATCAAAAGAAGAGTCATCAACCAACACCTCACAGGAACAGTCAGTTACAGAAGGACATGCTGAATATGAGATCAGAGCACCTATGGACAAAAGAGATCTCAGCTAAAGAATAGATAGAATACAAATCACATATTTACGGGGGGGGGGGGGGGAGAAAGGAATGTCCAAAGTGAATTTGTGAGACTTTTTTATATGTCATGAAGATAAGAAATTCTGGGTCAGTGTAGTTTTGGGTATGTTACTTATATTTACGATTTACTTGAGACCTGTTTGGGGGTTGGGTTACGGTATGGGAAATCCTACAAATAATTTATTTTCCTGCGTTTCTTCTAAAATGTACAGACTAGTAGGATGTAGTCCAAATAAAGGAATACGATGTTTATGGGTTACAGCTTGGCTGTGACATATGCTCATTTTGGCCTGAAACATCCAACTTCGGCATGGCTTCTGGATCACTTTTACCCTCTATGGGATGTGACCAACCCTAACACCTCCTTATTCGCATCTTGCAACATGAGTGGCAGGTAACAGTGTCACTATTATTTGTTTCTCTTTTGGGCCCTGGTAACACACTGGTGGTAGTGCCAAATTTATACTACTACACACATTTAAATTTTAAACTAGTTGTGTTATGTGTATGGTTATACATATGTCATGAGTTATATTGTTCTATCTTCACACTTGGCAGATTATAAATTCGCATCATGTCATAACCACCAGATCTGATTTTAGCTTTCTCCACGCTAAGTTAAAACATTTCCGCTAAACTTTTGGTATGGTTCATTGAATTCTGCAATGAATGATACAAATTTCTTTAAAGCAACATAAAGAACTATAGGTAAAATTCACAGAGCATCCTTACATAAGCAAAAACCCGTCGTAGTATGACTGTGCTCATATACTTAAAAAATGTGAAAGGCTACTTGAATTAGTTCAACACTATCCCAAAGGATCGTGTGTGTGGCAGCTGGGTTCTTGTCCTGGGTACAAAGAAATGGACCACTTTCTATTTACCAGGCATATCATAAGAGACGACTAAGAAGAGTTAAGAAATAGGTTGGACAACCTGTCACCTGTGAAAATAATTATCATTGTCACTGCATATATATTGTTTCGATTTTTACTTTTGTCTTCTGTCAAATGGTTCCCATGGATGAAGAAAAGATGTCGGCCAGCATACATTTCATCTTTGTCCTTCCGTTGTAGACCTCTAGGTGGCAGAGAGTGCTAGATGTACCATCACTGCATATAGATTAACAGATATAACAGAAGAATAATGAACTAATTGTGTTATCCTATTAACCAAATTTTCATGGATGCCAAAAGACAAGTCACCATTGCATTAGTGGAATCTATCAAGCTCAAAGTTTTTAGAACAAATTTCCCTTTTTAACAATTTTTCAAAATCCCCAATTCTAAAATATTTTTTTTTTACTGTATGTAGGGAATTTTGCAATATCTGGTGGCACCCACCTCCTCTCCAGTTATTCTTACAATGGGATTACATAGATGTGCTTTCTCTTGCAATTCGCTGATGATATTAATCTTATAGCTGGGTCAGAACAAGAACTACATGAGTTAACAGCAAAGCTGAAAAAATTACCAGCAAATAAGGAATAGAAATCAACACAGAAAATAGCAAGATATTCGTTATCAGTAGAGACACAGGCCAACATCACGATGAATGGGCTTAAGGGGGTGAATGCTTTCGAATACCTCGGATCTAGCATATGCAGCGATGGAGAATGCAAAGCAGAAATAAAGATACGGCTGGGCTTCAAAAGCAACATCAGTGTTAGAGTGAAAATCAAACTTGATAATTCACTAATGCTTTCTATTGTGTTGTATGGTTGTGATAGTTGGACACTCACTGTGGACATGGAGAGACGATTACAGGCCTTCGAATACAAATTTTAGAGACTAATTCTTTGAATATTCTATAGAGAGCATTACAAGTGTGTACATAAAAAATAAATGTATACAGGTTCACAAGAATCATTGCTTTTAATAGTGAAACTGGGAAAACTTTCATGGTTTGGACATGTGTGCTGACATGATTCCTTGTCAAAAACAATACTGCAGGGAACCATCAAAGGTTGAAGTGGAGGACAAATAAAAGCATGGACAGACAACATCAAGGACTGGACAGGATTTTTCCTCCCTCATCTGCATCATTGAAGATATAAATCGCCTGTTGATGCATTCAATGCGGTGGTACCCCAACGACCCTGATGAGTTACGGGTTTATAGATATAGTTCATTTCTATTACATATTTATTTCTTCAGTCTGGACCACGTTATTGTAATGGGATTTTACTATCTCTGGTATTGTACTATTGTAGTGCTGAATGGTTAGACATTGAGCATTTGATCTTGTCTGGTATTACAGATCCTAAAATCTTGTCTGGTATTACAGATCCTAAATAACAGGAACATGTTTTCTTTTTGCCATCAAATGTTACAAAGATTTACCATATGTATGAATTCTACATTTGTTTATATGAATGTGAAATAAATCATCTAGGTATTTCCTACTTTTTTCTATTATTGTTTGTGGGAATGGGAAACAAATTCATGTAATTAAGCGTGGATCCCTGAATTGTTGACAAGGGGAGGGATACAGTCAAATATTGGCAAAAACATTCACATAATTTATGGACAGACTCAACGACTAACTCTCAGAACTACAATGTTTGTAAAGACTCAGAAGAAGGTGAATTTTAGAAGTTTTTGTCTTCTTCTTCTCGTTCGGAGTTTGACATGTCTACACAGCAAGTCCTGCTTTCCTAATAAATGCTGCTGTATTTGAAAGCTCCTCAGTGCTCCCATGCATCTTTATGTGGATATCCATCTCTGTGGGCCAGAGTCCTTCCCTTAACTGGTTTAGTGTACTGCAGTCTTGCAGGATATGTTCAGTGGTCTGTTCTGCCTGCCCACAAGGACACAGTGCAGACATGTCAACTATTTGGTTTGCATGATACCATGGTTGCTGGTGCGCCTCTCTGCCTGGCATCTCTGACTTCAGCACTGTGCTTGCTTGGGCAGGATTGCAACCCTGCTCGATATTTAGTTGGCCCGACCAATCTTAGTTTCCAGCCTTTGTTGGCTGGACTAAGCCCCATCTCCACGTCAAGGAGTTTGCCTCAGTGAAGAGAAGTTTTTGTGAGAGTTCTTTGCTTACCAAAAACTTAATCAAGTGATACTTACATTTTTGACTGTACTGTTCATTGGTTTATGAAATCAGTTACTGTAAATTTATTACCATTTAGTTTAGTGTTACTGATTCTTATTCTTTTGATCAGTGCATTGTGTAAATGTTTCTGTAAAAGTTCCGGTTTTTTAAAATATATCTTTGTTGATAAGTAGTGAGTGTATATTACTGGTAGGTGGGATCTTTCTATCGAACTTTTTATCAAAATCTGCAGATCCTAAATTTTGTGACGTCACTGACTGCCAGTTGAGTCCTAGATACATAATAACTAAAGTAATCGTAAATTTGTTAGAGATGTAGTAAGTCTGATAAGTCGTGATGACTGCTGCCGGATGGAAAGGTCTGCACTCCCCACCACCCACTGAGAGCCCCACCCTTACATCCCTCCTATATTAAATATCTCGACCTTCAACCACTTATGGGTAATTATAGCCAAGGGAAATTGCATAAAAAATAGCCTCCACCGTGAAATTTTTTTTTCATTCCGCAAAAAAAATGTCCCTTCTACCGGGATTGTATCGTAATTAATCTTTCTATCTATTCACTAAACCCTTTATTGCCTTTCAGCGTCATGTGTAAATTAATCTTGGCGTACATATATTCAAACTGTAAGAGTGGATTGCATGGTGCCATGGTTACTGATGCACCTCTTGACCTGGTGATCATGATGAAATAATCCCTTTAGCTGCAAATTCTAGACAGTTCAGTTGTTCAAACAAAAGCACAAGTTGAGACCAGCCTCAAAAACACAACATGCGAACCTATCAACATTTTACAGATAATATGATTGGATGTATTAATGTTTACAAAGTCTAGTTGGAAAGCAATGTCCTATACAGTTATTGCCTTTATTTATTAGTATTTAGAAGTTTCCTGATGCACAAGATGTGCTGCACTGCTAGGAGCCACTTTGCTCAATACACGATTGACATGAGCTTTTACTCTCATATTAGTTGTTAGTTTGAAACTGAAGTTATGAGACCAATCCTTGATGTTATCAAGTTTTTTGATGCACATGTTCCAAGATCTGCTGCAGAAATAACTTCATTAGAGCCATTTTGTTCAATACACGATTAACATGAGCTGTAGTGATTTTTAATAATTGTTTTTGACATCGCACATATTACACTAAATACCCACAATTCATGTGATGTGTCACCAGCAACATAATTGAATACACAGCGACTTTGTGGACACCCTGTATTATGTAAATCAATTCATTGTACCATTCATTGTTTCCCTAATGACCTATGTGTGTACACAATGATTATCTACTTTAATGAAAATAAATATAACAGATTACAATATAACAGATTACAATATAACAGGTTGTTTATTCATCAAAAATAATTTGTAATCACTTGTTGCAATATTTTCTGTGGCCTTTGTTTTAAATCTGCAACTTGCAAATTCAACATTTTACCTGAATTTACTTTATGTTTTTTTATATTTAATTGATTAATATAAATTATAAATTCTGAAAATATATGCTCAACTGTCTCAAGTCATTCAGGATGGACCCTATACTTCATGAATCAATGTCTGCTAACTACAATTTTTTCTTCTTCCGCATCTGCAGTCATGTTAGATTGTCAGGTCTGTCGCCAAGGTGAAGTCCACTGTCTTCTCAAGATTAGAGCAGACTCACTCTCTTCTCTTTGTACATTTGACCTTCCTAAAGTATGTGTTCACGGGTTTGGGTTTCAGATTCACATGGACATTCATCTGTGTACGAGATCCTCAGTTGGTAAATGTGACCCAACAGTGAGCAATGGCATGTTGGTATCTCTGGATGTGATGTATTTGCATTGGGTTTGCCTTCCACTTGTTTCTTCCACTTTAACATGCATGTGTTATGAAGTTGTATTGTTTTTGCTTTTCCGTAAGACAGTGAGTGTCTGTATTGTTCCATTTCACTACCTGTTCTTGACAGAGCATCAGTTATCTCATTTCCCATTATTCCACACTACGAGGTGTGGCATCATGGGTCTTCAATAACATTGAAGGGTAATAACTAAGGATGTTTGGATATATCTAAACTCTTGTCTAATGTGCAGGCTTTCAACTCTGGTGCTGTGAATTGCTTCTGGTAGGGATCTGCATTGTGAATATGGCTATATTCTTTGGTCTTTGCAGTTCTGGTTCTGTGAGGACTTTCAGCGCATGATAGAGTGCAACCGCTTCTGCCCTAAAGTTAGATGAGTATTTCCTTGTTGAAAAAGCTTTAGATATTGTCTTTCCCATCTGTGAGTCTTATGAAAATGCCACCTCCGCCATTCATTACTGCTCCCTCTGTAGATTCATCTGTGTAGATGTATCCATTCCTTGGGATTGTATTTTCTATCATTTCATGTCAAAACTTGAGGTGGAATGATGTTCTTACATTTTCTCTAAAAAATGTTTCTGCATGAGCTAATAACATGGTATTTTTGGGCAGTTTCCAAGGTTGTACACGCATTTTCATGATATTCGAGAACCTTATTTTTTTGGTCTAGTCTGCTATATATGAAATTTGTTTGCTTTGGGCCAAGTTTTGTGCTTCAATTTCTAACAAGCAGGGTGATCACATGGGAGGCAATGATGACGAGGCGAGACCTTGGATCTGTAAAAATAATGAGCCCAGCACTAATGTCAACTTTATGCATGGACATCTAGACTAAACAGAGTCGAATGCTTGATTTTTCAGTTCATCAGTCAGTGATCTAAACTTGCTGCCATACATCACACTTATCCTAATAACAAATATAACAATTTAATCAATAAGTTGTAAAGACATCTAGTCGTGTTGTGTGACAAGGGTTGCTGGTGCGTCTCTTGGCTTGAGCAGGGACTGTGGTCCTGCTTGATGTCAGGGATGGCAATCTTAGTTTCCAGCCTCTGTTGGCTGGACTAATAGGATAGGAGAATCTGTTTGATAGGAAGAATTGATGCATAGTAATTGGTCACAGAATCAAGTCAGAAAAATACAGTAGACATATAAGAAGAAACAACCAAAGAATCACATGGCAAATTTTCAGCTTGGAGACAAAAGTGGTTGACCAAAATGGACACTGAATTGAAAAGACAAAAGAAGCTAAGATAAAAGACTGTGGAAATTGACAGTAAACAGAGATGTATTGCATGATACACTACAGGGCTCTTAGTGACTTAACGTCTGATGGCAGTACAGGAACAATGAATGGCTGAATGATAGGAAGTGAAACACCTCTTGGCAGGATTGACTTATTTTATATATCAGATGTTTTTATTCTGTTATTTCTAAAGTAAGACTTCCCTATCTGAATATTAATTGCCTCTTAACAAAGACAAGTGGATCACTTAAGCAAATTGAATTATCATGAATCTAGAAAATTGAGATAATAGCAGACTTTTTGAAATGGCAGAAGGTGGAACCAAGACGTCACCAACCTCATGACGACAATAGAGCGTATCTGTATAGTTGCATCAGATGGCCATAATTTTCTTCTTGTGATATGATTACTGTGAGCAGTTCTGTAAAATATGTTCTGAGTTTTCAGTAGATTGTCCACAGGAGTACATATCAGTGTCACCAATCTCAATACACGTATTGTTTCAGTCTGTTCTCAAACAATAATTGTTCTTTTCTTCCAAGATTGTAAATGGTATCGTCTTATTGGCTGCATGGGTGATTTGAGCTCTACCCCATGTCCATGAAACTTCTAATGAAAAAGCATTAATGATAACACAATTTCTGTGGTGAATCATCAAACAAACTCATTGTCAATTGCATAAATTCACTAATATATTTTATTTAATAGGAAGGCAATTATATTATATACATTATGATTTTATATTATTAGTTTATTCTTTTATCTTATAAAATATAACAGGCCTGCAAAATGAACATTAACAGAATGCAAAGACTGCAGAAACTCTGCAAGAAGTGACAGATACCAAATACATTTTATAAACATATCCTGTGTTATAGTATTTAAAACTATTGCTGAATTGTTTAGGCACTAATACATTGCCAGTACTATATTTACATTGACCAAGTCATGTTTGTGAAACAGACCACTTTATCACCGAGTCCACAGATAGCACAGTGTTAAAATGAACAAAGTAGAATTAAATAGCCATGACATGGTACAGGTGAATTAGGTAAAGGTACCAGTAGTCAGTTATGCCAATAACTGAAATAGCACCATAATAGCTTACCTTCCATGCATGTCCTAAGAGTTGACTTCCCATCCCATATAGGGTTCAAAAAAGGCTCAAAAGTCGTAGAGGATTGACTTCACTCTACTCTGTTTCTCATTTGCACTCTCACCGAAGTGGTATGCCACCTGCCGAGAGTACCACTCATAGCACATAATTCAGTAGCTTCAAGCGATAATCCATCTGGTAAACAAGACAACACAAGCCAGATTCAAACTCATGACCTTTTGAATATAAGGCAAACAACTCAACCACTACGCTAGGGAGATCCCCCGAAACATATACCCATATAGGGTAAAAGTGATCAAGAAGCCATGAAGTCAGAAATGTGTTCAGCAAAAAGGCAGAGACATTGCAGTCAAGCTGTAAACCACAACACTGCATTCCATTCTACAGACTACATCCTGCTAATCTGCATTAGTTTGTGTTACCCCTGATCCATGTGTTAATTGATAGCCAGCATTCTTTCTAGCGGCAACAATTTATAGATCTTTCAAATCTCAGAGGTAACTGTGTTACCTAGTCCCCAAGGGAAGTAAAGAATAATAGATTATAGTCTGGAGAACTGAATGTGTTCTGATTTGCAACTTGATTGATATCTATGACTTGTTGACCTGGTACATCTGACTTCAGCATGCAATTTTCGGATCCTGGCCATTATGAGGTAAGTCGAGAACTCTACGCCCAACCTTCCTTAGCTGTCTCTCACAACATGGAGGGCAGGTTGCAATTCTTTGCTTCCCTTTTAGGCCACTGCAACACTTGGGAGAAAATGATAAGAAATTATCAACTTTGATGATGAGCTGAGCCAACATCACAGCACAATTCTGTCAGCAGATCACACCTGTGAAAACAGACTCCATGGTGAAATGTGGAGGTTCAGAGTGCCTGGGTGAGTAAAAGGAAAACTGTCTGTCAGAAAGCAAGAAACACCAGAGGTGATTCTAAACTTGACATGGTGAATAGACAATGTTCACAAAAATTGTAAAAGTTGAATTATTCTGCAAAAAAATTGCACAATAGAAGTCATTGAAGATGTTCTGGCAACTGCATAAATCTATGAGTATGTCTGCGGGATATAGATCCATCCCCAACTTCCAAACCAGATCTCACAAAATCTATTTTATGTTTATTTTGTTTCATCATTATTCTGATTTATAACTTGAAACATCAATCCTAGTTCTTACATTTCTAGTCATTATATTTTATTTTACACTCTTACTCTTCCAGCATTTATTCCTGTTATTTGTGTTATCATAAACAGTACTGTTCCTTACTCATCATGTTATGTTCTGATATAAGATTTTTGGTTGTAATGTAGATTTTTGTGTTATTCTGTGTTTTAAGCTATTAGCAAAATTTCATCACCCTATTTCCAAATTTTGCCTGTTGGATAAATTTTGCTGCAATTGTTACCTATTATCAATTTTGTTCCAAGCATACAAGCCTTTGAAGGGAGATGACCACACCTACCAACTTCAAACCAATCACACAAACATGTGAAGAGAGATGACCACACCCACCAACTTCAAACCAAGCACACAAACCTGTGGACAGAGATGACCATACCTACCAACTTCAAAGAGAAACTGTGAGACAAATCTCAAACAGCAAACTATCTGGAGTCCCCATATGAATGAGAGATTCTCACATAAGATAACCTGTAGTGTCAAACTAAATAAGCAGAAATATTGCAAAAAGATAACAGTTAATCAACCAAAATAATGCTGAGATATATACATTCAAGCATTTCAAATAAATTAATAACATTCAAACATTTTAGAAATTTGACGTAAAGTTGCATGTGATAAAATCTGGATTATGACAAATCAGATAGACATATTTGCTTTTGTTAACATACAGGAATTAGTATTCAGCACACTTACCGGGTACTGTCATAAGCTTCAAACTTGTACCTGTACAATGATTTTTCACCATATGCAGTCTGCAAATTCTGTCATTCATCTTGGCATAGCTGTTATTGTTGGTTTTTTTTTTGCTTGTCACTTTGCGTGTACATGTCACCCGCCAATGAAAAGCATGGATCAATCAAAAGTTAGTCTGCTGGTGCTACTAGACTGCAAGAGCTAATAATTATCTGGTGTCGTCTGGTCATATGTAAAACCACAATTTGTTTTGTAGCAAAATTTGTACAAAAATTTCTCACAGCCGTTTGTATTATATTTACTTCCGTATATTGGTGGTGGTCCTGTTCTGTGGCAGCATGGTATATAGCATATCAGTCTGTGATGGCCAAGGTATTGGGTTCAAATCCCACTGCAGGCAACTGTGCATCCGGACTGTTTAGAAAACAATGGCGAACTATGAATGTATTTATATGGCCTAGAAAATCCCTACAGCCCAAAATGAGTTGATACATCTTGAATAGGATATGATAGCAATTATCTTTTTGGTTGTGTTACCAGGGTCTGAAACGGGAGCAAATAATAGCAGGACTGTTTACCCTCCATGCATGTTGCAAGAGGCAACTAAGGAGGTTTTGGGGTGAAGTTGACTGTCCCATCCCATATATGGTCAAAGTGACCCAGAAGCCATACTGAAGTCAGATTGTCAGGCCATAAAATGCTGCTGAGCTGTAATCCATGACACATCCTGCTAATCTTTGAATTAAGGCAAAAGAAGTAATATAATTATATTTATTGGTACTCTCCTGTTTTGCAAGCATGCAAATTTAATGAAATACAGCGGAATCCCTTTTTAGTGTAAAGTTTCCCTATTTAACAATTTTTTTAAAACCCAGATTACCAGTATATTTATCTTTTAATGTTTGTGCTGAATGTAGCAAACTTCTGTTTTTGCATACCTATTTTGTCAGTCAGGACTAAGTTGTAATGGGATTTTACTGTATAATGCAACAAAGGGAACCAAGACTACAAAACAGTATATCGGACAGGAATAATTTATGTTGGCAAATTAGACTTTTATTACAATTAAGAGTTGTTAATAAGCACATATGGTGTACCTCCTCCTGATTTTATTGCATCTGTAGCAGATCTTCATAGGATAAGCAAGGTTGCAAAACTTTAGGGATGAAAGTATTTCTTTAACTTTAAACAGAAATCTAGTACATCCTCTTTCTTTGTGTTCGGATGACTCACACATTGTTGCCATTGTTATATCAAATGAAAGATAACATCAACTGTCCAGAACAAAATCTAAAGTGTAGGACTGTAGTCATATAAAACACAGATTGTATGCTCACTTAACAGGAAAGTTTAAATACCAATTTATTACGGTACCTGTACTTTAAGAATATATTCTTATTAACAAATTTTCCTATATTTTTAAAATATTGAAATTTTCCACTTTTTAAAATCCCCAATTATATTTATTCTATATTGTTTGTTAGCGAGTTGCTGTTACCACGTACATATTTTGTCTGTCCTGATCAAGTTGTTATATTGAGATTCCACTGTATTATTACATCAAATTATGTAAATAAGAATTTGTATGTACAGATTCAGTCAGACCAAAATAAAATGAACCTAAAATTAATTCAGCTGCTAATGTTTTTAAAATTTTGGTATTTGGTAACTAGTGAATGAGTAACTTCTGTAGTAATTACAAATAACTTTTAAAAACAAAATTACATGCATTTATTAAATGAATCACATACTTTCAGTCAAAACAAGAAAATTTATAACTGTACTAGAAATAAATAAAGCATTAACACTTCACACATTATAGCCAATAAAAACTGCCCCTTACCGGGTAGATATATTTGCTGTGCCGTAAGCTGATAAATAATCCATATTTATTGTAACTTCTCACCTGTGTGTTGCCTGGCCCAAAAGAGAAGCAAGGAATAGCAACACTGCTTATCTTCTATGCATGTCATAAGAGGTGACTAAGAAGATTTTGGAGTGGAGTTGGCTGTCCCATCTCATATAGTTTTAAAGTGACTTAGAAGCTATGCTAAAGTCAAATATGTCAGGCGAAAAGGCGCAGAAATCACAGTTAAGCTGTAAACCATGGTACAATGCATTCTGTTCTCCGGAATAAATTCTGCTAATCTGCAGGAATTTGAGAACGAATGCAGAAGTAACTTTTAATATTTTTGTCCAGCTCTGCAGCAGTGATACAGAGTTCTTTTCGGGCAGCCACTGTGCCAGGTTCACACCACATGCAACTGTGTATCCAGACTACTCAGTCATTAATGGCAACTTACTAAAGATTTGTATATTTCCTAGACAATTACTTACAGCCAAAACAATTATGAGTTGATCGCTATGACCTGAATAGGATATGCTATCAAATATTTTACGGCAGGACAGGCATACCCTAATGAAGATAAGAGTAAATGTTGAATGTAGACATCAGTAGGGCTGTATAAACAAATTTACTTTAACAAGTATTATATTAACAAATCAGGACAATAAATGATAGATAACCTTTGCAATAGAGAAAAATGCAAAGTAACAATAATTTTAAAACAGGTTCAACACTATATTACATCTGTGCTACCTGGGCCTGAAAGGTGAGAAAGGAAAAGAAACTCTGTGACCCTTGATGCAGGTCATATTAAATGACTAAGGAAGTTTGGGGGTGTGTTGACTGTCCCAATCCATAAGTTTAAGTGACCCAAAAACAATGTCACATCATATGTGTCAGGCAGAAAGCAGATATACGCTTCAGGTCTTGATTTAGGTATGTTTTTTAATCCTATTCATGCACAGCACATGTCCATAGGTGCTCAGACCTCCACTTCAGTAAATCTCTCAGGGTATAGCAGCTGATGGTTCCAGCTCTGTGTTGGTTGAGTGTTCTTTTTGAAATTGTTGTTATGTGCCTTAATGGGCTATGCCACTTTTCTCAATACTGACTCATGCTCATAAAACCTGAAATCGTTCCATTTTACAGATTCACTAAGCACACTACATATGTCAGCTGAATCCATACATTTACTATCCACTTTAGACCCACTTTTCAACCTTCTCCAATGACTACCACCATCTAGACACGTTTTTACTTTCTGAATCATATTCATTGAGTCACTCAGTATACATGCAGGGGAATAATAGGCTTGATATTCTAGCCAGTTTAGTACCTGTATTACAGCAAACAACTCCATCATTAGACTAGTTGTTGCAGCGAAGACACGACTGGCTACGTGTACTATTCTTCCATGTGATCTTGCAGTAAAAGACCCATGTGCATCATAACTAACCCTCCCCCCATTCCCATGGAATTAAAAACACCAGCATGTTCACAGATGAGTACTTTAACCTCAGCACCTGCACTCACAAGACTACGCTATCCTCAATTTCTATTAAGTGTGATTATCTTGAATGCCTCTTGAGACCCTGGAAATAGGTATCCATTCCTCACCTGGAATGATGCCTTCTGGTGCACAAATCTGTTTAGCAGTAATCTAAATGCACTCCCATCCACGAGTTTCCCCTCTTTAGCATATTCTTGACAGTTTCTACTCCAACTCTTCCCTGCTTATATACCATATCATCCACAATTAATAGTTTCTACTTATTCCATCAAGTTGCTGTTGTATGATGGTGACAGTGTACACATTGAATAAAACTGATGAGAGTGGGTATATTGTTATAGGTTCAGATGACCCACAAGTACACACGAGTCACATTCCTTCGAGCAACGCTGCTGCTATCCATTTTACAAGGAAAAGGTCAACATGTAACACCATGAGTATATTGATACAATACTCAAAAGGCACTCTATTGTATGCTTCTTCCAAGTCAATCATAACAGCACCATTTTTCAAAACCTGTGTGGAAATTAACAGTCATTCTGTAAACCATGACACATTGTATTCCATTCTCTAGACTGCTAACAGATGTTTTAAAATGAAGGCAGAATAACTGTAGATTAAATGAAAAGCTAGTAATGTTATATAAGGCAAGTTCTTAATATAAGAATTGCTACGTTAGATTTTTATTGAGAAAGATCATAGTGCTGAGATTGTTTGGCTTGATCTGCTCCCGTCTCAGGCTGATTATATCTCCTTCTTTGGTGAACAAACGGTTTGATGCAGCAGCTGTTGCTGGAATACATAAATACTTCTGTGCAAGCACTTTCAAATGAGGAAACTGTATCTCATTCAGTTTCCACCAATTCAGGGGGTTAGCATTACGTGGAATGTTAGCTTCTTTGAAGTACCGTCTGCTTTCATTCTCCGCTTCTGAAGTTGAGGTTTTCATTGCACCAGCTTCTGAAACTTTACGATCAAACATGTTCCAAAAGGAAGACGTTGAACTGTCTGTGACAAAAGATGAGTTGTCATTTGCCATGTTCTGTGCATCAGCACTTTGAACAACGGCAGCAAGCTCACTAAGTAGCCGTTGTTGTGAAAGCTCCAGAGCTGTAGCATCTGTGAATGCATGACGCTTGAAGCGTGGATCTAACAATGTAGCTACAGCAAGTTTGTAATTGTTTTCTACGTTGGAGAAATGAGTTTGCATCTGAGTTATTAAAGCACTCTTCAAGACTGTCTGTGGTCCAGGGAGAGTTGCAATGCCTGCTGATGTAACTTGCTGTAGGAGGGTAGCAATAGGAATCACTTTGGACATGTATGTGTACTGTTCTGTGCAGAGTTCTTTAGTAGCTGCCTCAAAAGGTCTCAGAACTTCAATGACACTTCTGATCATTTCAACCTCATCGTCACAGAGGCACATGTGATCTTTCCCGAGAAAACATAGGACAGTGTTGACAGCTTCAAACTGTTCTACCATTCTTTCAAACATGGCGAAGGTGGAAGTCCAGTACCGAAAATTCTCTTGCTTTAGTTTGTGAACAGGCAGGTTGTGTTGCTGCTGAACTGCGGCGAGAGTATCAGAAGCTTTGATGCTCTTTTCAAAGTAATTTACTGCCTCACTGGTTTTTTTCTGAATTCTCTCTATCTCTGATATTGATGTTAGGGCGCTGCTAATAACCTGGTTAATAGTGTTACCAAAGCATGAAAGATCTTCCCATCCATTGATCAAACTTGCACTGGGAATAACATCATCATTACTGTTTGCAATCAAAGCAATGACACGATCAGTGATACCCCATTCATCTGTGATACGCTTGAAACTCGTGGCAATATTGGTCTCTAAAACAAATATGAAATAGACTACATTACAATTTTTTCCCAAATATGAACACGACTTGCAGAAAATAATTTACAAAACAATATCTGACACAGGAATAAAGTTATCTACTTCTATGTGATGAATGACTGTTTTCTTATTTTAATTATTTATGTAAACTAATGTACTCTGACAATCAATTAAGCGTAACTGTAAAAAGTCTCTACCCTGTAAGTGTAAATCATTGAAATTAAAGATGAACTATCTGGTATGTAGTTATGTAATTAGAATTAATGAAAATAGACTGCAACTTAAAACATTAAAATATGGGTTCCAGGAGATGCGACAAAGATTTAGCTTAATAAACCATAAGCTCGTTAAAAAAATAACTGGTGCTATTGTACAAAACTCTGTAGGGGCACATAAACAGTGTTAGTATAAAAATTACATTTATTAGGTCCTTTTGTTGGCACAAGTTGACAAATATAATGTGGAGGGGAGATAGCTTATTATAGTGGGTTTTTTTTAGGGGGAGGGAGGAGTGGTATTAGAGTTCTAGTATTGTGGAGTGAGATGTTTAGTGGTTGGGAGGGGAAATGGTTTCACAGGTTGTGTGTGTTAGGGGATATTTTTGTGACAACACAGAATATGCGCAAATTATAACATATTACATGGATCTGCGCAAAACATTAAAAATTTTAAGTTGGACTTTATAATGTGATTTGGTCACATCTGTCGGTCATGTACCAAAATATGTATCAGATGGTGAAAGAAAGAGATGAAGACCAAGAGAAACAGTTTGTGCATCAACTGTCAATGAGAGTATGCAAGAACTGCTCACAGCAGCATCACATTGCTCAAATTGTAGAGCACTGGTTTCTGTCCATGTACATTGTGTTCAGCACTGAAGGAGCATAGAGACAGATGATAATGATTAAATAATACCTTTAGCTGTGAACAGGTCGCTCTTGACAGTCCATAGTCTTTCTAACAAAAGCACAGGTCCTCCTCAGTTGAGAGAGTGAGGTGACAACCAAACTTGTATACGGTTTAGTTTTAAAGGCATGGTTGTGTTAGGGAGTTTATAGATGCATGTTCAAGTTTCCGAAGGGAGACAATCTATTTTGGCCATATCCCAGGATCATCATGCCCTGCCAAGGGTGAAGCATAGTCATATCCTCTTTTGCCAAGTTTGGTAGATACAGCGGATATCATAGTTCTCCATGCCTGTCAGTCAGTTACTAGGGATTGCAGGTCTTGTGCATTTATGCCTGTTGATTTTAATTCATTCAGAAGCACATACCTCTGGGCTAAATAGTTCATAATTTTTATGTCAACCCATCTGCGGTGATGGCAGTAGCATGTGCAATGTCCTCTAGCATGTATCTCTTCATCATTCACAGTGATCATGAGACAGAAGAAAAAAGTACGAAATTGAGACAAGAAATGCAGTGATGATGATCTTTCACAGGTAACAGGTTGTCATCCTATCCCCAACTCTTCTTAGTCGCCTCCAACGACATGCCTGGAAAGAAGACGGTAGCCATATTCTTTGCACCCAGAACTAGAAGTGCATTCCCTGGTTGCCACATGTGCGACAAAGACAGACAGACATAGGTAGGTAGGTTAGATGCTTGCAAATTTGACTAGAAAATACAGTATTGAAATAAATAAAACTAAGTAGCTAGTACAAAGCTAATATCTACATAAAATGTACACTTAAAAATACCATTTATGTTCAACAATTAACAAAACTGGAAACTGTAATGTGATGTAAATTTAATTGTAATGGGATGATCTTACCTGTTTTATCCTCTGTACAGTCAAGGGTATCCAGCACAACACTGGACATTTCCCAAGAATCCTTGATGAAATGGGCAGACAAAGTCATAAAATACTGAGATTCTCTGTATGTCCATGACTCAACTGTCAGGGCAAAATAGGAAGAAATGACCACATCAAGTTTTACTTTGTGTTTAGTTTCTTCAGCCAACTCTGGAAGAAGACTTTTCATGATGATTTTTTTGGAGGGAAGTTCAAAGCGAGAATCCAATGATCGAACAAACTCACGGAATCCTTTCCCACTCACAATGGATAGGGGCAGAACATCCTCTGTGATCATCTTCAATAAAGCTCTTGTCATTGTTTGTTTCACCTTCTCAGTACTATAAGATTTTCTTACAAGTGGAGCAATAGTAGTGTTGTTATTTAGCAGTGATACCTCCTCTGCTTTCACAATTGGAGCTGTGATGGCTTGTATCAAGGCTTTGGGTCTCCTACCTCTAATACCAGGTCTGGGAACTGGTCTGCCTGATTTAGCTTTGAGTTCAAGGTACAACTCCATCTCTGCTTCTCGCTGACTTTCTGCCTCTTTGTACGTGGATTGATGCTTCACTCGCAAGTGTTTAAAAAGATTGGATGTGTTGTTGGCATGGTGACATGTAGCCCCGCATATCTTGCATCTGGCCCGCTGTGGTTCATTGTGTATCTTTTCAAAGTAGTACCACACAACACTGCGAGGACGCTTAGGTCCTTTACTTTTGATGGGACTTAAACTAGAAACAGGATCCGCCATGACTGGGACCTGTTGGCTATATCTTCTTGTAGAATGCAGTTTGATCACTTGTATTGGACTTCAATAATAAATTGTTCATCTGTCCTCTACAAACAATGCAATCTTCTAAAGTTGTCAGGTTTGATATCCGTGAAGTCACTTCTAGTCATACATAAGCAAAAATTCAATATACCAAGAACGACAATGTAGATTCCTTGTGACTAAATGTAATGTAAAAATTTGGACAAACAAGAGCACCCTCTGTAGCAATTCCCTTTTCTGGAAATAGAATAATGTTTTTATAATTAATCAAAATAAATTAAAGAATGTAAGGAATTAAAATGAAACCCTTCCAGTTTACCACACACACAAACATCATCATGCAGAAGTGTTTAATTATCTACCTCTTTTTCAACCACTTACACTTTCAAATGGACTAGCACTTGTTTCAATAAATAATAAATTAAGTGCCAGAGATTTCTGACAAAGTGGAGAGTTTCTATTTCTCCTTGTTCCTTCATTTTTGTTTTTTTCTGCTTTTTCATTAACAATATTTTGCACACTGGCATAGCGTGGGTCAATGGCGCCCGGGGCGGAATCATAATTTTCCGCCCTTGTGACATTAAAAAAATATGGCAGTGATTGTGAAAGACTGGACGAAAATAAATTTGCTGCCCTCCTGATGATGCCGCCCAGGGCGGTCTGCACCTATGCCCCCCCCCTCGCTACGCCACTGATTTTGCATTCAGTATTTTTACTTATTTATTAGTTTTATTAGTAATAGTAACAACATTACATTATCTTTAGTGTTATCACTACTCAATTTAATATATTCATCCAACCATAAATTGTCAACGTCACTGAGGTACCATATTGGATGTGTGAACACACAGTCCTCCGGTGAGTTCTATCTTCAGCAATGCTGGATGAGTGTGAATAAATCGTAACTGGTCCAGTCCTTGATCAAGTGCCATTCTTCTTCTTCTGTGTTCGTTCTCAAACTCCTGCAGATTAGCAGGATGTAGTCCAGAGAACAGAATGCGCCATGTCATGGTTTACAGCATTGCTGCGATATCTGCGCCTTTCGGCCTGACACATCCGACTTCAGCATGGCTTTGGGTCACTGACCCTATATGGGATGGGACAGCCAATTCCATCCCATAACCTCCTTAGTCGCCTTTTACGACATGCGTGGAGGGTAAACAGTGTTGCTATTCTTTGCTCCCCTTTTGGGCCCCAGCAGCACACGGGCGAATCAAGTGCCATGCCGAATGGCATAGGTGGTCATGTTTCTCCACGACTCTCATTTTGCCAATAAGCTCGGTTGGTGAACTTCTGCCGTGCCATAATACTATCCCATCTAGCAACCTCTCTTTGCCGTCTCCTGTCTCTTCCCTTGATCTTTCCTGTAGTTATTAAGTGTTCAAACTGAGTTCTTCTCAGCATATGCCCTAGAAACCTTCACTGTCTGCCCCTAATGTTTGATATATTTTTACACCATTTATTTAAGGCATCTAGTTAGACAGATTATCCTCTGTGCATGTAGCTGTCAGTCTCTAAGTGCTCAGATTTCCTACTCAAATACCCCATAGCATATGGACTCTACTAGTCTGTTTTGGTTACCTGCAAATCATTTGTGTTTAGACACATCCTTTTAACATGATTCCTTGAACTCTATGAATTCCTTGAACTCCAGCACACAAATTAAACTACTTCTTGCCATCCTTGACACTACTTCACACAATCTTCCCAAGCATGTTCACAGTTACTGAGCAACCGTACAAGGTGAAAGTTGGAGATTCCAGCCATACCATTTACCTGGTTACTGAATCATACTACCAGGTACTTGTAAAGGCACAAGTCTTCCAGTGGTGTTACACGGAAATGAAAATTCGTGACTTTGGCTACTTAAAAATGTAAACAGTGTGCTATTTATAGCACAGTGAAGACTTAATCTTTACTTTGACCAGCATACTTCTTTGATGATTGTTCTGCGAAGAGTAACTGGTACCAATTTTATTATGAATTATGCTTGTTGTAGTGGCTGTCTGTTTTCTTCTTCTGTGTTTGTTCTCAAACTCCTGCAGATTAGCAAGATGTAGTCCAGAGAGCGCAATGTGCTGTGTCATCAGATAATAGGTCTATTATCTCTATATACTACCCATCAGTCGCGCTGAAACCATCGCCATCCATCAGCTAGAGCCCTTGCTATCGGAGTCTACAGAGGCGGAGTGGTTTTCCCGGAATGAAGTGATATTGGCTCATAACAAACAGAAATACTCCGAGATGCAATAAATTTAGGCTTTATGTAAAAAGAGCTTAAACTTAAACATATCTCACGTCTATCACATGACGATGTTTAAGCCTAGGTCTACTTTGCAAATAATTAATAATAGTCAAGACAAGTCACAAATAAATTCAAAGATCAAAAACTGTAAGTGTAAGAAATTAGTCATCTCACAAGCTGCCAGAATTTATATGTACAGCTAACCATAAATATGCCTGATGCAGTCATTATGTTTTATCCTTTAAATAATTAGACTACTAATTAGTTGTTCCTCAAATGCGTGTTGCTCTTCTATAGACTCGTCTGCTACGCCTACAGCAACAAACAAGCATTCGTATCGAATCCGATAGTAGAACCTGGCCTTGCCCACCTTTTTAGTACTCTGATCGATACCCTGATTGCTTATGGAGTTTTTTCTACCACGATACTCCACAAATTCCGATTACTCAATACTTTTCCGACTGATGAAAGACGAAATAACTCGTTTTTTCAAATAATAACAAACTAAAACATCTCAAATAACTGACACTTGATGAGAAAACTAGTTGTTCATGTTGTGAAGTCCCTTCAACGATCAATATGGCGTCCGTGAACAAGGCGTGTGTGACGTCACTAAGTAGGTCAGAAATCAGAATCTCGCGTATGAACATGGCGCGCAGGGAACTAGTTTTCACAAATCGAATAACAATTCGTACATAAAGTTGTGAACAATAAACTGTAAATGAATTTTCTGCAACAAGTATGAAGTTATGCAAAGCAGAAGTAAAAATATGGCTAGAGATGGCTTTAGGATCTATGTCAAGGCTAACGGTGATTTGGAAAAGCAACAACAGTGTTGGAGTAAAAGTCGAACTGTAGGCCTCCCTTTAAGTCGCTGGTGTTTTCTGTTGTGTTGTATGGTTGTGAGAGTTGGACACTCACTGCAGCCATGGAGAGCCGATTACAGGCTTTCGAGTACAAATGCTACTGACGAATTTCCTATAGGGAACATAAGATAAATGTGTACTTAAGAAATAAAATAGAGATGTATGCAGGCGTACAAGAACCATTTCTTTCAATAGTGAAACGACGAAAACGATCATGGTTTGAACATGTATGCAGACGATTCCTTGTCAAAAAACATTACTGAAGGGAACCGTCGAAGGGGGAGAAGCAGAGGAGGGAAAATACAGACATGGACAGACAACATCAAGGAATGGGCAGGGCATGATTTTTCATCACTCCCCGCATCGCTGAAAATAGAAATCGCTGGAGGACTCTGTGTGTTGAAGCATCCAATGTGGTACCTCTAAGACCCTGACGGGTTACGGGTTGTATTCATTCATTATTCATGAAGTGTTGCCATTTTTACGCTTTTCGCACCAGATTGTTTGTTTTTGCGAGTCATCTTGTGCCAGTTTGAAAACAGTATGGGTGCACCAGCTCAGTGCTTTACCCAAAAAAAATTGGTGCTTTTCTTTATTTTCTAGTGCTTATTTGGTGCTTTTAGCTCTGTCAAGTGTTTTTAAACACTAAAATGTGAATAACTAAAGAAAGTAAGTTGTCATCACGCGTAATAATAAACCAGACAATTTAGCTACCTTGTGAAAACATTCAATTATTACAATAAGCGTGTACTTAAATTTACAATAGTAAAACTATAGTGTGTAAATGCTACGACCTTCGTATGATGGAACATGGACTTTTGTTTCAGCATCTTCGTTGTGACCACACCACCATTTAATTTGCCAGGTACCCTTATCATAGTTTCATTATGAGCAATAATTAACTTCAGCATTTAAGAGCATAGTGGCTCAACGATTTCAGATTTTTTAAATGTGTAATAAGAGTAGACTGATTAATTTCCACCAAAATGACTGACGAAAATGAATGTGTTTTCCTTACGGCATCAAATTAACGGATTTTCCTCCCCAAAGAAACGGCAACCTACGGGAGTAAAGTGTCTTGAAATTCTTCTTCAGCGTTCATTCTCAAACTCCCGCTGGATCTCTCTTATAGCAGGAACATGGTCATATTAGATTTTCAGCAGGATGTAGTCCAGAGAATGGAAAAGCGTTGTGTCACCATTTTAGTTGCGCCAATGGCCCGACATACCCGTCTTCAGCGGAGTCTAGGAATTCAGAATGGATACATTGACAATATCCAAAAGAATAAATTCATTTGAAATAAAGTACTACAGAAATATCCTGCAAATATCATTGACAGAGAGAAAAAAAGAAGAACATTGAAAATATTGAAACTAAATGAAGGGTGCCTTCTAAATAACCATCATAAGAAGAAAGCTACAGTATATTGGACACTTAAAGCGACATGATGGTATCGAAAGGCTGATTCTAGAGGGCAGAGTGCCAAGAAAGAGAAGAAAAGGAAGACCAAGAAGATGATGGTCAGCAACATCGAAGAATGTATGCACATGTTTTTGGCCAGTGTAGGCCTGCTTGCTCGGGACAGAGAGGTGTTCAGAGTATCCACGACGAAGACAGCGTTCTGGAAAGAATATGTCACTTGGTATAGTGATATAGTATGAGTAGAAAGAGATTGCATTAAATGTTATTGTAAATAATGTAAATGCGGGATAGAGCAGTGGAATTGGAAGACACGCTGATACAACAAAACATTAAAAAACTGAACAACAATTCAGGGAACAAATACACACTAGATTGTGATACTTAGGAATGATGTAATAACAATAGACGCATGTTTGTAACTGGAGATGGTTCCATATGCGCTGCCTATCATATAATTGAACTCTGTAATGTACAATTTGGTGACAGTAACAACATGCAATAATCGAACGCATAGAATGTTAAGTGCAATGCAGTAATTTCACTTGTATTTTCTTCATATACAAAAATTCTTGATGGTACCTGCTATTGGAAACAACAAATTCATAATATTAATTGACGAGAACAATTTAAGTTCTGCAACTAATCTATTTAATGTATCTATGGGATATTAATCCGAGAATAGAAAACATGTTGGTGTTATGTTTTTAGATTTAGTTAACTGTGTGACTGTAACGTTCAAGAAATATGCAATGCTGTTAAAGAATTATTGAAAAATAATTGTCTTATGTTACAAAGACTAGTTGCAATAGGCAATGAGAATGCATCTGCCATGGAAGGTGTAGATAATGGAGTGTACACAAAATTAGTTTGCAGTTCCTCATCTGAATATGGTGTGTACTACTATACTTAGCTAGTTGTGTCATAATGTGCACCCTATTGTCTTCCTATGTATCTAGAGTTGTTCTAGTATATCCAGAAAATGCTACAGAAATTTTAGGAGGCTTGCCTGACTGGGATTTGGCAGATCTGAAATAAACATGTTTCTATTATTAACTAATAGTGGCGAATTATAATGTGAAATATTGTAACATTTTTTTCTGAATATCGTAATCACCTTTTTCAACGTGTTTTCTCATTATTTTTGTGATGAGGTTCATGCCTTTTGATACGAATAAGTTGGTAACAATCAATACCGCAAAAAATTGATTTATTTCAAATATCTAGAATAACATTAGTTCTAATATTGATTTATATGCCTATAATAAATTATAATATGATAGCTTGTAACATTTTAAATTACAAAGTGGTTAGTACTTTTTCCAGTGCTTTTTCTCAAAAACCGAAGTACTTCTAGTATCGAGACTAGTGCCTTTTTGACGAAATGAGTTGCAAACACTGCAAGTACGTATTATATTTTTTATTCTGAGCTTTTCATAACAGTTCATAGCTGTTGAATATTATTTTTATTGTAAAGTAATTAAATGGACTTTATAGATGGTTGCTGATCCAGCGGTCCATGGGCTCATGTCCTTTGACCTAATGCCATTAGATGGCATTATATTGTTGGGAAGTGACTTTATAGATAGGAGCACAATTTATAAAATATGAAATAGTACTGTTATATAAAGCAACAAGGCGAAACCAGTGTTTATTGTATTACATCATCATGGACATAAAATCACACAGTCCCGATACTCGGAAACAACACCCGCACCCCACCTCTCTATTTTTAGAAGCGAACTTCCTTTTATTCTGGCGCTTGAGCTCTTCCGTCATGTGCGGCAGCACTAGTTGCCCCTAGAAACAAGCAGCATAATAAGTTGAGGATAAAGTAAGCTTTATAACGATTTTTTGTTATGCATATGCATAGGCCTATGTATCCGATGAACCACTTAGAACAACCAACATACATATACCGGGCCTGCATGTAAAAATGTCTTACGAGAGGAGACTGAATACCTCGAGGTTTCACCCGTTTTGTGAATGGTTGTATTAAAATTAAATTAGTCAAACTAAGCGAGTCTACATAAAACTTCTTCTTCTTCTTCTTTCGTTCACTTGAAACATGTCTATATCTGTAATTCTGTCTCCTTAATAAAACTCACTGTCTTTTGTAGTTCATACAGTGTCCCATAGAGTTTTGATTCCAGTGTTGTTTCCTCTGGCCAATATGTCTGCCTCAGCGTTTCATGCTCAGAACACTCTTGAAGTATATGTTTGGCACTCTGTGCTGCCTGTCCACATGTACACATGGCTGTGTTGCCAATCTTGAACTTTGTATACATGTGACTACGGAGTCGGTTGTGTCCTGTTCTGAGACGTAGAATTATAACTTGTTCTGGTCTGTTCATAATATGATAGTCATCTTGTGTTGGTGTTTGTGGCTTTCTTATTGACTTGATCATCTGTTTTTTCTGATGGTAGGTGATTGGTATATCTGGTTGGTCTTCGGCAGCACCTTCCTTAGCCAGTTGGTCTGCTTTTTCATTTCCAGGTATTCCACAGTGAGAGGGTATCCACTGCATGGTTATCCTGTACTGGTAAGACAATTCACTAAGTAGTTTTTTCAAGTCTGTTAGTTTTTCAGACTGGAGAGCTTGAAGCACTGACCTTGCATCTGTCAGGAATACCACAGGCTGTAGTTCAGAGTTGGAGTTCAGCAGTTTTTTAGCTGCCACAATAATTGCCTGGATTTCTGCATCATAATTATTGCAGAATTTTCCTGTCGGTGTTCTGATTGTATCTCTAGGCTTGTGTGGATATTCTATATATACACCTGCACCTCCATTCCTCACGGCATTCTGTGCTGACCCATCTGTGTATACTCTGACCCATATATCTTGTGGATATTCCTCATCCAGGAAACTGAGGGTGACTGTCCTTCGCTGCACACTGTTCTGTTCGTCCTCGCTTAGTATTCCTTTCACATGGGTATGAATGTATATTGGCATTCCATGCCTTTCACTCCACGGGGTTTGTTCTGGTACAGGCCTTAAAGGGCTGTCAACTTCAGGTAGGTCTGTAAGTTGTCTGCGGAGTCGTTTAGCTTGATGGATAAAGCTGCTTCTTTTCAGTCGTCCCATTGCTAGATTTTGGAATCTTTCCTTCATTGGATGACTTGGCATACACTGAAACTTTTCTGCCTGAATTAGTACTTTTGTGTCTCTGCGTTCGCCAAGTGTTTGCATTCTTCCCATTTTCTGCATCTCTGCTATGGGTGTTGATTTCATTGCTCCCAACATTATTCTAAGTGCCTGGTTTTGCACTTTATCTAGATCTTGTAATGTTGTGTTTGATGCAGGACACCACGCAGCTGAACCATATTCCAGGTGTGGTCTTATGCCTTGCTGGTAAACTTTACTGAGTATATTTCCACTGGCTCCCCATGTGGTTCCACTTAGTTTTCTCAGGATAGCTAGCTTCCTCCTGGCTTTTGTTGTTGCTTTGTTTATGTGCTGCTTCCATGTCAGCTTATCATCAAAAGTAACTCCGAGGTATGTGGGTTGTTTGTCTTCTTTCAAGAGCTCTCCATCTATCTTGATATGACCAGCTTTTTGTTTTGGTGAGAGGGTAAAGAGTGTAGTGCTGCACTTATCTGTGTTAATGCTGACGCACCATCTATTTGCCCATAAGGTTAGGGCATCGATAGCTCTTTGTATTTGTTTAGTGGCCACTGTTGCATGTTCTTCCGTGCACCAGATCACCAGGTCGTCAGCATACATTGCCACTTTGATCCCGTGTGGTAGTTCAGCAACTAGATCATTGATGTAAACCAAGAAAAGTGTGGGTGACAGGACTCCTCCCTGGGGGACTCCATGACGCAGTAGAACTTTCTTGCTCTTGCGACCATCTAATTGTACCCTGGCTCTTCTATTATGCAGGTATGCTTTTACCCATTTGTACATTCTTGAGCTAACCCTGCAATTTCGCAATTTCTTTAGGAGCCCTTCTTTCCAGACCTTATCAAATGCTTTCCTGAGGTCTATCCATGCTGCTAGTACCAGTTTCTTTTCTTGGAAGGCATCCTCAATCTCTTGGGAGAGGTAGGTTGCCTGATCTTCAGTAGAGTAGCACTGTCTGAAACCTGCTTGCTGTGATACCAGAAGATTTTCACTTTCAAGGTACCACTGCATCCTAAGATTGATAATGCGTTCCATTGTTTTACATAGACAGCTTGTGAGGCTGATGGGCCTGTAGTTGGAGACTGTGTTGCCATCTTTTCCTGATTTGAGGAGTGGTATCATTATTGCTTCTCTCCACGCCTGTGGTACATTACCTGTGGACCAGCTTGTGTTAAAGATCTGCAGTAGCTTTGCTCTTGCTGCAATTCCCAGGTTTCTAATCATTTCATTGGACACTCCATCAGCTCCAGGGGACTTTTTCATTTTCAATTTGGATATTGCATGCTCCAGTTCTCTCATTGTGATTGGTGCCTCCATGACTTCAGGTATAGGTTCGCCTTGTCCAATGTTTTTCTGGTTCTCTCGAACCTCCTGTTGTTTGTCTGGGCTGACTTTGACGTTATTGTCTTCTGCAAAGGAATCTGCAAAGTAATCAGCTGCATGTTTACCTGTTAAAATGTTTCTATCTTTATAAAGTGTGATCCTGGTATTTCTCCCTGTACCTTCATCATTTAGTTGTTTTACAAGTTTCCATAATTTCCTAGTATCTCTTTCTAGGTTCAGCGACTCTGTTTTTTCTTTCCAGCTGCTCCGTCTGGCTTGTAACTTGGCTCTTTGAAATTTAGCCTTTGTTTGCTGATATTTGTTGTGATGTTCTTGGCTAGGTCTGTTCTCAGCCTGCTGTCTAGATGTTTCCATCTCATTTTGCAGCTTTTCCAGTTCATCATTCCAGTAGGGTTTGTAGTTTTTGCGTGCCCCCCTGGGTATGGTTTTACTAGCAGCTTGTAGTATACATCTATTAAATTCACTCACTGCTCTATTGATGTCTTTGTCCAAGTTCATGTCCTTAGCTAGAACACTGGTTAAATGCTGGTACATTTTCCAGTCTGCCCTTTTATAGTTCCACCTAGTGAGCGTGCTGCTGTCCTTGGTAAATTCATTGTGGATTTCCAGAAATACTGGTCTGTGGTCACTACCTCCAAGCTGCTTTCCAACAACACGTGTGATGTTCCATTCCAAGCCTGGTGAGTGGAATGCCAGGTCTGGTGTAGAGGTGGTGTGCCATGCTCTCGAGTAGAAGGTTGGCGAGTCTGCTGGCTGGTTAATAAGGATGAGATTATTTTCATCCTGCCAGCTCTCAAGTTCCTCACCTCTCTTGTCGATATGATCGTAGCCCCAGCTCTGAGAGTGGCTGTTGAAGTCACCACACACCATAAGTCTCTCTTTGTCTGGAATTGTGTCTAGTGCCAATGGTTTATCATTTGGGCAGTAGTAGTTCAGGAGATGGAATTCTGCACTGTCTGTTTTTAGGTGGAGCATCTGGTATTCTGCCCCTTCCATATATACTTCAAGCTGACATGCGCTGATATTGTTTTTAACAAGTGTCAGAATTCCACCCTTTCGCCTGTCCTTTCTGTCAGACCGGTAGCACTGGTAGCCTCTGATTTTGAAGGCTATGTCGCTGCTGAGGTGTGTTTCTTGGATACAGCATATACTAACTTGTTCTTCACTGAGGACATTTTCAAGTTCCAATTTTTTGCTGTATCCATCTCTTTTACTGTTGACACCCTCAGCATTCCAGTGCATTATTTTTATTGGTCGTTTGTTTGTTTGGCCAGTAGCTCTATTCCCTTGCCTCCTGGCTCCTCGGGGCAATTGAGAAGGACTTCCAGTAACTGAGGTTGGGCCCTTTCGAGGTATAGGGCCCGGCACCGTCCCTGCCTGAACGTCCGCCACAGGGCAGGCACCATAACGTTTATTAGATGCAGACATGTTTCCATTGTGTTTTATGCGTGGCAACCTGATTATCTGTGCGCCTTTTGGCTGGTTGCCTCCGTCTTCAGCACTCTGCTTACTTGGGCCGGACTATGGTCCTGCTCGAGTGGGAGTGCCCGACCAGTCTTAGTTTCCAGCCTCTGATGGCTGAACTAAGCCCCATCACCACTTCAAGGTTCTGGCCTCGATGGGGTACATAAAACAAATACAAACACACAACAAGAAATAGTACCAAAATATAATTTGTTTTTGTGTAAGACGTACTCGCCGGACGTAATACTGGAAATATTTTGAATATTTAAATGTCTATTCTGAAATATTGAAATCGATACTAATAGTATAAAAACATCATCATGTTGCTGAATCGTATCGCCACGAAATGGTATAGTATCGGAATTCACGGCCAGCTACCCCGTATTCAATTCAATAGCAGGTTTCATTTAATATTTTTATAACTGGTTTTCCGAATGCAGAATGTATGAAAGTGTCACGCGTAGTCATTGCAAACAATCACAGTGTAAAAGAAAAATCCAAGATATGTGAGGTTATTTTCTCGTTAAAGCCTCACAGTACTTCATCTATAGGCCTACACAATACAATTCAATTTTTACTCCATTTTTTTAGTAGTAGGCATGTTCTCAAAACATTGCACAACGTTGAGTGTCGAGAGTCTTCTGGACATGACTGCTAGCAGCGTAGGTCTATGTATGTTCGATTATAATAATAGAAACATAATAAATCAACTATTGTCTCTTGTCTTTCCCCAAGTGAATTATTGTTGATCGCATTCACCTTTGCGTAGGAGTGGGAGCTTAAGCTGTCGTTCCAATGTCAGATGTGTAGCAGAGGTTACATTTACTCCATGTTTGTAAGAAAGTTTCCAGGCTGTGATTTGCAGACTGACCCCCACTCTCGGATGAAATTCTGCACACGCCTATATTTCTAGCTGTGAAATAAAACTCTGAATAGACTTCCACATTGCTCAAAATGATTTTCGTCTTCTTCAGCGTTCATTCTCAAACTCCCGATGGATCTCCCTTGTAGCAGGATCATGGTCCTATTAGATTTCCAGCAGGATGTAGTCCAGAGAATGAAATGCATTGTGTCGTCGGTTTATTTGCGCCAATGGCCCGACACATCCGTCTTCAGTGGTAAATGATTTAAAATCCTACCTGCGTTTTAAAGAGTCTTGAAAGGGGAGCACAAAATAGTTATATGCCTACTGTTACATGTCAAGCATGTCGTAAAAGAAGTTTCTAGGATGGAGGTAAATGTAACATTCCGTATTTGATCAAAATGACCCAGAAGACATGCTGAAATCGAATATGTCAGATCGAAATTTGCAAATATCGCAGCTAAGTTGTAAATCATGACACAAGGAACTCCCTTTTCGTGACTATTACTGCTGATATGCAGGAGTTTGAGAACGAACGCAGAAGAAGAATCATTTCGTTAACAATTTATGGAGACCTAAAGAAACAGACATAAATGGATTTGAAGTTGTTTTATTTAATTAATTTTGTTTTCGGGTTAAGGTAAAGGTAGATCCCATGGCAGCAACCTACCGTTGGGGATGAAGATAACCTCTTCATGTACTACATTTTGGGTTAATGCCCCTTTAATTACAGTCTCGCTACATGACCGTCACATATAAAGCCATTTCAGCATAATTAGTTAGGACTCCATTCGTTATAATTATTGTTGGGATTTCGGTTAGTCACTATTTCTATACTTGAAATCGCATGCCAAAAATATCCAAGGTGACTCCAAGTATATAAATAGTGACCAACCAGATTCCCAACAATAATCAAAATCAGATCGAAAGACTGGATAGAATCCAGAATGCAGCAATGCGTATCATACTGGGATGCACAAGAGACACATGGACAAGAACTATGCGATACCTACTTGACTGTCCAACAGCTGAGTACAGATTACAGTATTTCCGTGCACGGGCGTACCTTCAAATAGATGCAGATAAGGAACACCCGTTGCACTCCGAAATACAGAAAGTGAAAGACAGCAGACTCAAGAGAGGGAGGTCGTGGATGGGACGTGCTGAGGATGTCATACAAAGCGTGTGCAGATTACAGGATGTGGCAGCAGGTGCGGAATGGATAATTCTACCCACAGATTTCGAAACGTGTTTGAGAGTAGTAATATCACTTAGCAGGGAATGCAGAGAATGGTGTCCCACAGCTGGGGAGAAAGAAGTGCAGGCTTTGGTCAGTGAGAATACCAAAGAGGGGGATTTGATTATATACACTGATGGATCTGTGATTAGATATGTTCGCAGTGCTTGGACCTTCACAGCTCAGTGCGCAGGTAAAACGATAAAGGAGGAGAGTGGTGCCTTACTTTGCAGTCACTACGAGTAGTATGACCATGGAGACTATGGCGGCGACCAGGGCATTTGAGTGGTTATGCACACAGAAGGTAACGTAAGTCTGCATCTTGAGTGACTCTATGAGTAAGATTAAGAAGGTAGAAGTGGGTCTCGTTCGCGAACAGTGGATTGAGGCCTTGAGAAAGGCGAGCCTGAAAGTGGTTATATTTATTTTCGTGCCGGGACATGTGGGCGTTCGAGGCAATGAAAGAGCGGATCAAATGGCATCATGCGCGATTGTGGCACAGGGCGATGGGGCAATGGATCGCGTTGATGTTTTGAATTCGTAAGAGATATAACACGCGAGAGTAAGACTAATGTGAATGATGATTCCATTTCAATGACTAGGATTAAAGATCAGGGATTGAAATGCGGTGTTGCTAGAAGTGAACATTTTGGAGGGCGCAGAAGAATGATGGTCAACCAGCATAGGACCAGTACTGTCAGCAAAAGTTTAATGGCGGATACACTCAAGTAGAGATCGGAGAAACTATGGACGTGTCCAGTTTGCAGTGATAATGATCAGACGACTAACTAATCAAAAAACGTAACGAATGGGGTCCTAATTAATTCTGTTGGAAGGTCTTCTATATCGCTGACTGTCTCGATCGTTCTCACGAAAAGAAGTTATTGTCATAATCGTTTATTTCATATAGTAAGTATATTTTCTGTTTATTGGGGTGGGGATTAAAACGGCTATGAGCCGAAACACACCTCAAACGAAGGGCGCATAGCCTTCTACTTCTTTTGCATTCCTTCTCAAACTCCTGCAATTTAGCAGGTTGCAGTATAGAAAAAGGAGCGCGTTGTAACATCGTTTACAGTGATATATATGCTATATCTGCGCTATTTGACCTTATACATCCGACTTCAGCATTATGTCAGCATGTCATAATGGCCACTAATGAAGTTGAGGGTGGGTGAAGTTGGTTGACCTATCCAATGGAGGGCCAAAGTCATCCATAGACCATACTGAAGTCGGATGCATCATGCCGAAATGAGCACATATTACAACTAAACTGTAAACCATAACATAATGGTTTCCTTTCTCTTGACTACATCCCGCTAACCTGCAGGAGGTAGTAGTGTTAATGTGGAAGAGGCATGTCTTCTGGGTCATTTTAGCCATCTATCGGGTGGGACAGCCAACACCCACCTCTAAAACCTCTTAAGTCGCCTCCTACGACAAACATGACAGGTAATAGTGTTGTTACTAATTGCTACCCTTTCTTGCCCCGGTAATACATGGGTGTCTGCATAATTTAAAAAAAATTATTATTGTCTGGCTATTCTTCTTCTTCTTCAGCGTTCATTTTCAAACTCCCACTAGATCTCCATTGTAGCATGACCATGGTCCTAGATTTTCAGCAGGATGTAGTCCAGAGAATGGAAATGCGTTGTGTCGCCGTTTTATTTGCGCCAATGGCGCGACACATCCGTCTTCAGCGGGATCTGGCTATTCATTGGACATTATTTATATAATTGGAGTCGCTTGCCAAAAATAACCAAGGTCGACCATGAAACGCAAGGCAATAATCCTAACCGGCCTTCTATGTCATCAGTCCACAGATCATGACTTGAACCAGGGTCTTGGTATGACCCTATTTATGATGGAAAATAGAATCTGGGGTTATCTGGTGTTTTTTCCCCAAGGACGACCTATGTTATCTATAAAAAAAATTCACTGGTAACATAATTATTCTTTCACTTTCTGCTACTTTAATTAAATTAAAATGCACTCAATAAATCAAGATTTCAATTGGGATATAACAATGAATTACCATTGACTGATAAATGGTGATTGTTTTCAATTGTTAAAAATGTCTATGTTTGAACTAAAAAGTTCACCGAAGACGGATGTGTCGGGCCATTGGCGCAAATAAAACGGCGACACAACGCATTTCCATTCTCTGGACTGCATCCTGCTGGAGATCTAGTAGTAATGCTACAGGAGAGATCCAGCAGGAGTTTGAGAATGAACGCTGAAGAAGAATAACTAAAAAGTAGATTCATGTTTGTGGTATACAGAACGTCTCATCACTACGGACGGTGACTACTATATAGTATAACTATAGGGGCCTAGATACTATTTATACGCATGGCCTATTTATTAATAATTAATATTAGACTATATGCGTCTAGGCCCTAGGGAGAGTTCAGATACAAGTGGGAGATAAACATCACGAAATTGACAGGTTACATCTGACTTAGTGCAGCAAGAGACGCACGGGGTTCTGGAGGTTCGTTGCGGAGACGGCGCATAATGATGATGAGACCCTTGTTGAAAATTGTGCGAAATATCGAGTGTAGAATATCTGATAAGTCGCGATGGACGAATTGTGTGTCACTGTAGCATTTCTATTTCAATTAATTGGACTTTCGACTATCATCTTGCTAACAATTTATCTTATTCATAGATTCTATAGGTCGCTTAAAATTTATCAGAATAACTCTGATCTTTACGTTCTTATTACTGGGTGTGACACAGGTAGTTATGTTATTATTATTATTCATGTTATGTCATTGATTCATGTAATTATTGAATTGTATTGATTGTGATTTCTTTCAATAGCATCTACTTTTTAAGTGTCATTGGCTTGTTGTCAATTCGTAATATTTCTTAGTACATTTTAAACAAATAGTCAATGCAAATGTTAGTGTTTAGAAGTAGTGGCGTGTTGCATAGGGGCCTATATTATATTATATATTTATATTAACTGAAAAACATCATGCGTAAAAATTATTTTTTCCTTGGAGGCTGTGAATTATAGCGACCTCCATTGCCCATTAGGCATATTGTTTACATAACATTTTTTTATGATTTAAGCCTACATGCCTGGTAAAAAGCTCTGTGATAGGTCTATGCCAAACTAAATTAGAGCCTACGGATCACTAACTGTTGAAAATTACATTGTAGGCCTACTGACTACTGTCAATCAAGTGACATGCTGGTGGTGTAGATAATATTCCTTTTTTTTTGTTTAGATGTTTTTTGTTTTGAGTTAATAAGTTCAACTGGTGACATTCTGATTCTCTCATGCCACGTCCAGTCAACATATCCAGAAACTTCTCTCCTTTTCTTCTTCTCTTGATCTTTCTGGTGGTTCAAGTTCTGCTCTTTTCTTTAGTACCCACAAAATTTTGACTGTCTGTTCTAATTTTATCTATAATTTGTATTTTTACTCTAGCATCTCTGAGGATGTCTAGATTAGGTCATATTAGTCTGCTTTGCTGTCCATGGGATTTTCATCATTCTTCTAAAAAAACTACATCTCAGTTGCCCCCAGCTCACCTTGAGATCTTTTGTTTATACTTTGTTTACTCTAAGAATAAAGTGGGTCAAAACACATCCCCACATTACTCTGCGACAACAGTTGATTTTTAAACAGCTGATGACATGTAAAAATAATATTATTTAAAAAGTATTTCAACAACATTATTGGGCACTTAACAATTGATTAATGCGTTCTGCATTCAACAACCAATCAGAAGCACTGACCCACTTCATTCTTAGAGTGATCAGAGTATACATCCATGCTTCAAATACTCAAAGGGCCTACTGTATTATTGTACTTTACCATAGACATAAGAGGTAATCTAAATTTTATATTTAACATAAACAATTAAAAAAAAAAATAAAAAGCCATAGGGCCTATGTATATAGACTATATAGATGAGTCAAAAGGTATGAGGCTACGGACTGCTGGATCAGCAACGAACCAACCATAGATTATAGGCCTATAGATAACATAGGGTTGAGTCTAGCCTACTTGTTAATTTTTAGGCCTGAAGATTTTCCTATGTTGTACAGAAAAATAATCTGATGTCATTGAATCTGTTCATAATGATATTGATCTTTAGTATTTACCTAATAGACCTTACTATTTATACAGAATATGTGGACATATTTTGTTTCAAAATAAATAAGCATTTCTTGTGTTTTAGTGTTGAAACACACATTGAATTTGACATTCTTGTTTTTATTATGATATTCTTCAAGAATTGAGAACACAGAAATAATAGTAACAATATTAAATGTACACACACACAAAATAAAAGATGTTAGGTGTAACAGTTAAGTTTCCTGAAGTACGTGGTTAAGAGTTTATTTTGAGTTACAATTAGGCCTACTATTTGTGTTTCTGTGGTCCACTTATTTTTGTTGGATTTCTCTGCCTACATTACATATTTGCTTATTATACTAGTAATGTATTACTTTTGCCAAAATAACAGATAAAAATGAATGTATTTTCCTTATGGCATAAATTTAGTGGATATTCCTTCAGAGAGAAACGGCAACCTACATGAGTAAAGTGTCTAGAAATTCAGAATGGATACATTGATTAGTGGTGTAATTATAACAAGATATGATGGTATCAAAAAGCTGATTCTGGAGGGCAGAGTAACAGGTAGAAGAAGAAGAGGTAGACAAGAAGATGATGTACCAGTGACATCAAAGAATGTATGCACATGTCTCTGGTCAATACAGACATGTTTGCTTGGGACAGAGAAGCGTTCAGAGTATCCACAATTCATGGCCTTGTGGACAGGCACCTCAGACTCAAACATATACTTCAAGAGTGTCCCGAATATGAGAAGCAGAAACAAACATACTGGCACAGAGAAACAACACTAGAGTTAAAGCCTTATGGTTCTCTGTATGAACTATGATATAAATTTTAAAAATTGTAGATTATTCAGTTTTACACATAGGACGAATACACAGATTCAGTATTTCAACCACAAGGCCTTCATCAAGGACGAATACACAGATTCAGTATTTCAACCACAAGGCCTTCATCAAGATAAGGACAAACACAAAAAGTGAAATTGTAATAGACAAAAACTACATTAAAGAAAAGTTTGTAGGCATCTCTGTTACCAAAGGAGAGAAAAATGGAAGTAGAGTAGAATACTACTCTATTTGTATACTTGAATACTACTCTACTCTGTATTCTTGGTTATCTGTGAGATCCAGGGTTCAACTTCCAGTAATAATTGGATTTTTTTTCTGTCTGAGGGTAAATCCATCATCTTATGTGATCAGCTTCCTACATTCGTGCAATAGCCAGAATGTTAAGAAAATTGGATGATCAGGCGCAGGCTGAAGGGTTGGTTGCTGATCCAAAGGTCCATGGGCTCATGCCCTTTGACCATAGGTTCAAATAATAGCAATATTCCTAAGTTTAGCAGTCTATACAAAAGTAACATAAAGGTAAGCTGAGTTATGAACCACCGTCATAGCACAGCGTAAGATTTCCCATAAGTATTCGGCTGCCTAGTCAGTGGTTGGCCAGAAACAAGCTGACTAGCATATTCTACTGCACTTGCTAAGAAGTAATTCATTCCTTGATCTTCACAGAGCATGAACTCTGGCTACTTACTTCTTGGTGGTTGGGTAAACCACAGGAATAATTTTTATTTAAAACTACAAATAAAGAGTTGATTAAAAAACCGGATCTATTGGTCAGCTGGCAAATTACTTAACATTACACGACTGTTGCTCCTTAGGCTGTCCTATTAAAAAAATATCAAAAGTCAGTAATTCCAAAAATATCTCACTTGTCTTCTTTTTATTTCAAAATATTTTCTTCTTCAGCATTCATTCTCAAACTCCCGCTTGATTCTCCCTTGTAGCAGGATCATGATCCTACTAGATTTCCAGCAGAATGTAGTCCAGAGAATGGAAATGCGCTGTGTTACCATTTTATTTGCACCAATGGCCCAGCACATCCGTCATTGGCGGATCAAAATATTTTGATAATTCAATAATATAATTAATATATACCCGGTATGTGTTCATTCATGATGTATCCAAAACATATTTATTGTTGCGTTTTAATGTATCCAAAACATGGTTATTGTTATGTTTTAATGTATCCAAAACATGGTTATTGTTGTGTTTTAATGTATCCAAAACATGGTTATTGTTATGTTTTAATGTATCCAAAACATGGTTATTGTTGTGTTTTAATGTATCCAAAACATGGTTATTGTTATGTATTGGTGTTCATGAAATACATCCGTCATTCTGTACATCTCGAAAGCCTCAGTTCTATCTTTCAATATTTGTCTGTTAATGGTCCATATCGTAACACCATGCCATAATCACATCAGCATCTGCAGTCATGTTATATTGTCAGGTCTAAGGTGAAATAGTGTGGTCTGTTGGTATCTCTGAAGGTGTTGTATTGCATATATAATAAACTGAATATATGTAACACATGATGACTGTGTTTTACAGGGATTTGAAAGGATGCTGATATCTGACATGCATGTCATTAGAGGTGACTAAGAAGGTTGTGAGTAGGCTTAGGGTTTACTACTCCACCCCCATGATCTCGACTGTGATAAAGCCTGCTGAAGACCCATGCCTGGACTGCTAAGAGGGAGTAAAGCCTTTTATCTGCAGAGTGCCTCAAAATTGCAAGAAAGTCCAAAAATTTGGGACGAAGACTGTCCATTTCATAGCATTTGACCCTACAGTCGCACTTAATGAAGCAGTTTTCGGGGACTTGCAAAAGTTCTGGAAAATCTCATCAAAAAGAATTTAAGAAAAATAATTTTGGCACTGAAAGTAAAACTGAGCCACCTGACATAAAGAAGAGTATCAAACTTGGGGGGGGGGGGTTTCTATAATTATCATCATCATATAGATTTGACATGCCCTCTCTTTGGTGACCGGAGGACTAAACCTGACCTCTATAGACAAATCTGAAAGTGAAGCTGTGGGATACCCATATGGACCTCCTGCTGATTGCAGAATTAATGAAATACGGTAACCTACCTACAAAGACTGCTGAGCATAGAAAACTGATCAAAGAATATACAGTGGAATCCCATTATAACAACTTGGTCCGGTCTGACAAAATATGTATATAATAGCAGAAATCCCCTATATAGACCTACATCACACACAATGTCAATATAGAATAAATATTATTTAGGATTTTGAAAATATTTGTTATATAGGGAAATTTGTTATAGCAGAATACACTATAGAGGGATTCATGTATCACTTGACCATTTTTCGGTGTGTTCACTTATTATTTGGAGGCAAATATTTTCATAATGCTGTTAGCTTTTCTGGTCATACATATTATAATTTCAATGGGATTATAATTTAAATAGCAATGGGACGACTGAAAAGGAGCAGCTTTATCCATCAAGCTAAACGACTCCGTAGACAACTTACAGACCTACCTGAAGTTGGCAGCCCCTTAAGGTCTGTACCAGAGCAAACCCCGTGGAGTGAAAGCCACGGAATGCCAATATACATTCAGACCCATGTGAAAGGAATACTAAGCGAGGACGAACAGAACAGTGTGCAGCGAATGACAGTCACCCTCAGTTTCCTGGATGAGGAATATCCACAAGATATATGGGTCAGAGTGTACACAGATGGGTCAGCACAGAATGCTGTGAGGAATGGAGGTGCAGGTGTATATATAGAATATCCACACAAGCCTAGAGATACAATCAGAACACCGACAGGAAAATTCTGCAATAATTATGATGCAGAAATCCAGACAATTAGTGTGGCAGCTAAAAAACTGCTGAACTCCAACTCTGACCTACAGCCTGTGGTATTCCTGACAGATGCAAGGTCAGTGCTTCAAGCTCTCCAGTCTGGAAAACTAACAGACTTAAAAAAACTACTTAGCGAATTGTCTTACCAGTATAGGGTAACCATGCAGTGGATACCCTCTCACTGTGGAATACCAGGAAATGAAAAAGCAGACCAACTGGCTAAGGAAGGTGCTGCCGAAGACCAACCAGATATACCAATCACCTACCATCAGAAAAAACAGATGATAAAGTCAATAAGAAAGCCACAAACACCAACACAAGATGACTATCACAATATGAACAGATCAGAACAAGTTATAATTCTACGTCTCAGAACAGGACACAACCGACTCCGCAGTCACATGTATACAAAGTTCAAGATTGGCAACACGGCCATGTGTACATGTGGACAGGCAGCACAGAGTGCCAAACATATACTTCAAGAGTGTTCTGAGCATGAAACGCTGAGGCAGACATATTGGCCAGAGGAAACAACACTGGAATCAAAACTCTATGGGACACTGTATGAACTACAAAAGACAGTGAGTTTTATTAAGGAGACAGAATTACAGATATAGACATGTTTCAAGTGAACGAAAGAAGAAGAAGAAGAATATTATAATTTGTATTTCTATACATCTGAAATAAATTTAATATTTTTATCACCGTATTTGATGATCAATTTGATTATCTCATTGAAGTACATTGTTGTATTTCATTATATCTGATATGCCTAATTTAATAAATATTTCAGGATTTGGAAACAGATGTGCCCAAAGACTAGACAAGTTAGGTTTTCATGTTTTTGCTGCATGCCTCACAGCAGAGAAGGCTAAGGAACTATCAGAGTCATGCTCTCAGAATCTTGTGACATTCCAACTTGATGTGACTGATGATTTTGCTATAACTGAAACATTGAAAACTGTCAAGAAGCACTTGCCTGAAGAAAAAGGTATCATCGTTACTTTTATTGTTAAATATAGGCAGCATAGATTATGTATAATGCAAAGAATTATTTTTTTTCTTAAGAAATATATCTAATACAACCATCTTAACCCTTTGAACCCTGGCCAACTGGCCCAAAGGGGGATGTGGTTGGTCAAGTGCAGAAAACCTGTTTACTTGATTTGCAAGGCAATTCAGTGCCACTAGAATGGACCTGATTCAATTTGCCTCAGAGTTAAGAAATTGTTCATTTATCCTCATGTTTTCTGATTGAATTTACTTCTATGAGAGAGATCCAATGGGAGTTTGAGAATGAATGCAAAATAACAAATGTGATAGAAGACAAAGGTACAACAAATTAAGACAAGACAAGTGATGGCAATGGATTTTTCATAAGTACCAGTTTTTCAGCATATCTCCCAACTTTCCGTAACCGCCTCCTACGGCATCTACGGTATCTTTACACACACATAAAATTGATCACCTCATTTTGTGAGGTTTTTTTAACTTTTTTGTTTTTTTGAAATCCATCAAGGAGGCGTTTCGTCTGATTTTTTGTTTGTTTCTTAGTACTAAATATCATGCTCTGGTTGCCTGTAGAGGAAGAATTTTAACTACGAGTTAGAAAAAATATCTTCCCATTTTTTATTGCATGCAGGACTCTGGGCTGTTATAAACAATGCAGGAATTATGGGAGCAACTGGTCCTTGTGAGTGGTTGCAGAAATCTGACTATGAGGTAGGTCATTCTGTAAGAGGAATATATCAGGTCTTTGAATTTATATAGAAAGTATATGTGATTATAAAGAATATATAGAGATACAACAGATCAACTGGTTTGGCCACCTTATGCGAATGGAACCATCACAACCAGCCATTCTTGCGTACAACAGCAGAAAGAACTGCTATAAAGCAAGAGAAAGGCCAAGAACAAGATGGGAAAATTCAATCAGAGATTGTCAAAAACCACAGCCTAACCATGGCAAATGCAACAAAGATGACCAAAGACAGAAAACTTCAACTCTCCACGATGTCTAACAGCATTCGTGGAAAAGATAATAGATAGAGAAAAGAAATGGGTAATCATTAACCTCCCTGTTGCAGTATGTTATATATATTTGCTACTCGGAGATGGAGGTGAGGTCTTAGCTTTCATTTGCTAGCTCTGATGCCAACAGTCATCTATGAGTTCCTGACCACTACAGCTGATGCATTATTACTTAGTTAGTCATTAGACCATCACTTCTGACATATAAGTGCTCTGATCTCTTATTCAGTATTTCCGTCAGCATGTGGTAACTGATTGTCCCGATTCTGTGTTGGTTGATAACTCTTATTAAGATACCTGTATGCCACACATTTCTTGCAACTTCATGCATCACGCCTGAGTCCTACATTTCGACCATAGACATGGACTTGACCAGTTTTAGGAGTGATGGGTAACATAAAAGGGAGGTAACCCTTTAAAAGATAGTGCTTTTTATATTTAAAGGGATAACTCCCTGGTAGTATTTAGATAACTATCACCCCTAGGAATAGTCGTCAATGTTCACTGGAAAACTGCTCCAAAAGAAATTGAATATTTATATTGCTGTTTAGTTCAGTGGTAGAGAACTTTGTGGCTCATCTCACACACAAAACTTGCTCAAACTTACTCATGGTTTGAAACCTGATTATGCTGCCCATGCGATTGAATGCATTAGTAGTGCCTAAAAATTCAACGATAGTTGAAACACTATGTCCTATAAGAGGATATACAAAGGTACTGTAAACTTTGAACTAGTGTCATATAACACATGGTTATAATTGGTTATATTATTTGGGAGAGGTGGTAGTGAAGTGTTAAGAAGTCACATACCCACTGGCCAGCAGACACAGGTTTCAAGTTCACTCATTATTCATGGTTTGAAATAAAAATTACTGTAGTTGTCAACCTATCCACAAGGAAGTAGAATAGCAGGGGTCATGCTCTTAGAATATTGAGAAATGGCACTATCGCTACTAGGCAACTGCAGTAGGTGACACTAGTCAGGTGTTTTTTTCTTGTGTCACCCACTGGCTAGGAAGCTGAGCACTAATACAGGATATGTTTCAATTAATTATTATTATTTCTATTACCATATTAGTACATTATGTAAACTTTAAGACTGCACATTCACATATTGACTGCACAAATAATCCTTTTTTTCACCAGACAACAATACGGGTTAACTTTTTTGGCATGGTGTCGGTGACAAATGCATTTCTGCCTCTGGTGAGAAAGTCGAGAGGCCGTATAATAAACACAGGTAGCACATTGGGACGCTTCGCCTGCCTACCAGCATCATACTCTGTATCTAAGTTCTGTGTGGAAGCATATTCTGACTGCTTGCGACGGGAAATGACTGTGATGGGAGTTAGTGTTCATATTCTAGAACCTGGAGGATACCAAACAAGCATATTAAGTAAGGTTTTATAATTTGTAATAAGCAGCTTTTATAATATGTTTTCTTCTTCAGCGTTCATTCTCAAAATCCTGCTGGATCTCTCTTGTAGCAGCATAATGGTCCTACTAGATTTCCAACAGGATGTAATCAGGAGAATGGAAATGTGGTGTGTCGCCGTTTTATTTGTGCCAATGGCCTGACACATCCGTTTTTGGCAGAATATAATATGTTTGATAATGTTACATGTTTCATATCCTCAATAGTATGGTAAGGGTTATTTTTAAAACATGCATTATGTGCGATAGTCTAGTTGATAGTAAGCTTACTTACTATTATCCAGCTACAGCGTGTCAGGTTCGAAACCACATTTGGACAAAAAAAATCAGGTCATGATTTCTTGCCTGACATGACAGCTCCTCCAGTCGACCCAGCTGTAAATTGATAACTGACGCATGGGTTGGCGAAAAGTGAACACAGCATGGTAGAAAACTGACCACCCCACCAAATAGTTACTGCTGCTTAGTACATGAACTTCATCCCTGACGGCAGGTTGCTGCCATGGGTTGCTATATTATGTATCTCAGTGTAGGGTGTGATAGAATAACTAGAACACCAGTCTCAGAACTGTGTGGCATCTAGAGTCTTGGGTTCAAACTGCTATTGGGACAGGCTTTTATTTTTTGGAGGCACAATAAACATCATTCCTGTTCATGTCGTGGCAATTACTAATGCAAAGGGGCCTTTATTTCCACTACCTATAAAAAGCCTCTCTTCACTCCTGTATAGGAGTCACAGAGCAATTTAGGGTGATAAATGAGGTTGTGAGAGCAATGGGATGTTGTATTTCATTAAAAATGCATCTTGTCATGATACACAATTAAATTGCCTTTACACCACTTCTATGAGCACTGCCTGTTTGCAGAATTGTGGAGGTATTGCAGCATTGTTTTGTGGAATTTTATATTGACACTCTGTTCTCTAGGGACATATTTGTGATGAACCAGCCCATGAATGTTGATGAACACAAGGTCTTGACAGTGAACTTGTGCCTTTTTCAGTCGAGGAGATGATGATATAATTTTTATAAAGTATATTTTTTCTGAGATCTCCGGGGATTATTACTTTAAGCTGCAGATTACATGCTTTGAGTGGAACTCTTGACATGCAGTGATTTGTTTGCAGAGAGGGACTGGGTACATAAGGGTAACATGATTAGAATGAAGTCAGTCCTTTACACTTTTTTCAACCACTTCTCTACATATTATGATTTTCTATAATGAATGGGGACATGGATTGATAAGACATCAAGGCTGAGATTATGAGAAGTTGTTATTAAACGTGAAAGTAGTATAGCTGGACGCACAAGGTAGAATGAAGAGTGTTCAACCGAGCCACAATAACATTTAGCATGCATACCCTTCTACATTTTCTGGTGGAGACTAAGCACACGTGGGTGGGCCTGTAGTGCAATGATGTAAATTCATAACTCATGACTATGTTTTTCCAGTGAAAAGTCAGTCCTAGAGTTTGGTGAACAGCCCTCATATAAACGAAAGCCTTCTGCACAACATCAGACATGAGCTAAGACAGATCCAAAAATCATCAGCTATTGCCATTCAGTGGATACCATCACACTGTGGAATAATGGGAAATGAGAAAGCGGTTGCTCTGTCAAAAGCAGGAAGGGAAATGGAGCAACACAGACACCCACTGTCTTACGGAGAAGCAAAACAATAATCCACAACACATACACAGCAAAGTGGAAGAAACAAATGATAGAGGAATACCAACATGATGCAATACATCTCCTCCAAAGATATCAACAGACTACAATATTTCACCTTAGAACAGGCCATTGCAGACTGTTGGGTCACCTTTACAGATTGAGGATCTCATACGCAGATGAATGTCCATGTGGATCCGGAACCCAGACCCCGGAACACATACTTCAGGACTGCCCAACATACAAAGAGCAGAGACAGCAGAACTGGCCAGAAGATACAGACTTGAGGCAAAAGCTATGGGGCAGCCGCTCTGACCTGGAGAAGACAGTGGACTTCCTCTTGACGACAGCCCTGATAATATAGCATGACCACAGATGCTGAACGCAGAAGAAGAAGCCCTCGTATAGAGTGTAGTAAATTGTTTGTACTACATACAAATTTGTAGATAGGTAATAATTTATTGCCAATAAAAATTGTTTGTTTCTACATTTCTAACTTTTTATTTACCCCCCTCCATCACAGATGCTGACCTTCATGCTAATTCTATAAGTAAAAAGTTTAATGAGTTAGACAATGAGGTCAAGACCTTTTATGGAGAAACATTCAAAAATAAATGTAAGTCATTAAGTATAACTGACCATTAAGTTGACCTTGGTAGCAGATTCTAATCAGAACACCATTTATTTTTTTTGTTGAAATTATTTTTCAGGCAACATAAATATGTTCAGTAAGTTACCATTGCGTCTGAAAGGTCTGGCTTAATAATTGCATGTGGCAAGGATTAACCTGATATTTTGGCCAATAGGAACATGCTCTGTATCTCTCTGTTACAGAGAAAATTATACCAAAAATATCAGAATTGCATAAACTTCAGGTCAGTATATTGATTTCAGTCACAAAATGTTATAATTTATCATCCTCACCACACTCATAACCCTTCAGGGTCGTAGAATTGCCCTTTTAGAAACAACACAAAAATTCTGCCATGCCTCTCTATTCTCAATGCCTTGTTTGAGTGTGGAGAAATGTACTTATGTCCAGTCATTTAGAGTATCGATCTATATTTTCCTTCAACTGTCCATCATTACTACCATTCCACCACAGAAGTCGGATGTGTTGGGGTATTTACGCAAATAAAATGGCATCACAATGCACCTGTGGACTTCATCCTGCTGGAAATCAAATAGGAACATTGTCCTGTTCTTTTATAACGTAATTCATGTTGATGTCTAAGAGTATGCAGAAGAAGAATAAGAATACCAACTGTGGTGGTTGTTAATTGTTAGTGTTCATTCTCAAATTCCCACTGGATCTCTTATAGCAAGAAAATTATTCTACTAGATTTCCAGCAGGTTGAAATCCAGAAAATGAAGATATGTTTTGTTACTGTTCTATTTGCATCACTGCAGTGATGAAATCTCATTTTGAACAATCTCATTTTGAACAATCTCATTTTGAACAATCTCATTTTGAACAATCTTATTTTGAACAATCTCATTTTGAACAAACTTATTTTGATTTATTTTTAAGCAAGATGAATGTGTGTTAGGACAATCATCATTGCTGTTTTGATGTGTTAGGACAATCATCATTGCTGTTTTGATGTGTTAGGACAATCATCATTGCTGTTTTGATGTGTTAGGACAATCATCATTGCTGTTTTGATGTGTTAGGACAATCATCATTGCTGTTTTGATGTGTTAGGACAATCATCATTGCTGTTTTGATGTGTTAGGACAATCATCATTGCTGTTTTGATGTGTTAGGACAATCATCATTGCTGTTTTGATGTGTTAGGACAATCATCATTGCTGTTTTGATGTGTTAGGACAATCATCATTGCTGTTTTGATGTGTTAGGACAATCATCATTGCTGTTTTGATGTGTTAGGACAATCATCATTGCTGTTTTGATGTGTTAGGACAATCATCATTGCTGTTTTGATGTGTTAGGACAATCATCATTGCTGTTTTGATGTGTTAGGACAATCATCATTGCTGTTTTGATGTGTTAGGACAATCATCATTGCTGTTTTGATGTGTTAGGACAATCATCATTGCTGTTTTGAACAGTCATAAATTGTACTCTGATCTTTTGCTTATGCCTATATAGAAAAATTGAGAATGGGCAAAATCTATGATGAGAGGCTGCCATTCAAGAACTCGAGCAACCACTAACAATTATGATGTCGACCTGCTTTCTGACCAAAGATCAAATTGTCAGTGTTTAGTGAGCGCATTTTGGATGTGAACACTGCAATTGATGCTACATCTAAGCTGTAGTTTGAGGAAATATGTAGGCCCCTATTAAATATAGCATGAATACCTGCCGGACAGAGAGAAGATTTTGTTTAACCAGTGAGCCATGAGTACTTCAGCATGCGCATTCTGACATCTGCTGAGGTGACTGAGCACCTGTAGGTCTGCTTGATGTGCAATGATGTCAATTTATAATATGAAAATAAGTAAAATAGCACAAAAACTGTTTCATTTATAACACGGTAGACAATTTTACTACAGTTTTCCTTTCTTGTTTACACTTTATAATATACAAGATCCCTTTGTGTTGTGGTTAAGCCATTTGTGATTTGCTTAAGTGGACATGAGTTTCTTCTACTTATTCTTCATCGTTAGTTCTCAAACTCCTGCTGGATACCTCTTGTAACATGATAATGGTCCTACAAGATTTCAACTTGGATGTAGTCCAAAGAATAGAAATTAGCTGTGTTGCTATTTTATTTGCGCCAATGGCCCAACACATCTGTCTTCGGCAAAGGTTATGAGTTTGATCTAGGGTTGTAAGATATTGATTTACAAATACATTTTCTGAGATCCCCGAAGAATATCTTTTGCAGATACAGTTACTTACTGTGAATATTACTCATAGGAGGTGGTATGTCGTTTTGTCAGGGACAAAGTACATAGAAACTCAAGTACACATGATTTACACTTTAGCTAGACAAATACAAATTGTGTCAATTTCCCAACTGCAGCCAAATTCTTTTTTGACAATTTGCTTTATTTTTAGTGAGTGTTTGGAAAACACCATAACTTGTTTGTTTTGGAGATTATTGTACATATTTTTAAAATGGAAATAAAGGAATGATTACTGAATGTATTGATGTAGTAAGTTTTGTTGGTGTATGTGTGATATGTCAGAAAAACAGTGCAGATGAAAAATATTTTTTAAAAACCCCACAAATATAAGTGACTCACCTATTCTTGTTCAATATGTTCTCCTTCTTCTTAGCATTCATTCCCAAACTCCCACTGGATCTCTCTTGTAGCAAGATAATGGTTCAACTAGATTTCCAGCAGGATGTAGTTCACAAAATGGAAATGTGATGTGTCACTGTTTTATTTGCGCCAATGGCCAGACACATCCGTCTTTGGTGGTGTTCGATATATTCAATGCAGGATATAATGAAATATTGCTAAATGCCTAGGTCTATTTATATTTCTATTGGTTATTTCATAACCAAGCTAACATGTTCATAGCGTCTGAAAACAAATGAAACACATAAATCTCATTAACATTATCAGTTAGTTCTACTGGTCCTAAAACTTAGATATATTCAACAAAGAATATAATGCGACTAAATGCCTGAACCTGTTCTATTACTGATACAATTTCATAACAAAACTAACATGTTCATAATATCTGCAAAAACAAACGTAATCTGACAAGAATCCTTCATCATCATAATCACAATCCATAAGAGTTTAACGGAAAATGGATTCCATTTTGACCTTACGCACACTGTGTTTACAATTACGTAATTTCTCCCGTGCCGCTTAGTTTTTGGAAATGTTACGTAATCGTTGGTGGCTGTTTTGAAATTGTGATAACTTTTTTGTTGTGAGAGATATTTAAATAATATTTGCACATATAAATAAAGAATTGAATTCTGCATATATTGGTGTAAGTGTGATATGAGACGTGTGAGAAAATGATAAAGACAGATTTAGACCTATCTAGATCTAGGCCTATTGTATTTTTGATCAATCGAAAGCTGTGAAATCTGTTGAATATTATATATTTTAACTAATGGAAACCTCGTGGTATATTTTATTTAATCTGTTTGAAGAACTTACCTCTCAAGTTTTCCACTTTACATTCAGAATAAATAGTGATTTCACTGAATATATGATAAAAGAACAGTATATAAAACTCGATTCACTGTCAAATCTCTTCCCACAATGCCAATGACTATAGATTGCTCGGATTTCAATTGCATAATCACACGATGTCTCTTAATGGCAATTTATGAACAGAAACAGGAAGTTAAATAAAATACATAATTGAGTTACCATTCAAAAAATTATAAATCCGACTTTTTAAAAATTCGGGTTTAACTTGAGTTTAACGCACTGGGCGATAAAATTTGACTTTTGGTATCAAGAAATTACACAATTCTGGCTAAATATATTACCCAAATTGTAAATACAACGTGCTAAAGGTTAACTCGATTTGTACTGATTGGAACAGATGACTACAAATTAAAATTCATCTCTGACATTACTAGATTTTTTTTACACAACTATGGGGAAAAAGAGTGATTAATGCTAACCTCGTTTCCGCTTTTTCCAGGGGAAATAACCTTTTATCTAATTAGATATGTTAGAAGAGTACATAACAATGAGTGTGGTTTCATGACCACGGCTGTGAAGCAATACATAGTGCTCGTGTTTTCATGACCACAGCGTTCTAAAGGTTAATCTTCTATACCTTTTGAGCTCTTTTTATATTTATAATAATTCAAAAATTAAATATATTAAACTGGGGTGTTTAGGGATATGAAAGAGCAGACCGACTTGGTCATAGTTACTAGTATCAGTTAAATGGTCTATGTTGATGTTTTGAATACAATCATGAAATTGGACCAGTTGTAAAGATTTCTTCCAGAATATGAAGAATTGTTGTACATCTCCCTCTGGAGTAAAAAGAAAACTTAGCTCTTGACGTTGCACTCTACAGCCACATTATGGCAAATTTTCATTAGGAACTTGCAGACATTTTTAATGAGTAAATTTCCTATTAAAAATGTGAGAGAGAAACTGAAGCTGAGAGTAAAACTCCACCACCTGGAACAGGGAACAAGAGTGACAAACTCAACTGCCTAGGAGGTCTATCATCAGGGTATCAAATTCAGGCATGTTTTTAATGAAAGCTCTTTTCTTCTATGTGTTCATCCTCAAACTCCTGAAGATTGACAGAATGTAGTTCAAAGAACAGAATGCGCTGTGCCATGGTTTGCAGGTTGGCCACAACCTTTTGACCTGACACATCCAACCTCAACATATTCGTTTAAATCACTTAGACCCTCTATGCGATGTGACAGCCAACTGCACCATAAAACCTCTAATCGATTTCTACATGTGATAAATAACAGTGTTGCTGTTCTTTGCTCCCCTCTCGAACTCCAGCAGCACACAGACATTATGAAGTTCTGTAGGATATATGCATATATATATTTTATTTTTTGACATCCTTGAATTTTAAACTTTGTCTTACATTCATTTTTCAGTGACAGATTTGATCTCATTGACATGCTACATTTTGGGTACGAGGAACCTCGATGAAGTTGTTGATGCCTACATCCATGCAGTCACAGCTCGATATCCAAAAACTCGCTATGTCATAGGACTTAATGCAAACATATTTTTCAGACCACTGTGGACTCTACCAACCTGGTTTAGTGACTTTTTCTATAGCATAGCATTTCCAAGGCCAGAGGGACTGAAATTAGGTTGAATATACTTTCCAACTCAATTATGTATTGTGAAATGTTATCGCATAATTATGTAGTTTTGTCAGCTTGCTCAATACACAATAACTGTACTTAGGATTGTAATTGGTGCAACTAAACAATTTAACCTTAGGCACGCTGTGTTTACAATTATGCAATTTCTCTTCTGCCGCGAATTGGTTTTCGCAAATGTTACGCAATCGTCAGTTGCTGTTTTGAAATCACGATAACTTTTTCATTGTTACAGATATTTAAATAATATTTGCACATATAAATAAAGAATTAAATTCTGCATATATTGGTGTAAGTTTTGTTTGTATGTGTGTGATATGAGACGTGTGAGAAAATGATAAAGTCAAATTTAGACCTATCTCGATCTAGACCTACCGTATTTTTGATAGATTGTAAGCTGTTGAATATTATATATTTTACATAGTGAGAACCTTCTGGAACCTCGTTGTCTATTCTAATTAAAAGCAATGTAACACATACTTTCAATAATTCCACATTGAATTCGGAATAAATAGTGATTTAACTGAATAAATCGATGATAGACAAGTATAATAAACTTGATTCACTGTCATGTCGCTTCGCTGCAAAGCCAATGCTTGAATATTGCTCGGAATTCCATTCCATAATCAAACACTGTCATCTATCATCATTTTGACAATAGAAACAGGAAGCTAGATAAATTTTCTGCTCGATGTTGCAAAAACATTGTCAAAAAGTTACCGATCTCAATTTTTTCCATTCGTTTTCGGGTATACCGAATCAGCCGGTTGATTTCTCCTTTCGTGTCAAGAAATAACACTTTTCTGGCTATATGCTTGCCCGGTTTGTCATCAGAGCATGCTATGTTAAGTGTTATCTCCCTTTTGTGTGGGTTTCAGTTGGCACTGATGCTGCTGTCATCTACAAGTTGTAACATTTCTTGAAAGTTCACTGCTATTATGTACACACTACACAAATGTATCACAGACAAAAATTTAGTAGGAAGTGGCATCCTAAAACGTAAAAACAAAAATTGATATTTTTTTAAAACAAAGGGAGATAAGAGTTAAATTGTTTACTTTGCACAAAATATAAGGTTAATTGCTCATTTATTGTGGTTGAGAATATTTAAATGAAGATTTTATTGTCAAAAACTATTTATTTGACCACATCTTGCCATAATAATAAAAATAACAAATGAAATGAATAAGTTTCAACTTTTGCACCCAAAGCTAGTGTAACTGAAAGCTAGTAACAGTATTATGAAACATTGCTATTAACTAATTTTAAGGTCCATTCTTAGTGTGAACAGTTATGCTGCCATTCTTCAGCGTTCATTCTCAAACTCCCACTGGATCTCTCTTGTAGCAGGACCATTGTCTTACTAGATTTCCAGCAGGATGGAAATGCGCTGTGTCGCCGTATTATTGTGCCAATGGCCCAACACATCCGTCTTCATCTGGTTTTATGGTTAAAAGTATTGATATTACCAAAGTGGACTAATATCCGTGATTGAATGGAGTTTACTTCACCTTAAGGTTACATATTAATCAACCAAATACAGTGAAATCCTGTTATAACAACTTGGTCTGGACTGACAAAATATGTATGTAATAACAGAAATTCACTGTATACAGTACAAATAATATAGAATAAATATAATTGGAAATTTTGAAAATTGTTTTTATATAGGGAAATTTGTTATAACATAATGCACTATAGAGGGATTCCACTGTATAAAGATAACAAAAAAACAATATAAACTCTTAACTGTTTCGCTAGTTTTTATTGTGCTCTGCTAGAATTTTTTTTAAAAATTATTTGTTGTATGTTCACATCACAAGAGCAAAAACTAGTACTTCTAAATCCTACATTATTTACGATTTGTGTATTTTAAGGATGAAAAAAAGGAAAATAAGAATGTTCTAATTTTATTAACAGAAATTTAAATTTTAATATTTTAAGTTTAAAAAAGAATATTGTATCAAAAATATATTTGTGACATAAAATTTGTACTCAACAAAACCCCACATCAACAAATTATATTCATAGTGGCATCACTGTGCAGATTATCCAGTTATAAACACATAAACATGTAATATATGATTTTTGTTTGTTATTAATTTTAAAAAATTAATGAGTACTTGGGTAGTTTTTAAAAAAAATCAGTTTTATTCAGTTGATTTCTAACCTGATTTTAATAACTTGTTAGTTTAAATAAAATGAAATGTATGTTTTTAAATTATACCTGCGAGAGTTGCCAAGTTAGATTTTAAATAATAAATGTAACAAATCCAAATAAATTGTTGTGCACACTAGAAACATAAACCAACCAGCCATTATTATGTGAACATGGATAGTGCAGTTTCTTACTTATTGTGCATTATGTTGTGTTATTGTGTCATTTGATGTTTGAAGAAAAACATTTATACTCTTAATATGATTGTGTCATTATGTTCTGTGACTTTTCTGTTATGCATTAAAAAAACATCTGCTAATTCTAATGTTACTTCTTCAACATGAGCTGCATCTAACTGCTAACAACTGTTAACATGAAAATAAATGCCTGATTATGATTACAAAATTATTAATAAAAGCTTTGATTAATATTAATAAACCTGTCAATCTGTGTCCTACACAGAACAAAATAACACAGAAAATTATTATGTCATCTACATTTTACCTACTAATGCATACAATGGAAACTAGTGCACGTTAGAATCATTTTACAGACCGTTATTATTTTGTTCTACAAGGTCATATTCAGAGACAACAAAAGTCGCTGGTAGCAGTGAAAGCGACTGTGTTCCGACAAACGTCATTCGTGGTGGTGAAAGTATTAAAAGGAATCTCATATATAGGATATTAATTGAAGCATACCTTTATGGTTGGTTGGTTGGTTGCTGATCCAGTGGTCCATGGGCTCATGCCCTTTGATCCAAGCATACCTTTATAGGACATAGCTTTTCAAAGATTATTTAATGTTCTGTCCTCTAATACATCAAATCTTATTGAATGGGGACAGGGAATGCTAAACATCAATCAAGTGCCATGTCGAGTGGCGTAGGAGATCATGCTTCTCCCTGCAACTCTGTCTCTTGTATTGTTAGTAAGTTCAGTTGGTGACTTCTTTTTTGTGCCACAATGACAACCAATCCATAAATTTATCTCTTTGTCTTCTTCTGTCTCGTCTCCCCTTGATCTTTCTGGTGGTTACTAAATGTTCAAGTTTTACTTTTATCATCACATGCCCTAAAAATCTTGACTGTCTGCTTCTAATTTTGACTATAATTTGTCATTTTACTCCGACCTCTCTGAGGACTTCTACAATAGTTTTCTTGGCTGTTCATGGAATGTTTTTTTTCTTAAAAATCACATCTCAGTTGCCTCCAGCTTATCTTGGACACTTTTGTTTACAATCATGCTTCACATACATAGCGAAGGATTGGCTCAATATAACATACTAGCACACAAACTAAACATATTGTACTAAACATGAGATGTTTAGATGATAATTAACACTAAATGGCACAGTCATGTCAAATTATAAATAACGAAGTACAAACAAAGATATAAATTTGGTGGCATATCCTACTCAGGATATAGCAAATCAACCCATTTTTTTCTGTATTTATTTTCTATTAATTAGTAGGCAACTTCTTGCATACGGTAGTTTTGCTTTCTGAACAGTCTGGATGTAGAATTTCCTGGAATGGAAATTGAACCTAGTATCTTGGCAGTCCGAAACATGTTCTGTACTTCTCTGTCACATAGCTGGATACAAGCAAAAATACACATTGGAGTATCAAGAACTAAAGTAGCACACAGAAGTTACCTACTTATGATGGTTTTATTTCATCAGATGACAGAATCAGTCAGTGCCGTAGCATCAATACACGCCATAGTGCTCAACATCCCCTTCCATAATTAAACAACTTAATCCCACCGAAGATGGATTTGTCGGACCGTTGGCGCAAATAAAACGGCGACACAACACATTTTAATTCTCTGGACTACATCCTGCTGAAAATCTAGTAGGACAATGGTCCTGCTGCAAGGGAGATCCAGCAGGAGTTTGAGAATGAACGTTGAAGAAGGAGAAGAAAACAACTTTAATAGCATGTTAAAATTTACTATAAATATTACAGAAAGATAATCGCTGGTTTATTTTTAATTTGAAAGTTTTTCCCTTGTAGCCAAGAGCCTTTTGGATAAATAAATATATTTGACAAAGTCACGTCATTGCATCCGGTGACCTAGTGAGAATACCTGTGGATCCTTTAATATCTACAGGATTGTCTTTCAAACACTGGCTTCAGACCAATCATACGTTTAGAAATAGTTTATGATTATGAGACTTACAGGGAAATTCCCTATATCTATTACAATATTTTATCTGTGCATCTATCAGGTAGTAAAAAAACTACTCTGTTTAGTGTTGACTATGCTTACCACTACAGGCACCAGTGAAGGAAGTATGAGCACCCCGAAGAGAATCAAAACATATCGAAGAATGTTTGAATGCCTTTGCGATTAAAAAGAAACTTATTAAGTGCTATTTCATCAGAATCAACATGTATTGAGAAGGTACTGAAGGGCCGTAGATATTTTTACCTTAAGGAACGTATTTTACCTAAAAATAAATGGCATCCCTTATCGTGTGTTTTCCTTCTTCTCCTTCCCGATCCCCAGGAATTGCGAGCTATTAGTTCTTACTTCCTATGTGCAGTTGGGTGGTTTCACAGAGCATTTAAATTCATATTGAAGGAGCCTTCTACTATAAGGAGGTACATGTCATGAGACGAGCTGATAGTTTACCTGGGTCACCCATTGTTTATCTTTTCTCCAATGAGGTGCTTTGCAGCCAATGAAATATTGCTTGTGTAGGAAAACCATTTCATTACCATCCATATCCCTAGGTCCCAGACCTAGTTTCTTCTGCATGAGTCGTCTTGGGCAGGTGGCGATAGTCGAATTAGACTCAGGTTTGATACACCTTCCTCGAGGTGCTGCTTTGCCAAGCATGTGCAAGCATGTCGGGAGTCTGGGATTTGACCTATGCATCTCTTATATTTATATATATATATTAACAAAGAACTACAACAATTGATTACAACTATAGAAAAAGAAGCGCATACAAAGGTCTCAGTTTGAACACCAAGAATACAAAGTAATGGTTATATTTAAAACACCTAGCCCTTCTAAATGTAACATGAAGGTCAACGGAACAATTCTTAAACAAATAGACAAATTTAAATATTTGGGCACAATTATTACTTCAGATGGTAGATGCGTCACTGAGATAAAAAGTCAAACAGCACAGACAAAAGCAGCATTCCAGAAGATGAGGAACATCTTGTGTAATAATTCATTATCAATAAAAGTAAGAAAGAACATACTAAAATGTTACATAGAGCCCATATTGTTATATGGTAGTGAAGCACGGACAATTGACAATATTGCAAGAACACATCTGGAGGCCACAGAAGTGGCTTTATAGAATGTTGAAAATATGGACAGCTAAAAAGAGTAATGCTACGAGGCGTGTTCAAATGAAAACGGGACTTGTTACACCACGCGTGATAGAGCGCACTGATATTGATGACATTTTGCACTAGTAATGAGTATCCAATAATTTACATACGGTCACGTGTTCATCTTCCCAGCATGCATATGTGCTGCAGAAGACTGTTAACAATATGGCGGGTGTGATTCCGAACCCGTCCAAAGTGAATCAGCGTGCTGTGATCCAGTTTCTTTCATTTGAAGGATGTCAAGCAGTAGACATTCATCGGAGAATGAAGGCAGCATATGGTGACAAATGTTTGTCGAGGACCAGAGTGATGGAGTGGGTGCGTATGTTTAAAGACGGACGTGAGTTAACGGCAGATCTTGCACGGCCAGGTCAGGCGCATATTGTTGCAACAGAAGAAGCCATAGCCGTGCTTGATAAAGCAGTACTGACTGACCGTCGTCGGTGCATTCGTTCGCTTGCAGAAGAATTCAGTGATTCTTCTCCTCGACAACGCTCGTCCGCACGTCGCAAAAATTGTGCAGGAAACATTGGCAAAGAAGAATTGGGAAGTTCTTCATCACCCAGCCTATAGTCCCGATTTATCCCCGTGTGATTTCCATTTTTTCGGACCGTTGAAGAAAGCACTAAAGGGACAGCGATTCAATAGCGACGCAGACGTGAAGACAGCGGTGACCACATGGTTCAGAGAACAGCCACGCAACTTTTTCTCGGACGGCATTCGACGTCTACCTAAACAGTGGGATGCTTGCCTAAATGCATACGGAGATTTTTTCTGATGAACCCAGGTGCATTCTTATTCACAAGTGGTTGCTTTGTTCAATTCCGTTGAAAATATTAAATTGCGTATGATACTTTTTAAATAAATCCACAAGTCCCGTTTTCATTTGAACATGCCTCGTATAATTCTACAACTGGTCAACTCAAATAGAGAACTTATTAACTGTATTAGAAGATGACAATCACAGTTTCTGGGTCATGTCATGAGAAGAGGTGGGCTGGAGAACATCGTAACAACTGGAAAGATCGAGGGTGAGGAAGACAACATGAGAAAATGTTGGATGGCTTGAAAGCCTGGCATGATGCAGAATCACCAGAAACTATATTTAAATGTATAACAGTGGACTGTGGAGAGACATGGTCGCGTACGCTTGAAAGCATGGTATCAATGCACGAATGTATATATATATGGCCATATATATATATAATTTCTATTTATAGTATACGTATTATGTACACACTATCTGTATTATGTGTAATAAGACATTTACGGGACGGCTAAATGTTGATGATGACGTGGACCTCGCTTACGTGGACCCTCATTTACATCACGTGTAATCTAATGTTTTTTTCTCGCCGACATAGATACTATTCGAGTCGAAATCGTCCCATTGGGGCCATATAGACCACTTTGGGAAACACTGTGAATGTTAGAATAACCTTTGCATGTTAGGATCTTCAATCAATAGACATACACTGTATTTGTCATCCAATCTCTTTCTAAAATAGAAAAATCACAAACGACAGCAACAAATATTATTTGGGTTCTTATAGGAAAAAAAAGTTTAGTAAAATTCCATTTATTAACTATTGACTACATAGTTCAAGGTTATGACAATGACATGAACCGGAAAATACAGAATCGGGGTACTCAGTAAAATTTCCATGACCTCATTCTTGCTGTTTTGCTTGCCATAACTTAAAACATTGTTATGTTCTGTAAGCTATAAATTGTGAAACCTTATGCTCAAGTTATAGATAAAACTATATAACTGGGGTCTTTGTTACCTCTAATATTTCATGGTAGTGTGTCCTGATATAACCTAATTGGACTGACCGATGGTTGAAAGAGCACGCCTCTCCAAAAGAGAGGCAAACTCATTAACTACCGACCTACTACCTACCTCAAGTTATAGACCTACACAATATTTTAAAGTTTAATTTTTTCACTGAGTCATCGTCATGAAATGCCATCTCCGCAACGAAGTTTGGCGGCGATAGACCTTTAACATCCACTGTCTCTTGTCTTGGTGGTGCACCCTGCTAGACTGTAACCTGTCCATCTCACCATGTTATTCTCCCACATGCATCTCTATTTCCCTCTTGCTCGCTTCCCCTCGACTTTACCATCAAGTAAATTCTTCAGCAAGTTGTCATGTCCTTTAGTTAGTTAGTTTGTTCCTTTCGTGACACGGACGGCATATAGGGCAGAGGTTTTGATTCTCCATGTGTTGCTGTTCTCTGCCTGCAGTTTTAGTTCTTGTATGGTCTTGCAGCCTGTTATTTCCCCTTCTTTAAGTATGGTGTTCTTTAGGGTTGCCTTAGGCCGTCATAGTTTTCTTTTACCCTCAGTTGTCCACATAAGGGCTTGTTAGTTTATTCTGTTTTCATCTAGTCTTAAAACGTGACCCAGGTATTTCTATCTTATGATGTGTGAAACATATACTTTAACAAGTCCAAAGTATTTTATTTGCTTGATCTTTACTTCCTTAAATACTTCTTTCTTCATACAAAGTGTTGTTAGAATCTCTTTGTTTATTTTCTTCTCTTTCCATGATGTTCTCCATATTCTTCTATATATCCAGATCTCAAGGGCATCCGTTATGTCTTCTAATTGTTTGTTATTATAATTCTTCTAATTGTCCATGTTTCTGAGCCATACATTAATATAGAATTGATTTAGCATTTTAAATTCTCATTTTAAGCTTGTTTATAATTTGTTTAGATATTAATATTTTCCTCAAGTCCTTGAAGGTTGTTTCAGCTATTCATATTCTCTTTTTAGCTTATTTGTGATTATGTGTCAGAGATATTGATAATGTTCTACTTGTTGTAGTTTCTCTCCATGTATGTTTATATTTAGCTCTTGTCCTTCTGTGTCCTTATTGATTTTCATGGTTTTTTTTGGTTTTTTATGTTTATCTCTAGTTCATATTCTTTACTTGATTTATCAACTTGATCTATTAGTCTTTGTAGTTCCCGTTCACTTTCTGTTAAAAGGACAGTATCATCTGCATATCTAAGGTTGTTTATTATTTTCCCATTGATATTGAGTCCTGGTATTTCTTCTATATTTTTAAAGATATTCTCTGTGTAGATATTAAATAGGCTGGGTGATAAAATACAGCCTTGGCTTACCCCTCTTTGTATTTCTATGTATGGTGACTAACCGTTTTCATACTTTATTGTTGCAGTTTGTTTCCAATATGTATTTCCAATCAGTCTAATGTCTTTTCCATCTATGTCTATTTCTTGAAGACATTCAGTTAGTTTTTTCATGTTGTACTCTATCAAAGGAATTTCTGTAGTCCATGGCAGATGACAGACTGGCAAAAGCAGGTGCAAAAAAAAATCAATTAGATCACAGAATATCACTGATTGAAGCAAAAACTCTCATAAAAAGAAAACACAAACATACATGGAGTCAGAGAACAGGCAGCATCTTTCCACAGGACCCCTTTCTAAAGCTAAGCAGGTCACAACAAACCACAATTTTTAGACTGCATAGGACACTGTAGACTACAAGCACATCTTCACAAAATGAAGGCTGTCTAATTTGACCAATGCCTATGTCAAAAGGGACCCCAGAACCCATTCTGCAGACATGCCCACTCTTCGATGACGTGAGAACTAAAATATGGCCTCGAGACAAATCTGAAGGTAAAACTGTGGGGCACCCGTGAAGAGTTCCTACTGACGACTGAATTCATGGAAGCGGCCCATCTGCCTGTATAGACTTATGAACATAGGAAACTGATCGCAGAAGAAGAAGAAGAAGAAGAAGAAGCTATAGTCTATAAAGCAAATACATATACTCTTTTGGACGTCTACATATTTAGCTAACAATAGTCGGATAATAAGTATAGCTTCTCTGGTCCTTTGTTTTTTCTAAAAACCGAATTGTTTTTCACCGATTTCACTGTTTATTTTTTCATGTATTATCTTGAGTAGCATTTACTTCCTCCACTATCTATTCACTATCTCTCCTCCTCTTTCCTCCCTATCAACCACGTTTGTTTCCATGTAAGATTCGTTGTACCGTTGTCTTTCGTTTGTCCTGATGAAGGCTTAATAGTCGAAGCGTCGTCTGTCCCTGTATCTCGTTGTTAGGTTGTGTTATGTTTTATTTTGGTAACACATCTACCTATTTTTGTTTATCTTGACATTATCTTGAGTAGTATTTTGGTCAATCGGCCCATCACGCGTATTGTTCTGTATGCTGTACAATCCACATCCCTGAGCTTCTTAGGTAGTGGTATAAATATTGATGATTTTAGTCTTTAGATATGTGGCCTATTTCATATATGTCATTGCAGAGTTCTGTGATAGTTTCCACATCAAATTCATCTAGAGTTTTTATCATGTCTGCTGTTATGTTGAGGAAACCTGCAGCCTTTCCACATTGTATTGTTTGTATTGCGTTTCCACTGAATATGCATATCACAAGATTCGGCGTTCTGCAAGAGTTGTTTGTATTGCTGACCCTACAAAATTGTGGGGTATTCAGTCGTATTTATAGAATGTGCACTAACCGAATATTTAAAAAAAAAATTAGTGCATACAAACTGCGACATAATTTTATATATGTAATGCCAATATTTTTTTCTTTTGAAAAGGAGCTAACAAAACTTGACTGCCATTTTATATATTTTATAGACAGCATGGCGCAAGCTTGTGCGATACTTTTTGTTACACATCAAATTTGAGGGAAGCGGGTAATCCACCAAATTACGTAATTGAATATAAATGGATTGAAAACTTCTGAAACTCCTTTTAATATAGTTTCGTTTGAAATACATGCAGCAGATATAGTTGCACTTCACTGGGTTTATTTTACAGTAAGGGAACCGACTGCTGATATCTGTGGAACGATGTCGTCGTCTGCTCTAAGATCTAAAACTGTGGCGAGGTAAGTGGGTAAACATTTTATATAGGCCTACAGATCATGGTGACTGAGTTATCAGAACCGCGACCTCCACTTGTTTTGTATGGTCGTAAATCTCTACTACAACCAAATTGGACTAATGTCTACAATTGAAAGACGCGAACTTCACCATAAAAGATACTTTTTAGTTTAAAAAAAAAGTAAACATTATATTCAATCAATCAAGTGCCATGCCGAGTGGTGAAGACGATCATACTTCTCCACAACACCCTGTCACCCTGTTGTTAATAGGTTAAGTTGGTGACTTCTTTTTGTGCCACAGGGACAACGAATGTAGAAAGTTCTCACTTTATCTTCCTTTGTCTCTTCTCCCCATGATCTTTCATGTAGCTATTAAATATTCGTTTTACTTTTCTCATCACATTACCTAAAAATCTTGATTGTTTCTAATTCTCGATACAATTTTTCGTTTTACTCCAGCTTCTCTGAAAAAAAAATCTACATTACTTTTCTTGGCTGTCCATGAAATAACTCTTCTTAAAAAAAACAAAAACCAGCAACATTGTATTAACTTAAAGTATAATTGCTAGTGTGTGGTAGTTTGAATATAATTTCAAATTTTATAGAAAAACTACCAATATTCGTTTAGCAGACCAAAGAATTATAGAACAAGAAATAAATACATTTGAAGCGTCAACAGAAATAGGTAAATGGGACATGTAGCAATACTAATAATAATACTCCACTGGAATATATGTCCATCGTAGATGATACTGACAACAGTTTCAGACTTATGTTCTATCTTTCTCTCTCCTTCTCCCTCTCTCTCTCGCTCTCTGTATATGACAATAGTTTGATATTTGTGTTATTACATCTCTCTCTCTCACTCTCTCTCTCTCTCTGTATATGACAATAGTTTGATATTTGTGTTATTACATCTCTCTCTTTCGCTCTCTGTGTATGACAATAGTTTGATATTTGTGTTATTACATCTCTCTCTCTCTCTCTGTATATGACAATAGTTTGATATATGTGTTATTACATCTCTCTCTTTCGCTCTCTGTATATGACAATAGTTTGATATATGTGTTATTACATCTCTCTCTCTCTTTCGCTCTCCGTGTATGACAATAGTTTGATATTTGTGTTATTACATCTCTCTCTCACTCTCTCTCTCTCTGTATATGACAATAGTTTGATATTTGTGTTATTACATCTCTCTCTTTCGCTCTCTGTGTATGACAATAGTTTGATATTTGTGTGATTACATCTCTCTCTCTCTCTCTCTCTCTGTATATGACAATAGTTTGATATTTGTGTTATTACATCTCTCTCTCTCTCTCTCTGTATATGACAATAGTTTGATATATGTGTTATTACATCTCTCTCTTTCGCTCTCTGTATATGACAATAGTTTGATATTTGTGTTATTACATCTCTCTCTATCTCTCTCTGTATATGACAATAGTTTGATATTTGTGTTATTACATCTCTCTCTCTCTCTATCTCTCTCTGTATATGACAATAGTTTGATATTTGTGTTATTACATCTCTCTCTCACTCTCTCTCTCTCTCTGTATATGACAATAGTTTGATATTTGTGTTATTACATCT